>NNCF01126228.1:47962-66248 GCA_002313205.1 Laupala kohalensis | reverse complement strand
GGGTAGAGGCGGATTTATCATACAGGTTTTCTAGGCTTTGTCTAGGGGCGTGTTTTTTGTAACAATAAATCGTGAATTTAGTGTTATTTCAATTCTTATGATTTTTAATAACTATACTCAGAATAATCTATAGTTCGATAATAACTTGTACATGTAATTTTTTGCTTAAAATTACAAACATATTGACATTCTATTAGTATTATAACTCGCAGCTAACTTTTTATCTTATCTAGGAATTTTTGCTGATTTTTTTTTGAATCCGCCTCTGCCTTAGGGCCCTTGATCGGAATTGATGGGATGGTCCCTTGCTTGCTTCTGGAGAGTAATTTAGTTTTTTCCCCTCCACATGGTCATACGCAGTTTGTACTGTTTTTTGACAAAAAAATTATTTAATAATAATCGTTTATGCTACGTAGCCACTTGGCAAAAGTATTTTTGAGCGTGCTGTCTCAATCATATTTAGTTTTGCTGCCTTAATCACCTGTTATTAATTCCGTTCTCCGTTGATCGTAGATATTTTAGTAGTGTAGCGGATGGATGTGACGTCCCTAATTCTCAATGAGGTTGATCTTTTCACAACCTTGAAGGTTGACAAGACCGTTCCACCACAGACGATGGTTTTCTGCAGGCAAGTTGCCTTACATTACATACTAAAATTTTATAATTATTGAGATTAAAAGTAAATTTTTCTTGAGTATCATCATTATTTAAGATGGCTGTGTCATCTGCAAAAGAAATAATTGATGTTCCAGCACACACACACACAAAAAAAAAATCATGCATAAAATAAAAAGTAGAAAATCCAACATTGTTCCTTGAAGTACTCTGATAGAGATAGGATAGTAATTATTTTTATAATTACCGATCTTTGTGGCCTATGCTCTACCACATACGTAATTTTGTATCAAACTAAAAGCAATACTTCTAATATTGTAATTTTGCTGTTTCTCTTATAGTAATTTGTAAATAATAGTATAAAGTAATTTTTTCAAATCTAAGAAAATTGCAATATCAGGTCTAGAATTTTCACAAATTTATTAAAAAACATGTAAAAGTGCATCATATATACTTAAATAATTTTGAAATCCAAACTGGTGTTTAATAAGATATTATTTATTGAAAAAAAATAATTTATTCTTCTTTAAATATTTTTTTTTTCAAATATTTATTTTTGTTCAGACAGAATCAAATTAAAACCTCACGTACTTGAAATGGTTCATGAGGAGATCAGAATATAGCACACTAGTGACAGTGTTTTACTATAAGAGCAGCGTTACAAAAAACCCTCTCCTGTTTGTTAAATATAATCGTAGTTCAACACAAGCTAACCCAACGAACACACAACCCTTTATCACAGAAGTATTGTTTTCTCCAACTCCACCTAACTGCCTTTCACCCGTCTTTCATGACAATGGACAAAGTCTCTATCTCTAACTATAGTTAGACACCGAGAAACAACTGGTTTAGACAGTGGAACTTTTATGGTGAATCAGTGAAACGTGTGCACCACAGAAAAACGGTAGACGATGCCTATATTTAACAGGACCAGTATGTAACAACGAATCATATCCATACTATCATTTCTAAAGATCATCAACTACCGGACCTTTTCGAAGTGTATTTATTCATTATGCTTACGGAACTGCTAGAAATCGAACCAGGGTACCTACTACCTCCACGCGCCATTGTTACCACTGAGCCATGGGGCAACTGTGCGTCACGAAGTAAATTTTGTTACATATCCTCTCGGATTTTATTTCTCTAAGAGAGTGGATTTAACTTAATGGGATAATTTGATTTAATGCATCGAGCAAAAAATAGGTTGCTCGCTCCCAATACACATTCAGTCGTTAAGGGAAGGTATTCTAAAACATTACACAACAAGATGGCAATGAAGTGTGAAAGAGTAGGCCAAACTTAAAAATACGAGAAAATCTTGCATATAGGACAACTTAGTCACAAAATAAAAACTTTTTTCATCTATATTCTAAATTATAAATACATTATTATAATGTTTTAAAATGATATAACAAGTATTTGAGTACGTTAAGAGAGAAGTGGCGTAAGTAACATTCCCTCCCCTTCAGTTTTAATCGCAGTCCATAAGGGTTTATATCTCAAGTTCCTTTTGTCAAACCACTCGCGAATGAAAGTTGATAAAATACCTTCACTCAAAAATACAAATGAAATGGACTCGTCAATATCATTGTTTTACTACAAAACCATTTGCTATGACCCTGCATCTATAAGGCAGTAGTAGTTCTCACTTCAATACTGACATTTTTCTGGCCAGTTGTTTCTTTCACTAATATAGATTTAGTAGGTAAGAACATGCGACACACAACGAAAGCGTGTTTCGCCGATTTTTTCGTTGTCACTGGAATGGAGTAGAGATCTTACATGTAGGTCTCTAGAACGGAGTAAACGGCGAAATGAAAGAGTCTGCTGCTGGTACGAACATCCGATATGACAGTTTCTTGGAGTTCAACCTCATCGAAATACTGGTTGTCAGTTAACCGTGACTGCTTCACAGTGATCTCAATTCTACTAGTTAAAACATCCATTATTTAACTGATTCAGATTTAATGAGAAATCAGTTCCAAGTAGATAAGTTGAAATGGTAGGATACTTTAAACTTTCTCATACTTTTTTGGGGGGCGGGGAGAGAGGGGGTATGGAAAGTTTTGTTCAAAATTGGGGCAATTCCTTATTCTGAAAAAAAAGAAGATATTTCTTACGCAATGAAATATGTACACACGTATCAGATAGAGTTCATTTCTTCATAAAATAGGGTATAGTACACAATTAACACCCTCTTTGGAATAACATCCACCCTACAGAAAACACTATTATTTGTGTGATTCACGCACATAATATACACCCATAGGAAAAAACGAGCGGGAACCCAAGTGGCTCGTACCACCCTATTGCTAGTGACGTATGATGCCTCAAGGAGCACAGTCATATTTCTTTCAAGTATTGATATTTGAGTTATTATGTAGAAACACTACCCTTCAAATTTCTTATATGCGTGAGATGGTATAAAAAAGTTCGGAACTGACAATAACACCCACTCGCTTATTAACACCTTATGAAATGGTGGTTGGGCGCCATTGGTTTGCATGCGTGCGTCTTTATACTATGGTAAAAATTATCATAATTGTGTAGAAGTAAAATATAAAATAATTCATTCTTTTATCAGTAGTGTGAAACAAAACTTAAAAGAAAATTTCCAGAGCAAAGAAAATCATTACTATACAAAACATTGCCATTGTCTTCCATAGTTTTGGGTAGAGTTGGAGAACTATCGATATCACTATCGATAACTATCGACCACCATCGATAGTCAATAGCTAACTACCGTTAGTTTTTGATAGTCACATTTTATTCTTCCCGCGTCCCTCCAGAGCTGTCACCTATAGCTTCCTTTCAACTTCGGAAACCTACACGGGATAGTTTTAAATCAGAATTATCAATTCCATAAATGACTGGAAACGTAATGGAATCCCTTTGGAACTTGGTGGCAGTATTTTGACAGTTCCTTTTTCTTATAAGGTGAGTAGAGAGGGAGGGGAATTCCATTGGATTTCTAAGACTCTTTAGTGGCAGAAATAGGTTGAAAAACTTCAGTTTCCTGTTAATTGTTCAATGCCATTCATTAATTCAAACTAAGAATGTCGATATGCCTGTTTTCGTGGGCGCAACGAAAACGAGCCGTGAAAATAAGGTGGGAAGCGAAACTGAGCCGTACGCCGGAGGGGCGCCCCAGAGACGCACCGCTATTGGGTCGTGCCACTTTCTAGAACTCTCTTAGGTGTATAAATTTTGACAATAGACAACATGTATTTATTAGAATAACACATTTGGTGAAGTGAATATTTGTAAGTCGTGCATTAATTAGCATATCACATTTGGTGAAGTTATATACGCTACTCATTTAGTAAAAGTTATTGGGTCAATTTCACCATTCTTCACTCTTGAACATAGGGTGGTATTCATAGTCTCATAATCGTTTGCCTTATAAGAGATGATTCGTGAAGAGATGATTATCTCTCTCGTACGCATAGTCGACAAATAATCATCTCTTTGCAAAGAGATGATTATGTAAAGAGTTGATTATTCGACCGGTTCACTAATTCGTTCAGATACATCTTCGCATCGTTTTTCCTACTCTTTGACCAACAAACAGGCGATGTTATTGTAAACAAACCGTATTTTTAAGTTACGCCGTTGAATGTGAGGTAGTTTTTAGTGACTGTGATATCTAATATTGAGAATCGTTTTATCTTCTCAAATTTGGATGAGAAAGACTTGTACTATTGAAATTCGCAAATGTCTCGAATGGTAAAAATATATGTAAACCTGTGATTTTTAAGCATAAACCACCTACATCGTTAGAAAAATTACAGGATGAAACAGAAATAAAAATCGCAAGAAATAATGAAAAAAGTTAGTTACCATTTTCCTTAACTAATATTTAAATAACTGATACTAGTTCTGATGGCTTGATTTGTTATGTATGAATTCTTTGAGCAAGACAATATAAGGAATGCATTGTTTTTCGTCTGATTATTCAGAAAACCTCCTACACTGTAGGTACAAAACAGAATAATTCAATGGAAATCAGTTATTCAACTCCCAAAAACATGAAGGCAGTGGGACGAGATTGGAATTTGCTTATAAAATCGATAACAATGTGCTGTAATAATGCAATACTGGTATGCATTACATATGTAAGCTATTAGGATAGCTTTCTATTGGCATATGTGTGGTATGTACTTGTGATATTTTCTTTTCTGCGTGATATATGAAAGTATTTATGAATTAGTATATTATATGTGAATATGTCTAATGATGCATTTCTCTTTTTCACATATTTTTTATCTTTGTGTTAGTGAAGTGGTTGTTTCCATAATAAAGGACTATCTGCATATTTAACCAAAAGCCAAAAGCCAAGGATACAAGGAAGAATAAAATTCACATCCCAATGAAACCAAAGCTGCATGGCATTCACCAGTTCTAAAATTAATGTGGAGAGGGCATAAATGCAACAGACAATGTGAAAAGTTTTTTTTGGTGATAAAATGTGAACAGAGTTGGTGAGAAATGTATTATTATTCTCAGACATTTTGAGTTTCTTATTTTTGAGCTGATGTATAAAAAGAAACTGCAATGAAAGTGTGAGATATGTAACGAAAAATTATATTACTAATTATTTTACCAGAATTATAAAGTTTACTTATACACAAAACTTATTCATTTATTTTCCTTCTGTGACAATGTATCGTCTTCATTTTATATCATTTATACTGCAAAGTATTTATCTTGTATTTCAGTTCAAGTCTCATGTGAGGTGTACAAATGAGGTGTTTGGGACATTGTTTCATATTCAATGAGATTAAATCTTCGATTTGGGAATTAAATGTTCATACTCTTTAACTTGTATTTACATGTGTGGAACTGTGATGCTTTTATGTCAGAATAATAAGTAACAATTACCAGCACAGCAGCTAAGATTAGGATAATACTTAGTGCCCTCCCGGTTCAACCACCCTTTGCCAGAAAATGTCAAATTCAGAAATCTTCCAAAATAAAAATATGTATCAGTAGATAGAAAGAAGCTACTGTTGTATTTTGCTTCCATAATGTTAAAGAATTTATTGACTTGAGTGAAAGAAGTTATCACTTCCATCAGTATTGGTCATCCCATTAAATATTTTTATATTCAATGTTTACAAGTTAATTAGTTGAAGAATATGAACTCAATATTTTTAAATTTTTCTTTCTATCATCTGTGTGTAGTTCCTTCAGTACAAATTAATTAAAATACTAATATTAAATAAAGGCTTATTATTGTTCGTCATTCTATGTAACAGATTTCTTGTACGTTATGAATGTATACAGTATTGTTGTAACCATGTCATGAATAGGTTTTGACTCTGGTATTTGTTTGGGCATTTTCGGCAGAATTTTAAATACGATTGAATTTATAAGATCGTAAATTAGCTCTACGTATGGGCACACAGTTTTTAACTTCAATATGCACAGGAGAAAGAGATACGGATAGGGAAGAAATATACTTTTGAATAATTTAAGTATGATTTGCTACAGAATCAGGATATTAAATGAAAAAGAATAAAGTTGAGTAATTAGCAGGGTTATGGATGTTAAGTATGCACTTTCCTTTAGATTTAATTAAAGTACTTTAGAAAAATACCAGTGTGAAATAATGTCTTTTTGATGAGAAAGGAGTCATTTTGTACACACCTTTTCCCCTTTTTGGAACCTTTATCCTTCCCCCCCACAACGGTGCCCATAATCCCCTTTTCACCCTTTAACTACAGCTTTTCAGTAATCCAATACATCAATATAATACATCAAAACCAAAATAAGAATGAATTTTGCTACTTGAAACATACGTACTTGGAAGGACAGTGACACCGGTAATCGTCCACAAAGACGAACAGCGATCGTAGCTCGTGAACTGAAAAGTTTCAACATTGACATTGCTGCTCTCAGCGAAACAATGCTTGCAAACGAAGGATAACTAAAGGAACACGGTGGTGGCTACAACTTCTTGTGAAAGGGAAGGACACGAATGAGCCCCGTATCCTTGGAGTTGAATTTGCTATCAAGAATGAAATTGCTGATCATCTCGATGTGCTCACATGTGGGTTTTTTTATGGGGTTTTACGGCTCATGTCGACATCAAAGGTCATTGGAGCCCGAAAAACTTGTACAGATAGGGAAAATGCAATTACGCACTAGGGAGAGCCAATATGACTCCCCGCGTCTGGGACTCGTCGAATGATTCAACCCTAACCACTAAAAACCCTCCTGATCTACAACACACCAAAACATATCTCACAACATACATCAATTGGAAGGGGGGACAAAAAATGAGGGGTAGGACAAAAAATGAGAGGAATGAGGAAAATGAAAGATACCCTAGCCTTAATAGTGTCGGGATCGAAAAGAACAAGAGGTGACCAAGGGAGGTCAGGAAAGAGAAAGGAAGGAGCCTTACACAAGTAAGTGGAAGTAATGCCAGACTCAGCTCGGTGCCCCGTGTTCGCCAAACACGTACTTACTAGATGTAAGCCCCTGGGGGGACATGTGGTATAAATGAAATGTGTAGGTCCCTTCACCTTAAGCTCACTACTAACCAACGAGCTACAATAATTAGTGCATATGCTCCGACTCTCACTTCTGACGACGACCAGAGGGAAGAATTCTATTCCCAACTTGATGTTTTTCTAAAAAATATACCACAGTCAGATTTTCCTCCTAGGAGACTTTGATGTCCGAGTTGGCAGGGATTCGGCAGTTATGATATAATTGGTAAAGAAGGTGTTATTAAAAGTAACTCTAATGGAACTCTTCTGCTAACCAAATGTTCTGAACACAACCTTGTAATCACGAACACACACTTCAGACAGAAGAATAAATTTAAGACTTCATGGCAACACCCTAGATCCAAACACTGGCATCTGATTACGTGATTGTACGTGCTCAAGACAAACATGATGTATTCATTACAAAGGCTTTGACAAGTGCTGACGACTGCAGGACAGATCACCGACTGATACTGTCTATTATGGCTCTGCACATCTACCAGAGGCACAGGAAGCAGAGAAAGCATTTAAGATGTAGGGTGAACGCAGAACGTCTCAAAGATGATAGCTTTAAACTTAAATTACATCAACTCCTTGATGAAAAGCTACCACAGAATTATCCACATATTGTTGAATACCACTGGCAGAAGTTCAAGTCAACAGTGCTCTCAGCCTGTAAAGAATCGGCGGGTTTCACAAAAAAGAAGCATGCAGATAGGTTTGACGAGAATGACATAGAAATTCAGTATATTATAGAAACGAAAAGGAAAGCATTCAATGTCTGGCAAAATAACCCTAAATCTAACTTCAAAAGGCAAATTTATCAAAATGCAAAATCTGAAACCCAGAGGAAAATTCGGGTCGTGAAAAACAAATGGTGGAGATCTATATCACGCGTAATGCAGCATGTAGCTGACACAACTAACACCCATGCAACTTAACATATCTTCAATGCAACTAAAATTGTATATGATCCATCTTATCATAGAATAAATCCTATAAAATTGAAAGATAGCACTGAAATTTTTAGAGACATAAACTCCATCAACTTCCGCTGGAAAGAACATTTTGAAAAACTACTGAACAGGGACACACACGTTAATGACAACATCTTTACCCATATTACTCAGAACCCTATAAAAAGCCACCTTGATGAAGCTCCTTCGCTATTAGAAGTGGGAATTGCTATTAGTCAACTCAAGAATAATAAGGCACCAGGCATGAATGGAAATCCTGTTGAGCTCTTCAAGGAAGGGAACACATCACTGGTTCATCGCATACACAAGCTCATTGACAAGATATGACAAACTGGAACCATACCTGGTGATCTAAGGGATGCTTTGATAGTAACCATATTAAAAAAGGGTGATAGGGCGCAATGTGGCAACTAGAGAGGGATATCGCTGATTCAACTGCTGGCGAAATTCTCACCTGGATTCTGTCAAACCGCCTGAAATCACTGGCTGAAACAACGTTGCCTGAAACTCAGTGCGGTTTTAGGCCAAATCGAGTCACAATTGATATGATTTTCTGTGCCAGGCAAATGCAGGAGAAATCCAGATAACAAGGACAGCCTCTCTCTCTATATGGCATTCATTGATCTCGTTAAGACCTTCGATTCAGTCAATCGAGATACTATTTGGAGGATCCTATGTATAATTGGATACCCTCCAAAATTCATACAGATTCTTCGATTACTGCGTGATGATATGAACGGTACAGTCCTTAACATCAGTGGACATGGAGAACCATTTAATATTACAACGGGTGTCAAATACGGCTGTGTGATTCCCCCACACTCTTTTCAATACACGTTGGTGTCATAATTCACCTGGTCAAAGACAAAATTACGAAGGGTGTAGAAATCGTATATAGAACAGATGGAGGCCTATTCAATCTTAGCAGACTGCGAGCAAACACTAAGGTATCCACTACTTCTATTCTTGAACTCCAATATGCAGATGATAACGTTATATTGGCAAACTCAGAAGACGATCTTCAACATACCCTATAAGCATTTAACGAGGCCTCTAGAAGCATTGGTCTGGATATAAACAGCAGTAAGACGCAAATTTTATACCAACCTGTAATGTTGCTGCTCCTGATGTCAAGATTAATGGAACTAATTAATAAAATATTAAACATTCCCTATCTAGGCAGTCACCTATCTACAAATGCGAACATTGACGTTGAAATCCAATAACGCCTAAAATGTGCCAGCGCAGATTATGGTCGTATGCTAATTAGGATGTTTGATAACCATAACCTCAGTAATCAAACTAAGCTGAATATTTACAAAACTGTTGTTGTTCCAACTCTACTTTATGGTTACGAAACTTGCGTTACATACAGAAGGCACTTTCTATGTCTGAAAAAATACCATCAACGTTGCATTAGGAGAATCCTAGGACGAAAGTAGCGAGACAGACGCACTAACGTAAGTGTTTTGAAGAAGCTAATATTACCAGCATAGAGGCTCTCATAATAAAACACCAGCTACGATTGACAGGTCATGTAGTTCGCATGCCTGAATCACGTCTCCCAAAAGAAAGCATGTACTGACAGTTGAAGGTCGGACAGAGAAAACAAGGTGGGCAACAAAAATGTTATAAAGACGTTCTGAAGGCAGATCTAAACAAGTTTCAAAATGACCAAGCAAATTGGGAGGTTGTAGAATCCACCCGTCCAGTATGCCGTCGCCTCGTCCACCAAGGGCACCTATCCTTCGAACTACAGCGGAGAAAGCTTCTAGTAGACAAACGCAATGCTAGGAAAAAGCAAATGAACACCAGAAGTATCAACTCTCAAGGACCCATTGCTACCCAAGGCACCATTATGGTTCCAGAATTGGATTACAGCCATCAAAGAACTCACGTGTTTTGAACTATACCTTTGGAATACAATCATACTTGTATACTGTGATAGCCGAATAATAAATACATCAATATAATTCAATTAACTTTCAGTTAATGTCTCCCCAGCTTACAGTTAACTTGGGAATAGTAAACCTACAGTTATGTATTGTCAGTAATCATGGGACTGAAAACACTTGTTTCTGTGGATATCGAAAAAACCTTCAGCATCTATAAAGACGTAATAGAAATCTCTCCTAATAGAAACATACATTTAAAAAACTGTAAGCTTGCAGAGCTGCTTAATCTTTTGAAATACAAGAGCTTCCTATTTTTTTCCATTTTCTGATGCACTTGTTTGCAACTCAATAAACTAAAGTAGGATTAAAGATTATTTCTTGAATGCGTTGAGTAAAATAGCACCTTTTTGACCCTTATTTTAGCAGCTATTCCCTTCCTTTTTCATATGAAATTTGCACCTAAAAATCCTACTTCTGGTAAAGTCTAGAAATGCATATGTGATAGAAATCATTCCAAGAGAAGTGGACAAAGTGTGGAATTGTCAAGCACTGGCGAAGATAGCAAAGTTATAGGAAGTACGTCAAAAATACTTGCTTTATACATAATTTTTCTACATTCGGAAGCATTCAAGGACATGATGACAATATGACATTTCTAGAACTATAACTCACAAATGCGATCTACAAGAGTAAAAGCAATATGACCGACAGTTAAAACCACTAATCAATTGAGGTTCGGACCGTACTCGACGAATAAGTGTTTATTTGGGGATATAATGAACGGTTTTGTGACCATGAATACCATACACAAATAATCATTGCTTATTTGACTCCAAGCGAACGAATCAGTGACGTCTATGAATTCGGCAACCAGCGATCAGAGATTGCCAATGAGAGATTGAACTAAAGCTCAATATATGCTTCTTTGGGGCGACTATGAATACGAAACCGTTCATCAATTGGAGATATAACCAGTGATTCAAATAAACAAGTGATTATATGTGACTATGAATACCGCCCATAGTGTTAAGTCTCGCATAATTATGAACTTAGAGTGGGAGTTACGGGTGCGCCACGAGGATGGGGAAGGGTGGTGACTCATTACACCGAACGTAGCGCTCTCAGGTGGCTACGACCGACATTAGGTACTGGACTCACGGCTCAATTTCGGTCAGGGGATTAGCCAACCCTTTTGAGCACCAAGGAATGTGGCTCAATTTCGGTGCACCAGATTTCATTACCTAAAATGAAAAGTTAAAAAGAACAACAGGTACTTTACAGATATTTTCTTTCGTGAGTGTTATAACTTTCTTGCACTTGACTTGAAGACTCATTTAAATATTTAAATTCATTTAAATTCAAAATCACAACAAACCATTTTTAGTTTTTCAAGCTTGGATGGACTTTTCAAAGTAAAAAATTTGGCAACTACGTATCTATTGCGTTAAAGACATAAATAAAAATGTCTATCAAGTGAACCATATTAAAAGTAGGTATATTATGCTATTAATTTAACCGTAACATCATGATGAGACCTGATTGGACTATGTATTCCCCTGTTTTACTCCGCGTACTAAATATGACCGGAAATTAGACAATAATTTCAAACTTTCAAAAACTATCCATAGCTGTCGATAGATTTGTGTCAAAATATTGATAACTATCGATCGTGTCAACTTATTTTTTTAATTAAAATGCCACAATTGAAAAAAATTGTTAAAAATTATTATAACTGAAGTTTCAAGTTACTTTACGTGTACTGAGAGTGTAGAATTTTATTGTTGAATGTTGATTTGAGACGTCCATATTTTATTCTAATAAGGATGTGACTTTTTCTAATGTTCTAATTTAATTGGATAATAATGAATATATTTATGCATTCAGTACATTCTGTATCCAAGGTATCGGTGGTAATAAATACAGTATTTTTAATAATGGTTAAGACAAGATATTTAAAGATATATTGTGACATATAACTTATAATAGAAACACTCCACAACTAGTACTTTTCAATTCATAAAATTATATTAAATCTGTTCCGAATTTTACATTTCATTTAAACAGTATTTACAGAAGAAAATGGAATAGTTAAGTACGGCAGGCGTTTATTACCTACTAAACCTTAGAATAAAATTTTAACTTTTGTCTCATTTGCATGAGAACTTTAGCCTTATCTTTTGTTAGAGATCCTTCAATCGGTTTCAGAGTCATTAATTTTCTAAAGTGTCCGTAAAGCGCTTTATTAAATTTGTCTTTATTCTCCTGTTGAAGAAAGAAAAGGAGACAATCANAGAGAGAGAGAGAGACATGGAACGTCTTAGCAACCTTCAAAGTTTTGCAAGAGGTGTTTTGGTTTGCTTTTGGCACAGGTGGCAACTTCGAAGGCAATATTACAGGCTCCAAATAAAGTAGCTATCTGGAAGCTCTGGTACTTTTTTGTTACTTTGATCAACACAAGAAATGTTTGTGACTATTTCACCGTGTTCACCAACTTCTCCTTTGGTGGGAATTTGAAAGATGGAAATTGCTGTTCCTCGGAAAGTTGATTCTGAAGTTGTTCTGTTGTAATTCTGCTATATGTTGTCGTACGCGCCAATAAAAAAAGA
This sequence comes from Laupala kohalensis, assembly GCA_002313205.1. Lineage (NCBI taxonomy): Eukaryota > Metazoa > Arthropoda > Insecta > Orthoptera > Trigonidiidae > Laupala > Laupala kohalensis. Next base: position 53,655 of record NNCF01126228.1, on the reverse strand, counting down.
CCACGAATCAAGTTTGAGGGGCATACGACACCCTCTTCTTCAACTCTCATAATCTCTGAGTAAGCAAGACTTGCTGTTATTTCCCTAATTCTGTTTGGCGACATTGAGATTCTTCTGTCATGCATGCCTTCAATTATTGTATTATTTCGGGTTCTTTCAAATACAGACAGGTCCAGGTATAATGAACCAGGTGGTTCATGACATTCTTGTGACGAACAATGTTGCCTTTCGGAATGATTTCACTGTGATTGAAAACTATTAATTGGGTTATAGTCAAAGTAGACAGAGTTGCTAGTTATAATATGCGACATAAGTTTATCTGCTCTCTTCAGAGAACAAAACAATCTAACATTATCCTTTCAAAAAAAATTGTTCCTAAGTTTCGACAATTTCGTGCGTTTGCTGGTGAAATTATATTGGTGGTTGGCAGTACTTGCACCTGCGAATAGCTTGTAAAAAAATGAAGTTCACTAAATCCCGTTTGGGATCAAGGCTCACGGACGAATCTTTTGAAGTTATTAATTGTTTTTGCTCGTGACTTACGACCTACAATTGAAGATATTGTTGCTGATGAGGCTATACACGTTTGCTAATTTTCATCAATATTGTCACCTCATTAGATTGTACCCTTTTTATTCATTATTTTGTGATTGTGGACGTTATATATTTATTTCAGAATTAAAATGTTCTATATAATTATATTATTACTATTTAAATCTCTAGAATTATGAGTATTTTCAAATGAGTTCAGGAATATTGTTATTCTCATTTTCTCTGCTTAGTGAGTAACACTGTTTCCGTGTTTGAACTGTTGCCTTATGTCAAAGGTGGGGAGAGTGATGGCGCGCTATAGTTTCTATCCCTCTCTTCACAATAGATGCACAGTTGCACGTAGCTTTCGTCAAAGTGCAGATCATTGACCACCTCTGTCTTAATCGTTATCTGAAGTGTCGCTCTGATATTTGTTCCTTAGATCTCAGTGTATTGTACGACCTCTTTTGTCCTGTCTGATCATAACACTGGTGCAGTCTGTCTTCCCAGGAGTGATCTATCTGAGCAAGCCGTACTCCTCTTCCTTTAGGTGCTCCGTTGCTTTCCCGGTCCTAGAGTCATTTAATTTGTTTCTTCGATGATTAAAAAATAGGATTTTATTGTAATTATGTCTGAAAATGGAGAGTCCCGACCCACATGGAGAGAGAGAGAGGGAGTGGGGAAAAGATGGATAATTGGATAAGTCATTATTCGTAATTATATCGTATCATTTATTAAATAAAATTAAAGTTGAAAAACATGTTATGATTTTTTTCTCCCTTTAAAAAATAAGAAAACGAACGTACTAAATGACATATTAAAATTAGGAATTAAGTATATACTTCTATACGTAAAATGACACGAAAATTGATCTTGCCTCTTTCCACCTCTAGAAAATTTAAATTTTGACAACAAAACCGACAATTTCGTAAATGTGAAAAAAAAAATTGAGGAAAATTTAATGAATATGAAAGAATGAGTTCTTGAGAATTTTTACTACAAATTCAATCTCTCGCATGAGACTGTTTGATAACGTAAATTAATAATAATAATAACAACGAGAGGACCACAATAGATTAACTACAGAAATGCGGTGTTGAAGACTCGTGGTAATCATAAACTCGCAAAGCTGTCCTAGCGTGTTCTCAACATACTTCGCGGTAATTACATTTTTAATTAACAACGCCCATAAGCCAGCATAGCGTGTCCGACAGAGACTCTTTTCGCAAGAGTTGTAAACTGTAAGTGCATCAGTCTCAAGCCCCTCCCTTGCACTAACACTGTCACCGAAGATTTCCCACTGTTCTTTTCTGCAGTCATGGAAAAGAGGTTCGGTGAGTTTTTGAACACCACATCTGCCTATTTCTTTCGCTTAATATTTATTAAAATAATATCGTTTTTCTTCTTAATCTAATTACATAGCGTTGCATATAAGAATATTTGTAAAAAATAAAAATGAATTCCGATATAACAAAAAAATTAGCATTCCGGTCAATAAAATAAACTTAATTTTGATTAGATGAGGTTATATTAAAATGCAACAAAAATATTTAGTGTGAATGTTGTAAAGTAGTGAAAATATAGTCATAGTAGTGAAAATGTTGTAAAATGATCTAACATTAGTGTAAATTTTGACGAATACAGCAACGTGGCAAATAACGAATACTAGCATTGTGCCCGATCAAAATATACAAATTTATTTGACGTAAAAGACACCTCTCAAATTTCAATCCAATTATATTAATATATTTGTTGGTATTTTACTAATAATACCTCTGAAGGTTATAAAGGTCTGGATAATTTTTTTCACTAAATGTTAAAAAATAAAGACTCCAGAAAAATTAAAATATTGTTATTTCTTTAATTTTAAATTAACTTTATCATGAACGTTTTTGAAGGGATATTAATACCTGCATGTCTGTTTACAGAGAAGATTCGGTGATGACAACGTTGAGAGAATTTATGACTGTCTCAAACAACAGTTTGTACTAGGAATCTAAGTCAAGGTCCCTACGACGTTCAGGACCTATTATTTTTAATATTAAAAAACAAACAGGTAAAAGTGGAAGTGATGTGAATCCTGGAATTTAGTTGGTACAGTTTAATGAGATTTAACTAACGAGAATATAGAAACACTTCCTCAGTCATTATTAATTCATATTTGTTAGTGCATTTTATTAGTGACATTACAAACACTATTTTCTGGACCCTGGACTTAGTGTTATCTTTCATTTCTACTATGTATAACACGTGTTTTAACGTAAATCCCCTTTAACAAATATCCTTACATATTTCCCTCTTACAATTATTTTGAAACCAACTGAGTTCTTTTAATTCTTCCTAATACATTTAGCGAGCTGCCGCTTAATGATCACATATTTTAAACTAACTAGCAAGAAAACAACGGTGGCTTAAGGGATATCGTTTCTTTTTAAGCATACGCCATATCGTCCCTTTTTTCCGTGACCTGCTCCACCAACGTCGTTTTCTCGTAAATTTTGCACTCGGGAGAACTCGGTCGTGTTCTGGGATCCGCATGCGCACAGGAAGTGACGTTTTAAAATTAAATATACGTTTGAGCTGCGTGCCGTCGCCACCGGAATGCTGGCAGTCGAGATGGAAACTTTTGTCACCTACTGCGAGGGCGCTGCCGTCTTATGCTGTTACAGACTGGTCCTTCCCACCAGGGTTACAACTGAAAAATCTCTACCACATTGCCAGTTAAAAAGTGCAAAAAAATAATATAACTAAATTATTCGACAAAAGGAAAAACGCCATTATTCACTTCAATTTCATAGGGATTTTATGAATTTGTGTTACATAAAATAATACTTTTTTCCCTTCACTGAATGTTTACATAGAAATAATTGATGACAAAATTAAATAATTTTACATGTATTATCCATAACAGAAAGAATAATGAGTGTAAATTGTGTTACTCTCGAAAGCAACTAAAAAGTTACACACTTTAACTACTTTAATTCTTTTTTCTAATTTTTTCTTTATTTCAGTTTATTGGTTCATTAAGATTGAGTGTCATTATTGAATTGAATTTACTTGACACAATAATTTTAAATATCTCAAAAATAATCATCACTTTATCTTACTTCTAAAAGGTAACTTTTTTCAAACATAATTGTATTTTTTTCCTTCTTACATCAACGTTTTTCATCTACCAAGGAAAACCATAATCAAGATTCTAGAAAAATTAATAGTATAAATCTTATTTAGTTTACCAACAGTAATATGTATATAACGTCGTGTAAACACAACTCCAACGTGAGTTGAAATATTGTTATTTTTCTCATTAGTATATGTTGAAATACTTTTCTTTGCAGACGCAGTAAGGGAAAGTAAAGTTGGTTACTTCAATGCTAAGAGACAATAGAGCTCGAGTTATTTCTGTAAAGTGAAAGGTGGGACGCTTTGACTCACTAGACGCTTGGGTGTGTTGAAGGGCTTCAGAAAGGGAAGGTCACGTGACCATGCGAACGATATATATTGCGACGCTTCTCTGAGCTCGAGGTCCACATTGTAGAGGGGTGCGACCAGGCCGTAGTTCACGTTCAGATCCATGGTGATCGTGTAAGCATTTGTATGCTTTGAGGTACTGCGGTATCCTCGAATTAAATTCTCTGGGGAGAATTTGCAGAAGGCATCATGTTGAGATGTCTTGATCTCATATAGATCTTGTTCAATTGGATTGCTGCTGTAATCCGGATGTGAGAGGGCTGTAATATTATTTTGAAACACCTTATATGGTGACAAGCTACTTCATATAATAGTGAATTTGGTTGAAAGCTGGTTTTGTTTTATTCACTTGATTTTATAACGCAAAGTTAATTTTTGCACCAAAGATGTTTCATGTACTGTTTTCATAATCGCCACCCGTCGCGCTCCAGGGCTGCCAACAATCACTGAAGAAGTCCTGGAGCACGACGTCACAGAGGAAAGAAGAGAGGCGGATGAAGATGCTGAAGAACCTGTAGTACAAGAGAAAACAGTATTGGAAGCACCCCCTTCCTCTCCAGTAGACTAAATAGAAAAAAAAACTCCCATATATATAAACTAAAGCTAGAAAAACAAAGTCATTTTCATCTTTATTAGTTATTAAATTTATTAATTTTATTTGACTTGTGTGTTCTTTCCCCGTTGATGCGGGATGGTGGCAGCAAAACTAATAGGAGAAGCGAGAATAACGATCGGACTAGGACCGGTTGTTACAATGTTGTAACTGAAATAAGAATTATTTTGGGAACAAACCTCCAAGTACCATCATACCAAACAAAAATTGTATATTACACGATTCGCCATTGTTATAATGTATCTTTGAATCAAGTGCCTTAAAAACATTTCCATTTCAGAAAATAACGTAATAAATCGAAAAAATTTCTAAAAATTTATTTAAGAATATTCTTCTCTTAAATTACCTTTAAGAAAAAATGCAATTTTGATTACATTACTCAGAAAAGGTAGATAAGCAATTGGTCACAATAGGTAGGGTAATTATATATCTACCTTTTCAGAGTAATGTAATCAAAATTGCATTTTTTCTTAAAGGCAATTTAAGAGAAGAATATTCTTAAATAAGTTTTCAGATATTTTTTCGATTTATGATCGCTCTTTGAAAGCTGAATGTGAATGGCAAAGAAATACATTGATGTGAATGGCAAAGAAATAAACACCCCAAAAGTATTTTGAATACTAAATATAATTAAAAAGTCAACTTATTCCTTCAGTCTTCTAGTTCTGTGGGGTAGCTTTCGCCCCTAGACAGCCACGCCTGCATGCGCCTGCACGGCTCAGCGTAACCCGGTCCTGACGCACAACTGCGCGCACTCGTTATCACTCGATCCTGGCGGCCAACTCGCCGCAGATCACGCGAAGTTTGGCGCAGCGGACTCTTCCACATCCTCCACATCTAACCAGTTGTCTCTGTTCCTAATACAGGAATCACTCAGTGAGGCACTAATTACTTGGGTCATCCACGTCCATTAAGCGACGCGCCACTTGAGCATTCAAAAGCCAACTGCCCCATTCACTCCTCCTTTTCCTTTCTTTTATGCTAATACTCACCAACTAAAAAAATCAAGGAATTCAATATACATCAAATTAGTGGTATAGTATGGAGTTATATATATATATATATATATATATATATA
>NNCF01126228.1:26819-41931 GCA_002313205.1 Laupala kohalensis | reverse complement strand
GGAAGGGAAGGAAGGGAAGGAAGGGAAGGAAGGGAAGGAAGGGAAGGTAAGGAAGGTAAGGAAGGTAAGGAAGGTAAGGAAGGTAAGGAAGGTAATCATGCCACATCACTAGTCTAACGTCTAGTACTCTGACGTTATTTCTTCATAGAACAAATGCACTGTGTTTGCGCTGTTTATTCCATTCCCACAAGCCAAATGATAACAAAATGCATTATTTTTCTTCTTGTCATTAAACAAGTAAAAGACTTCCCTATTCTTCCTTCAACGAGGACAGAGAAGATAACTTTTTTCCGCACTGTTATTTGATTACATTAGTTTCTTTTCCACTCTGCACTGACCCAATGTCACGAATTTTCCGTTGTAGCTCCTCTGCTAGCCCTCGTTGTCATAATCTCCTCCAGCCATTCGTCTCGCTATGTCTGCTAGCCACCCCGTGGCACTATCTGCCTCCCTCCCACGACTCTGCTGCTGCCTCTACATCATTCGCCTCGCTCTCCGTGCAGCCATTCACGCTGTACAATGCTGAATATACAGCGTCGTTAGGCAGCACGGCGGCTATTGTCGGCGTTCATTTACATTCTTTTCTGGCGCTTCACTGTAATTCTACCGGGAGCCAAGAGATAGCGCCCGTGTTCTGCCCTTTCCCATCAACTCGATCTCCACTAATCCAACGACTACATAAACCCCACGGAAGTAGGTGTTGCCAACCTGCGAAGAATACTCGCAGCACGTTCAAAAGTAAATATCTGGAACTGTAATAATTCCGAGTAAAATTAAGAATTCAATTTAATAGAATATTTTTATAGAATTAATAGAATATTTTGTAAAATTCTTGAATTCAAAAATTGAATAAAAAGGAATTTCGTGGTACAAGCGTTATACTAATGAACCCTTGCATATTTTTCTAACGACCTCCTTACGTGGAACAGCTTTACAAGAAATAAGTTAATTATATCAATAAAACTGAATATGGATTTAATTTGAGTATTTTTTTTCTTTGTATACCTCTTTGATCTTTTTATGTAAACTCAAATGTTCCATAAGTCTTTTAAAAAAAATATTTATCATCTGCAGATTTCTGTTAAATGTAAGTTAAACATGAAGTTCATAATTTCTCCTATACTCACAAGTGTATCCAAAAACATAAACATAACTTAAACAATTACATAACTCCTATTAACTCTTTCCTCTCGTGCAGTTTACCGTACCAGATCGTGGTATTTATTTTGCTCTTGCATAAAGGGGCCTCTTTCTGTTTTTACAGCCACCCTTTCTGCAGTGGTTCCAAAGATATTGGAATAAACGACGACTTATTTCTCGCGTTACATTCCCTGTTCTCCTTCAGCTCGACTGCAGTACGCCTTAAGTTACAGTGGAGACGCCACGAATTATGATGTCAGATACCGAATTTAACGTAAAGTAATACCTCCATAATAAAATATAATTCGCCCCCGCGGAGGCGCGCGAGGCACCAACTTTTCTTAATAAAATTCATTACTGGCAGAGTCGGGGAAGTTTTTGGGATGCTCGGGAGACCTTAACTCTACAACGCTATTCACAGAAGCTTTGGCTCTTGAGAGCTTTGGCTCTTCATTGTTTCTCGGCTGCTTTTATGACTGAGATTTGATGCTTCGTGTGTTCTTTTGTACAGCGTAGCTTTGTGAATATATTACATATTCCAACTTTTGAAGAATGATCTCTGTAAATAAAGGGAAAGCTTCGTGATCAAACAATTCACTGCGAAATTCGTCGAGACAATGTTCTTGATTCTATCCGTTCGTTGCTTCACTAAATCAAGACACCAAATTGACCTTCCGGTTTTTCCGATACATCAATATTAAAGCTGAAAATCTTGCGAAATAAGTCTCTCGCTTTACGAGTTAAGAACATTAAAGAATGTTCTCACTAGCTCTTAGAATTTGTTTACATATTTTACTTATATTCATCAGGTAAAATTGTATGGTTGATGTCTGAAACTATTGGATTTTATGTAACTTATCATTGCAAAAGTCGGCAACCCGCAGCTCGCGGGTCGTATGTAGCTCGCGAAGACATGCCAAGCGTGTTGCTGGCTGAATTATATTTTATCCTCGCTTGCACAGGTTGCATCTTTTGCTTGTATGTATATTCTTTCCTTGTGCTGCATAGAATTTTAGGACCCATTTGAGAGGTATTGAAAGAAATGGAATATAGTGTGTGAATCTGTTATAAGATTTCAGAAGTATTGTATATGATAAATGTTATTTACTCATACGGCGAATAACAAATAAAAAATTATATTCAAAATATTTAACAAGACTTAAGATTTTTTTTAATTCTTCGCATTTTCTGTTGCACGTGTTTATATAAATGTATTACCAGCACATGCAATAAAAATTCTTCATTAATTTGAAAACATAATGTCTTATTTTGTTATCGTTTTACATTATGTCTATTTCTGACAAATATAAAAACAGTTATTTTAATTATCCAAAAGAAAACAATAGTAATGTAATATTATTAAGAAAACTTTTTATAGTTTTGTTCATAAAGGATCATTTGTCAGACTAGTAGAATTTTCTATTTAAGAAAATGACACCTTACCCAAATTAAAATTAGGTTTACATTAAATGAATGTAATGGTTTCTCATTTGTTAGTGGCTTCAAACGAAATACATAATGTAATTAATGGCTAGTAAGTTAAACATTATCTTGAACTCACAATACGAACATAGTTATGATTTAAATTCTATTCCCATAAATTATTTCTTTATCAATTATTTCTTTCTATCACTTGATTTTCATATTTATTGATGCTCGGAGATGCAAAACGTGGAGTGATTCTAATAAAACCACGAGTTTGTACAACCTTATCAAACATTAATTGGAAAATTCTTTTCACTTTTGAACTTTGCTTGTGAAATGAGAGGATGCCAATTGGTTAAGGAAGTTTTACGATGTAAGCTGACAACTAGAATTAAAATAAAACTAAATTAAGTAATAATATGAGCGCTGTAATGGCATAGTTAGAGATGGGGTAGATAGAGACAGTATCTAGTTAAAATTAGTAAAAAAATAATGTTTGCTAAAGAAATCACGAATTATGATGAGTAAATACAAATTCTTATTCACTTATTGACTACTGGAGTATAATATAGTTATAATAAGCAAAAAATCAGTCTGTAATATCCGGTTTGTGCGAAACTAGTTTATTCATTGTTTTTCGTTAAAAAGAAGTTGACCATGTACCTCGTCATCAATATCACGAAATTCTACGATTCAATTATAGGTTCAGCACGCATTTTCTCACAATGCGGAAATACGCATTAAAACTTAAAAACAGGATCATCTAGCAGAATAGTGAAACTTTAAATTCTGAATGTTTAAAAAATTCCTTCCTTTTTCAGAAAATCTTATAATTATTGGAGTTCTACGAATCATCATATTGTCTGAAAGTCATTTGATGTAATGCAGTAAGTTGTCAACATTTACGTATTTAAATTTAGCGAATGCCTTTATACGAATAAATGTTAATTATTCTACGCATATTTTGTTATTTTAAGACTTAAGACAGTCTTGATTGTGATATTTATTGTTCGAAATATGTTTCATCTTCTCAATAGAAGTGAAGGAGCAAGAAACTGACAATTTTTGAAACTCTTCCGGAAAATTCAACCCCAATTATTACGTGTTCCACAAGAAAATAGACTATAACCCATGATGATAAATTTCATTTATCTCACAATGATGTAACGTCAGAAACCTTTTCCTGTATTACAATATTAAAAATCAATATTATCATTTTTCTACAAACATCCTAAAAACCACGTTACTAACGACGCCAAAACTTGTAAAAATGCACGAAGAATAATGAAATGCATTAGAACTCTTCTCTGAGATCATTATCTTAGAAAATAAAAATTTGCCATAGACAATCAATGAAAACTTAGAAAATCTGAATTAGAATGTCGGAAAACCTGCTGCGGAATGTAGAAAACCATTAATCAGAATATCATGAATAATTTTCATATTAAAAAAAGTAGAGTATAAATTTACTATAGAATACCATTAACGATAGTAATAACATTTATTTATAAATTTGGAAACTCCGTTTACGCATTGCTTATTAATTTCAATACATTCTCAAGTTAAAATTTTCTAAAGTTCTCAAGTATGCCATATTGTTTGCCATATGTGGTAAGACGTCAGTGGATTGAACTCAAATTTTAAATAAATTGTGGAGTATAAATTTGTTTGCCAAATATCCAACTTCTCAGGCTGACTGCAATCGGAAAACATGGCGATTTCATGTAAAAACCAAATTTTCACGTCGTATTGGTCAAATTCAATTAGGAAATTATAAGTTAAATCATTTCCATTTTATTATTTGAATGAACTTTTTCAATTTGATCTTTTAAATATATTGATATCCCTAAAGATGAACACATTTGTTTCACCGGTTTCATAAAACACTAGCGAACTGAGAGCTATAAACAGGCATAAAAAACTTTCGTCGCCACTTCGCTTCTACGATATCTGGTGTTAGTGTATTACTTATCTTTATCTACGGCTATTTTGTTACTGTATAGATATTCATAATTGTATTCGCCATCGCCTAACAGAAAATGTTCTTCACGTATTGGAACAAAATTACTACTCTATTTCGTAGCGTTATGTTTAGGATTTGAGCTAATTGTCGTTTTGATGAATCATATATTGAAGTGGGAATTATATGAGAATGAAACAGTTAATGTTTTACATAATGAACATCTTATGAAAAAATATATTTGAGTGAGAACGGTAGTTGTTTATTATTCTAGGACTTATGCTGAATTTGATTTTAGATAGACAGTAGACAATAAATTAATATACAGCAGGATATTATAATTGGACTGATTAAAACGGACGAAGCATGTTTCTTCAATGTATAAAGTCAATCTTTTGGATATTCACAGTGAAGAAATGTCTAATTGTCTCTTTTTTTTGAATCTTCTAAATAACGTCATCTAATAACAACTATGTGTCTTCATAATTAGACAATCTTTTTTTTTTTCATTTTAATTGTTTTATACAATCCGGTTTATCAAACTTTTGACCATTACCTGGACTTCATATATCTCTTTTTGTATCTAGATGTTATATCTGTGTTCTTTTTTGTTCTTATATTTCTCTTCAGTTCCACCACGAGGAAGTGGGTAACCCCCTACTAGCTGTACACTCTCTTCATATCCATTATTGTATTAACATATTCTTCAAATTTCCTATATATTTCCTCCTGTGCAATATATTCTGTCCAATTCTTATCACTATATATACCATGTTTCTTTAGCTCTTTCATCCATTGTGCTCTTTCTTCGTCCACAATCTTACAATTATATAATACATGACATACTGTATCTTCCTCTTCACCACATATACATAATTTATTTGTTGTTAGATCTCTTTTATACAAGTAGTCCTTGAAACTTCCATGACCTGTTACAATCTCATACGTCGACGTTGTTGGCCGAAACCACCTCCTATTTTTATGGCTAAACTTCACATCTGTTATGAATCTATGCGTTACTCTTCCTTCTTCAGCCTTTTCCCATCTTATATTCCTGCAATCTATCAATTCTTTACATATTATACTTTTCCATCCTTTTGTGGTCTTATCAAGTTGTGCTGTTCCCAATTGCACTATTTCTCCTCTCAGAATCTTCCGTATCCGTATCTTCCCTCTTAAGTAATATTTGTCAATTTTTAAATCTATTGGCGTTACTCCCAATTACACTTGCAATGCTTTGGTTGATGTACAATCATTTACATACCAGATAATTACGGGAGGAATCCTCTCATAAATGTGTAGAACAACTCTTCATTTAATTTATTTATTTATTATTGGCACTCGCCAACTACTCTCCCTGTAATTCTATGATCTGCAAATGATTGTCTAATTATGAAGACTCATAGTTGTTATTAGATTAAATTATTTAAAATATTCAATATTTTGGAGTTTATGTTCCAAACTCTCTTATTATTAATTCAATAGCGACCTAAAACATATTACCTTGACACATACGATGATGTCGTAACATTAAAAAATGTAGTCCAGGGGTCTCAACACCATTCTTATAATTTTTTCTTCTCTTAAATTAATCCCGGGCAACCTGAAATGAGAGATAGTAGCATTGAAATGAATTTTTCCGGTTAATGGTTCACTCTCGTTACCTCTATTGCATCGCATTCATCTCCAGCGTAACCTCTGAAATCTGGCGACCGCCGCAAAACAGGCGAGAAGGCCATAGCGCTTCGGAAATCGTTCCCTGCACAGGCGCTTTAAAGAGGAGAGGAGCTTCGACCTCCCGAGCTACACTTCTCTTTCCTCCATTGCTTCTATTGGATATATTCGAAACGAGTACCGTTTAAGGGATATTTGGGTGGCACGTGGTGATTTAAATTCGTCTTCCATTCAATATTGCCGGCACCATTTTTGAGAATACGTTGTACATTCTCATACCACTTCATTTTATATTGAAAGGAATTGTAGTCTTTCATTCTTTAAAAATACTTTTAATAACATATCACTAAATTGTGTTTGTATTGTACAATATACAAATCCTTAATTAACAACTATTATAAACAAATTTTTAGTATTACCTATTACATTATTCCACTTATTATGTTTATCATATATTATTATAATTATAATGATAATAATATATAATAATAATATATCATTACGATAATTAATATAATGATAATAATATATCATTATGTCTTGATAACCATAGATTGCATTTTTAAACGCAAATCCAATAATTTGTAAATTAATGCTGAACTAGTTGGATTTCTTTTCATTTCATGAACGATTTCTTAAATTTATCTGCAGGATCAGTGCAAAATTTTGTAATTTTTTCTTCTCAAATGAATTTGAACCTTGTGAAAAATATTTCATAAATGACGTGAGCAGACTCATACATTTAACTCAAATTTGACAATAAACAAACTCATAATTATTGTCTGTCTATACCTATCTTGAGCGACCACTCTTGCAATTTTCTAGTGTGTTGCCTTGTGTAGAGTTGCAGGGTGATGTCTCTAGTTCGCCTCTGTCTCATTCGTGAAATGTTGACTGACTTGTCAAGTCGGTGTTCCACATTACATTTTGGAATATCCTCTTCTACGTCAGTAAAACCTCATTTTCACTTTCTTGTGGAAACGAAGGATAAAAGCGAATTACCAACAATTTCTATGGATAAGATAACCAAAGAACGATATGGAAGTTGCCTCACTGCTATCACACGAAATATGGTTAGGTTGCTCAAATTAAGTGAATTCAAAATGAGCTGTTAAGTTTACTTTTAGAGCTTGTGACTTGTAACTTCTTTCAGTCATAAATTAGAATGACTCTCCATCGTAGGCGTGACCAGAAAGAGTGTCGCGGTTGCAGATGTGCGCCTCCACTAAACTATGAACGAGAAATGTAGTGAAAATCTAGGAAATATATAAACTGAATCTTCAGAAATAATCCTGGGTTCTAATTACATATATAATAGTAGAAAACATTTTGTCAAAATTGTTTTTCAACATTAGTTAACAAACAAAAATAGTAAAAATTTATTTTACTGTTCGTGGGGACAGTGAAAAATAAAAATATTATGTTAGAATGCAAAATAAACACATAAGTCCCTTTGCTGTTTTTCCTCTTTCATGTGTATTATTTATAAAATATCAAAGACAGCAGACAAGAACATTAAATCTAGTTGTAGTTAACTATGTTGTACGACATTAGTAACTAAAATATATTTAAGAAATGAATGTAAGTAGTATAATTATAATGAGATTTAAAATTCTCCATTAGTGAATTTTCTTGTGAAAGAGCTCTCGATTCCGGAACAAACATACCTAAGGTATACTCTTCTTTCTGTGGGTATCGTTTATTAGCGGAAATATTTTCTTCTCTGGTGTTTGTAACCCCTAATATTGGGTTGTGGTTACATCTGAGCTATGAAATAGAAATGAAAAATTGACAGGGTGTCCGTCTACAAATCTTGCAATACGATACCCGATAAGATATTCCATTCTGTTCTCAAGTGATGATAGAGTAAAACATCCTGGTTTGGAACAATTCGTTTTGTAATGGGAAGTTTCTTATTGAAGCAAGAAAATTATACGGTATTCATGTTAATTAGTAACGTAAAATTTAATATTGAAGTATTTTTAAAATACTTTTTTGTAATATTTAATAACAGTATTCTGAGAACGCAAATCTATGAATTATGGAGATGCTAGCTTTGTCATGAGGGTGATTTTGGTTCTTGTAATTTCTTGGTCGATTAGAGTCTTCTAAGTGGTTGGGAAGAAACCGAACCCTTGTCAACTAGTCGAGTAATCGCTGCAGACTACTTCGCCCCTTCGATGCCTATCGAGAGTTCGATCGAAACTTTGTCTGTGAGAAGGAGAATGAACCACAGGAAAACAAAGGATTGCAACGGAGCGCGTTTCGCTTTTTATAGCGGTTCTACGAGAATGTGAATTTTGCAGGGGAGTTGGTTAGTGCATGGTTTTGTGACTGCACAGTACACTCACTCACGCTTTTAAAATAAATAAGTCACGATTTTGTTTAAAGGTCCATTTAAATATATGACTGGGACAAAGAATTTTACACCCGACCATAATTTAACCATCCCGCGTGTTTAATTGAAAGGTATATACAAAATATTGATCATATTTGGAGATGGAATCAGTATGAGATCATGTTGAAATAAATAATTGTTAATAGCAATTAAATAATCTGATTTGCATGTTACGTAATCTGATTTGAAGCAGTTTGTGACCTATAATTTAATGTCACTAGATACACGTTACTACAAGCATCAATAAAAAATTAGTAAGAGGAAGGTGTAGGAAATATATAATTTTTTACTAATAAAATTGTATTTATTTTTTAATTTTTATAATAATTTATGAATTGGTTTTAACACATTTAATACGTAACATTCTGGATACATTCTTGACTGTACACATAGCTATTGAACAGTAAATGTACTGTGCATTGATATAAATAATTACCTATTTAATTCAATTTAAACTCATTTGATTAAATATCATAATTAATTACAGAAGTTTAATTCTTGAAAATGTTACTATTGTAAATGTAGATTACATGGTGATTAAATATTGCTACCAACGCTCGAGACCATTGCGCCACCTGTGGTGACGGAGTGTTACTTCTTTCTCAAAGAATCTATGAAGACGAAGAGATAATTAACTGCAAAGATACGTAACTGTAAATTGATAAATAACTGTAAAGATAACATTAGATATTGTAGAAGATTATATAACATTTGAAGTGTAGGTCCAATTCACATCTTTTGTAAAACTATTTCTGGAATAATTATAAATTTATTTTTATGCTTTTTATACATCGCGTTGCATATCATATTAAAGCTTATAACAATCTGAAGACAATGTCACAAAATTCAATTCTTTACGTAAAATAGGTTTGAAGATGGGAACAGCAGTGATCTAGTGATAGCGTCTTCGCTACGTCGATACCGCTGAGCGGTTCAAACCTCGCTTGGCCGAACTGGGTGAGGTTTTCAGCTGTGGTTTCCCTCACCTACTCCAGATAAATATTGGTTCGGTACCATAAGTTACCCCCGGCAACCCAACATCTCTCCATCCCAATTACCTTGCCCAAGTCACGGTTAGGTGTAGGAGAGAGCCTAATGGCCCGAACCTCGCCATAAGACATCAAATAAAATAACATTTAAAGTTTGTCTGAAAAATCTAAAATTTTGTATTTTGCATTTAAGTCAATAGTACTACCATTATACAAAAAATAGCTAACTCTGAGATATGAAGATTCTATTTTGCCTGGTTTTACAAGTAATGACCCAATAATGTACAGTACATAATGATAACACGAAATTTGCTTCACATTGTTATGTATAATAAAGGAAAATATTTAACAATAGAGTATTATGTAAATAATGTGAGATAAATGATTATGCTTTCTAATGTATGTAATTATGATTGTTGAGCGTCGTGCAACTGATAATTCTATTTGCTTTGTTTAAGGTTGTCAGAAATGACATGATGTTTGTTTTAAACAGTGTTGGATTATTTTTTTAAATTCCACTTAAATGCTAATTTTAGCCCTGAAGATGAATTAATTATACAGCTGGAAACAACATAAAGTTATGTTTTAAACTAAATAAATTTCACTGAAATCGACTAGATCATAAATATTTTAGAGCGAGAAATGCAAAACTATGTTGGCTTAATTTTTCGCGAACTGAAAGAAACATGTATTTTGCGTAACTTTAAAAATTCATATCTCGTGAAACTAATGAACAAAATCCAATCAAATTTTGGAAATCATGAGGTAAAACAAACAACCACATAAAATTGCATAACAAAACTGTCACAGTGGGATGATTTGACGTGGAATGGCCGTTTCACGTTACCATTAATACTTTCCAAATTTTATCACTTGCTTTGTTAGGGTTATTATTCGTCTAGAGACATAAGTTAGCAAAATTGTGATACTAAATAGTTAACATTTTACAAGAAAATTGGAATAATTAAAAAAAAATCCATATAATTTTGCCTACGATATATTAATTGAAGTAAGTTATATTACATATAATAATGAAGTACGTTATCATGAAATATAGTTGAGAAAAATGACATTCTGTTGTCATATCATTAACATCCGCACATGGTCAACTTGAAATGAGTTCGTGATTGTCATCTTCACCACTAGATAGATGATTTACTGCAACATTCTTCCGCTGCACGCCTCTCTCCTTGTTTGTCTCCCTTTCTCTTACGAACCTTTCGGCGTCTCTTCAAAGGCTGCTGCTAAACCCCATCCTCTCTCTCTTTCTCACGCCCGTAGCACCCAGCACCGGAAACTACCACGTCTCGTATTCTAAAACCTCTCTCAACTTATTTTCCAAACTTCTGGGTTTCTTTATACTTCATAACCTCGAAAAGCTTTTGTTGAAGAAGGTAACAGAAAAAAGAAAAGGAGTTACTTGCGGAAGGAAGGAAGGCAAGTGAAATTTGTAAGATGTATAAATTGTAGCGTCGTAAATATGTCTGATACGGCGTCAGGGGCTCTTCATCGCAAGAGAAGTGAAGGAAAAACAGTGCCTTCAAGGAGAGGCCGAACGGATCTCATAATAGGAGCGGAAAGAGTGCAAAAGGAATATAACTTAGAATGTCCACAGGGATGTACTTTGAATGAGTGATTCTTTTCAGTGAACAGGAATTGATGCGAATACTTAATTTTACGTCTTGTTGTCTAAAGAAGTCATATTAAAGAAAAATTAGGAATAATAAAGTGCACCAAATTGTTAGGTTGTAAATTCGGTGATATAAAGTTTATATTAATTTGAACTTGAGTTCATGCCCACACGAATGAAACAATTAATGCAACTGAAAGCATAAAATGACTTTTTTACGTAATGGTTTTTAGACTAAATCGATACATGAACTACAAATATATCTGAAATATTGTGCAAAGTACTAAGTCAAGCCAAAGACTTGCTATCGAATAAAATATTTGTAATTAAAATGAATTGTTATTCAAATTAAAATATTTTTTCCTATAAAAATGAACACCATATGAAAAAAATACCGAATTTTACTCCGGGAAGGAAACCAATATGTGACATCAATTCTTTATTTAATAGTATTTCTATTACTTGTAATATTATTAGAGTCTAGCACTCGAGGTTTCCCTATCTTACTTACTTTTGTGATTTTACACCAAGGAATAAACTATTTTTTGAATCTATAAAAAAAATTAAGAATAGATGATTTATTTAAGTTAGAATAATACTAATTTTGGAAGCTCTCGATGATATTACATACTAGATTATTTTTCCCTGCGTTACTGACCGTAAGGTTATGTCCGTAATATTCAATAAATTTATGTTAGTTTCTATATTTCTCTACTTTCGTGACACCAAATTTTCACTTTTTTTAATTAGAAAAGTTAAACACGGAGAAAAAGCATTCAAAAATGCTTGCCATTTTCAGAATTATACGCAAATTTAAATGAAATGAATTATTTCAAACCAGAGGCTTGGTAGTCACCAGTCATGCGTGAGAAATTTTACATTACTGATTCCCAATTTTATTTGTTTTTCCAGTCTTGTTTTTTATCAGCATGAATCATACTTTTGCACATTGCTGGCAATAATTCCTTTGAAATATAAATAATGTCCTTTGAAAATTCGAATAATGGAAAAGTCCTTTGAAATTTCAAATAATTTCATTGACTACTTTGTCTGATTTCCATGCTACAGACATTTCATAGAACTCATTTTATATTTATATATCACATTTTATTGTTCTTTTGATTTAAAAACCGTTGGTTTTGTTTCATGAAAAACTCATATCTTTATTGTGATGTGTAATTATTATTTGATGCAACTACTACGACCGCTTTCATTCTTGTTGATCTTCAGTCAGCGATATTTACTCCCACGTGTGGTTCTATCCTTGTTCATTGTATGTTAATCCCGTGTAAAGATTAAAAAGCTAACATCTCAACTCTTAAGACAAACAGTATAAGCTATATTTATGAACAAACACTAAAAATATTTAAAAAGCTAGAACATTTTCTCATGTTCCTTTAGTATTGTGAAACAATGAGGCATAGAAATTAATAATGTCCTCCTGACGGTGCTCTTTTGGGCCGAACCTATACGATCGTTCTTTTCCTCTGCTGCAGCGCCTCTCTCGGACGAGGCATGTTTATCCATTTCTCTATCTAATCGTATCACCCACACCTTCAAATGCAACGAGCACCGACGGTTCAACCGTTGTTTATTCTTATTGGGCCGAACCCATACACTTTAATCTTAACTACGCGACCGCTGCGGTTTCTTGGGTGAATGTTCTTTTATGACCTACGCAGTTTGTATTCTACCGAAGACCACCCTTTCGTAAATGTACTTTGAGATTCTCTGGTCCTTTAAATCTATGATTCTTTTCAAAAACACTCGCTACTCCTGTTTGGATTTCGAAATCCATCGACTCATGTTGATCTTTATTTTAGTTAGTTTAGTCTGGAAATTATTATATATATATATATATATATATAGTAACAAAACAAAAATAACGGGATAATAGTTAACCCTAAGCTTTTCATTAATTAACTGAATTAATTAATTTTTCCTTGGATGTAGGAGGTTCCACCAATAACCACTGTATTTCTGTGGAAAAACCCCACATGAGAGATACACAAGATTGTAATACAATGAGAAATAGGGTAGTGGTTAATTACTCTTAATTAATTAACACAATGATTTATTTAGACATGAACATCCTAGCGGTGACGTCATACTTTAATCTTAAGATCACTTTCAGTTATGCTAGTTTACCCAGAACCCCTGCGTTGTGGGCGCCACTTGTACTGCAACCTAATTGTATTACAAGAATATGATAAGGCTTTGAATAACCATACCTACGTTAATTAATAAATAAATACAATGAAAGGAATTTGTGACGGGTGGGGTTCGTGCCTATTTATTCAAGAAAACACACTTCTTGTAAAACTACGCGCAGCATCACAAATAAAATTGGTTTTAATCAACATCTACTACATTCTTCAAAATTACTACGCACTACATCCCACATGCACACCGACACTTTCCTGGATTTTCCCCCCAAAATTCACACATTAAGATTTCAGAATATTCACAGTGATGTGGGTACACTGACCAGTCCCCGATCATCGTTTTCTACCAAATTTAAGTTACACAATTAATACTGGAATAACAAAGCTAATTAGTTCGTTGCTGATTAAAGAAACATACTGTATTTCCCATTCAATCTGTTATGTTGAAGCACACGCTTTATCTTCGTCCGAAGACTCATTGCTCGCATCTACGTTCGCTGGCAGCTACCACGACAGTACAATTACCTTGTTTTCAAAACATTGGTGAAAGGTAGGCTACCTCGCGCCACACTGCGTGATCACCTTGGGCTGAAACTAGGTTCGATGACCTGTGGGCTGTTGACAGCTGTTCCCAGTACATCCTCCCCACTGATTGACCCAGACGCTACTCTTAACCCCATTCATTGATGTTCCTGGCTACCGCATCCAAGTTCCATGGCTTAATTAATGTCCTCGGTCTTGCGTTCCGAGTCGCGCACATCCTACTCACGAACGAAACTCATCACGGAGAATCTTTCCAAAAATGCGATCAATTGTTCACTAAAAAAACCGCTAGCCATCTGTTCCGCGGCTACAATTCTCATTGTTTGAAGTCACCGATGACAAAATCAAAAAGTCACAGATTTCGTCAATAAAATTCACTTGTTAACAAATTAATTAACAAGAGACCGCACTCGAAAATACTTAAGAGCCGAAGTGCTGACTCACTTAGCTATACTACCGAGCACTGTGAATGAATTGGAACAAGAATTATTTCAAAAATATACGAAGTCTCTAAGTGTTCTGAGAAGAACTCTCGGCGATAGTCTCGGTTGAAACCGAACAATTCTCACGTATAGAAAATATCTCAAGTTACTCTCGTACGTCTCGAAGTAAATCTCGTAATTATCATCTCAAGTGTGCTAAGCACGTCTTCTTATAACAAAAATTACTTCTCCTCCACGGAATTTTGAAAAAGTTCACACCCTTTGCCGTGTCATGTGATTTCAAGAGCCAATCATTTTATTCGACCTACTCCATGCGAAATCCCTTTGGTAGGCTGGAAGGTCGTGA
Source organism: Laupala kohalensis (assembly GCA_002313205.1). NCBI lineage: Eukaryota > Metazoa > Arthropoda > Insecta > Orthoptera > Trigonidiidae > Laupala > Laupala kohalensis. The sequence goes on along the minus strand of NNCF01126228.1, from coordinate 27,218 downwards.
CGTATGCTCTATTTTCAACGAATCACGTCGTTCAACAGCAACTATCTTCGCTTTCTCCTGACGCTACGCCGAGGCCATGTGGCTGCCTCGTGCCGAACTGTCAATCGTTCACACGCCTCCTTTTCTGTGGTATCTTTTCGCCGACCACCAAAAAACCCTTGGTTCTGCGAGTCTGAGCATTTTCCGGCAATCCCTAGTGACTTCTGCTACTTTAAAATACCCGCCTTTTTGCCCAACGTATTGCGTCGTGCCTTCCGTTTATGTGCCGCTACCCTCTGTCGGCGCGTCGAGCAGGCTGTGGGAACGACATGCCACATCCTTCAACGGCAAAATGTTTTTTAATATTTCTAGATTTTCTAACGTCCTATTTTCAATTTAAAATTAATGAAATTAATATTT
>NNCF01126228.1:0-26809 GCA_002313205.1 Laupala kohalensis | reverse complement strand
ATATATAATGGACGTTAATAGTAGAGTACATAATTATTTACTTAAAATATTCTCTCCATGTATTAATTCCCTTTTAAAATGTACTCTTGCCATGTAAGAGTACCTTCCAAACACATAACAGGATTTACTCAAAATTTTTTGTTGAAAACAGTAAATTTTAAGTAGTAATATAAATTTTGAATTTACACTTTAAATAAGGCCAACTGTAGGACAATTTTTCACCTATGTTCAAAAATTGTTAATATCATATAAGTTTGATAATTAAAAGCGAATTGTCCAGACAATATTCCCCAAAATATTGAAACTTCCCTACACGACAAGTTTTTATTAGATTTTTAGGAAGTCATGTTTAGTTTCTTTCAAATACAGGGACAATAAAAAACACAACACAATGACTTCACAAAAATAGTATGTTAAAGAACTCAAATTGCGGTAGAAATATTACAAATAATTGAAATATAAAGCTTTAAAATATAGTTGTAAAAATGCATATTTCTATCTTTATAACTAAAACAACGCCAAAATGTTTGGCAATTACATAACGAAAATCTCAAAAGATTGTAAAACATGAAAATAAGAAAGCTTCAGAAAAACGAACTGCACTAAAAAGGACGCGAAAATTTTTTAAATAAAGAAGTGAGGAAGCACTAGAACAAATACTCAGTGATATTATAACTCAGTGTTGCAATAATTAATATGAACATTGATATAATTAATAATCAGTCCGTAGAAATTGAAGGAAATGATGTTCAAGGGAAGCACCATATAAGAAATTACCCACTGTCTTCCTCGCTTCTCTCAATATACCTATCTATTAAGACTTGTGACCTTCAGCAGGCGACAAGTTCATGCAGGAAGCAGCGGAGATCTTCGCTCTTCTCCGCGCCCGCTAGGTGGGTCTTTACCTATAAGATAACCCGTGCCCTCTGTCCGGCGGCCCGCAGAAATGAGTGGAGATCTCCGCTGCAAGCAGCGGGCGAAAAATCGCTTCGCCTCTGCTCCGCTATGTGCTCGCGAGATAATACAGCCTATAAGATAACACAGGTCGTCGGAAAAATTGCTCCGCTCCGCTCCGCAAACGCAAGTGTGTCTTTAGCTTTATGGAGCACACTCTCCTGCGTCTACCTGCCGAACACGTCGCTGCAAAGAAGAGACTTCGTGACAACTATTCCACCGAAGAGGAACGTAGTACAAAGCCATTGGGAAAGACCCGGATTTTAGAAAAACACTTCGACCGTGCTAGAGCATAGAGACACTATCTTTTGTTTCATTATTTGTAAATAGCTTTTCTAGCTGATGCTTCTTTTGTTCGAATGAATGGTTCTTAAGAAACATTTGTCTTGAAGGCAATAACAATTTGTCTCTTGATCCAAAGTGTAAGCTAAAATGAAATTGAGGCAACTGTAGAAACATGGTTTGTATGTCCATCCAAAGTTTAATTATATTTATATCATTTATGTGTATACTGTATTATATATTTGTTTATTTTAATTTTAGTACAGTATTTTTTTTGTATGACCATCCAAAGTTTAATTGTATTTATATCATTTATGTGTTTACTGTGTTATATATTTGTTTATTTTTATTTTAGTACTGCACTATTCACCCATATATCACTCTTCATATCTTGCAACAAAATCATTTATTTTTTATTTTGGCTAAATTTAAATATTGTTTCTCAAGTTTAATTTATCATGTTGAACCTACTATGCAAAGTAATATTTTTCTCTGTTTTTTTGAAAACTACCTTTACTTAACAGACACTTTGAATTTAGTATTAAAGATATTGTTATCTCTATCTAATTATGATTTGATTACGATAAAGGTCATCAGACGGCACAATGGAAGGCTGCTTATCTATTTCAGAAGAAAGGACTGAACTGATAGTTTATGTTATTGTAATTTTCTTTTGTCACGCTGCAACACTACTTGACCCAGTGGCTATGATTTTTCCTAGTTTATTAAATATCAAAATATTATTTGTTTGTTTTTTCTTCGGGAATATCATTTCTTTATTTCAATTTAACCCTCAAATGACAAGTCCGTGCTCTAGATGACACCAACTGTTTTCTTTCTCGCAAATGCTGGGGATTTTTGTTTTCATTGCTTCCCAATTCCGTCTTAGTCATTATTCTACTGAACATGGATTCAGAAGTTATGTTGTCAGTTTCTTTGTTATCCCTTGAGATACGATTTCGTAATGAAATGTCGAATATGACTGTCTTGCAGTATGCGTCAATTTTTGAGGTATATTAGATTACAAATTCGGGTTTTCTCACATTGGAATATATACTAAAATCGAAGGGAAAGAGTAAAAAATCGAAGAGGAAACAGGCGTTGCGCAATAATTTTTGTGTGCAAACAAAAGATGTTTAACTTAGAGAAGCAGCACTCCGACTTAAATACTAGTGGATTCTAGCTGTCTTAGCTAAACAATGAACCGGAAAGAACTAATCCAGTACTCAATAAAAGGTATACATAACTGTTGAAATAAAAATTGGATATCAAAAATACCTCATTGTCAAATTAATTTTTCATTATTTACACAGAAAGGATTCTTTTGAGTTTTCCACCTAAATTGTACACATACTCAATAATGTAATAAAACACGTTATCATCTCTTCTCCAGGGCATTCGAACAATAGTTCATCACTATGTGCCACCTTTTTATCAAATATTGCCCATTGTAATTTTTTTATGACTACATTACGTTTGAAACTCACACTCAGTACACACGGGAGGTACGATTCAATTAATACTTAAATCTTCATGGTCACTTGTAGCTAAGCTCCATCGCCATCAAATAAATTTTGATAAAGTCTATTATCAAAAAAACTTCGATAAAACATATGACCGAATAATGCACAAGCTTTGATAATAGTTTAACTATTATCATGTAGATATGCCATAAGTTCTCGTAAACAGAACATATAAACAAATTTTTTATGATACATATTATGTCAATTATATAAATATAATCGTATAACACTGGCCTAACGAAGTAAAAAGATTAATACTGTACGCATCTGTCTTGACCGGAATCTCTAGGTCAACTGAATTTTAAATAATGTTTTGAGCGCCAACATAGCGGAGTGAACAGCGCATGCCCTTTGTTAAGCTGCAAGGCACTGGTGCCTTTTTGACCCAGGTGACATTCATTGCCCACCTCTTGAGAAAGCAAGGAGTAATAACAAATTTCAAAACACTGCAAATCATAGTGACACTCCTTTGTAGAATTTGTTCCTCTGAGAAGGCTAGTTGGAGAATTAATTATTCGTATGCGCTTGACCCACTTTATATGTAATCGGAAAATACTTGTTTTTGAGAAACAAATACAGCCTCGTATTTATTCCCATGCCATACAACGATGTAACAGAACATTTCGTATGTTTGTAGCTAAGAGTAAATTTGAAAGTTCAATATCAAATTGATCTTTAAAGTAAATTTGAAAGCTCAATATCACATCTCTTCACTTATTAAACATCAACCGTACGTACACGAATAATTTGATTTTCAAAATTTGGACTGTACATTTGGGGGAAATTGCAAAAATATTTGTTGCTTCTTTTTACCGCTGTCATCATGGTCCGACACATAATAGAGGTATTTTGAAATACATGAATATTTTAACGTGGCCGATAAATCAAAACGTATTTTCAACAAATCTAGTTTCCAAGCAAAAACTCTAACTTTTAATCACATCAATATCTTGAAGCTTGCCATACCTTTGTCAAGAGAAACCCGGACATATCCCGCACTATTATATCCTAGCTGACTGTAGCTGCCTCCCGTTCATGGTTGCACCCCCTCACCCGCTGTGCTGACCTGAATGACGACGTGCCGACCGGGCGCCCCACTGCCCGTGATTTACTGCCAGACGGCGCTGACGCATCGCCTTTGCTGCGCCGTTGACGTATTTACAACCCGTCGCCCCCTGCCGGGTGACGTGGCAGCCACAGGACAGTCACTTCGCACTACTGCCACTAACCTCTCAGCGAACGCTTTGTCGACAACACCAACCGCATAGAAAAGGAGAACGAGAAATTAGACGGGAGAACAGTAGAAATAACAGAAAGGGGATAAAAAGAAAGAGTAAGGGAAAAACTAAACGCCTGACAAATTAGATGGGATAAAAGTGCGAAGGGACGGACGACATATGAATTTGTCTCACAGGTTCGTTTAGCAAAGAAAATAGGAAATAGTTGAAACCTGGGCATGAGATGATGCAGGTGTTGTCAGGTCACTGGAACATGATTCTTATTTCAACAGATTCAAAATGCAAAATAAAGGAGACTGCGCTTGCGGGAAAGGAATAGAACTATTGAACGCATCATGTGGGAATGCGAATTGTACGGTACCGAAAGTGTATTATTTGAGAAGAATGAGGAAGGAATATGCAGAAAATACACAAGAAAGAACAAAATTATATGCAACAAAGGTAAATATATATGGTTCCAAAGCTATGTAAAGAGAATTTAGGAAATAAAGCAAGGATTTCTGGAATCCTAGATAGTAGAGATGGAAGAGATGAGAAAAAAAATTAATACAAAGAAATAAGTCTTGGAATGTCGCAAGATGTGACGTGACGTAGAAACCAAAGAGAAATATATAATTTATGTATTATTTAAACAAATAAATATTTATAAATAAGATTATTAGCATTCAGGTGGTATAGAAAATAGTATCTCGACTGTGCACTGTCTTAAGACTCTATACTTGTTTCTAGGTTAATAAGTTATACGGAAAAATAGGTCTAGTTGTTAGGAAAATTAGGTCTGGACTAATTAGTTGTTAGGAAAACCTACTTATTAGTTGGACTATAGCTATAATATTTCTCAACAATCCCATAATTAGTCTAATTACTTGTGTTTTATGTATTATAACAGAGGAAAACCCACACAAATTGTTAATATTATTGTTAAGTATATCATACAACCTTAGAGGCACTCCAAAAGAAATGGGTGTAAATAGTACTATTATAATATACTAATACATGGTACATACACAATAATAATATGTTTATCACACGTGTACATTACGTGTATATTCGTGTTCTACTTATAATGATGTTAATTATAACTTGGAGTCGTATTCCGAGTGGAGTAGATTCAATGGAAACTTGTTATTATCCAATGGAAAATTGATTCTATTAAAATTTGCAGGGTGTATTAATCCTTATTTATGTATCCCCTGGATCAAAATGCTTGTTTTCTATTTATGTGATATTGTCCTGTACACCATTACAAAGGGGGGAATATATAGCCAGTGCATCGTGACCAGAGAAGATCTTTTGTGTTTCTCATCCTTTGAATTTCTAAAAGTATTTTATCCTCTGCGAAGGTTGCAAGTCTCTTGACCGACACTTCCTGGTATTCAAGTACATGAACTCATCTTTTTCTTTCTTAAGATTGCGAGAACTTCGCACTCACAAAGCTGATGAGATTCTGTTTCATTTGCGTTTTGGTGTCTCCTGCACAAGGGAATGGTTGTTAAGCCAATTTTATGAAGGTTTCATTTTAATTGGCATTGACTAGTTATTAGTTGAATTGTTAATTGAAGTGAGTTTTCTCTGTTCCTGTTCAACACACGAAACCTGCAATGATTTCTTTCCGTATGCATTATCAAAAACTCATCGTGATCGAACATACTCGAATATAATTGGAAAGAAATAGTTTATTCCAACATTCCATCTTAGGTCTTGTAACGTCGGCGCCAGGACACGCCAGCAACTTGACCAATATTAATATTGTTTTGTGTTTGTAAGCAGGATGCTGTTAAGCATAGAACAATAGTGGCCGGCCCGCGCTAAGAAGGAACCAGTGCAACGAGTTTTCCGTGTGGAGGCATTGTTCCAAATAAACCTTTTCATCTTAAGGAAAGATTGTACCAATGTAATGAAAAGACTAATTCCACGAAGAAAAGAGAGGAGCTACACAGGTGTTTGCGAAGCGCCAGGGTGACGCGTATAGCGAGGCTTCCTCTACGGCGCGGCCTCGGCATTCCTGGAAAATGCCGGCACGGGGGTGGCGACAGCGTGGTCATTCGCTGATCACGTGACGTCTGAAACTAGATATATTGAGAGGTGTGCACCCTTTCGGGGATTCATTCTGTACAAGGGACCGTATAGAGATCCGTCAGCGCTGTTTAGTGTCTGTAATAAGTTTTGGTCATGGAGACCAGTTTGTTTCATTAAGGCTGCTGCGTCAGATTAATGTATTCAGTACTAGGTGCGAGATTCAGCTATATTTCATACAACAATATTTTTCTAGTCAAAGTTCATTTCCTGTATGGATGATTTTGGGAGTTTGAGTTTATAACCAATTCAGATTTTATGTAATTTATAATAAACCATTATTTATTATTATTACTCGTGAGTTTGGTTGCTCGGGAAACCGAGCTGGTGGCAGCGAGAAAACTACCATTGACATTTCGTAAGTATTTGGATCCCGCTTCTACCAGAGGAAACAAAACATCTCATAAGGGTTGAGGTGAGATGTTACAGGTCTATACGACACCGACTTGGTTCTGTACGACTCTGACATTGTCTTGAAGAAGGCCACGGCATGATGGCCGAAAAGTTGGTAGTTTTATCTACTATGGGCCGTTTCGACGGTTAAAGTTATAGACAAGAGAAACCGGCAGATACGTCTAAAACTCGTTTCGACGACCTCTGGTTAACAACAACTGCAGGTTAAAGTGGTTGTGACATCTAATACCACTTCATGCTCTATTTATCGATTTATCCGGTAGTCAAGACGAGAGCACCTTTTTATGGCAAGTGAATCTAGCTATATGTTCTTTGAGGAAGCAATACATCAAAATGCCAAAACAACATGAAATAAGGAAAGTACAAATTTCTTTCCATGAGAAAGCGAGGTTTCTCGTAGTCATAGGTGCCATTGATTGCACGCATGTTCGCATTCAGTCACCAGGTAAGTGGTTTTCTATTCAGAGATTAGTAAATGTGGCATGAATTCATTTGACAAGTACTGTTTGCAGGTGGTGAACATGTTGAAAATTTTAGAAACAGAAAAGGATATTTTTCGATAAATATGCAAACTATTGCAGATTCTGGATTAAAAGTTAGGGATATTGTTGCACGTTGGCCTGGAGCAGCGCATGACCTTACAATATTCAATAATTCTCGAATCAAAAACAGATTTTAAATGGGAGACTTTTAAATGGCGTTGCTCTTTGGAGATGCTGAATATCAGAACAGGTTATTATTTCATGTATTAATAGGATTTAGTCTTATCTTTATAAAAGTGATGTATATTATCTTTCATTACCTTCATAAACGCACATTCATGACGTGAATTGTATAAATATGATGAAATTCCTATGTTTTAGGTCATACGCTGCTCATAATATGCGTATGCTTAGTTACCCCGTGACAAAATCCTACAACAAATGCTGAAAACCCATATAATGAGTCGCTCATAATATGCAACTGTGTTGAGCAGCAGTATGGCGTGTGGAAACGTCTTTTTACTGTTTTAGGACTGGAAATGCAGCTGAATTTACAGAGGTACTTCAGAGGAGAAAGATATTTTACATGCTATTATCGTGAAGTTCTCTGGTTAATTTTTGTATTAATTATTATTTCTAGAGTCCAAGCTTTGATCGTTGCTACTGCAATATTACATAATATAGCCATAGCAATGGATAACGCTGAACCTCCGACAGAGATGGATGATAATGATTATGAAGAAGTCCCTGTTCCACCTATGAAAGTTGGGAATGTCAATCGGAGGGCTCAGCTCATTATCCACACAAATTTGTAGGAGAATTTCCAGGTTTGTCCGGAATTTAGGCATTAATTTTCCGGGTCATCGGAATTAAAAGAATAAGAGTCAATCTTATATTAATTTGAAATATTTTTATTTAATTATAGAAAAAGTACTTCACGTGCATTGCCCATAAATATTTTCAGTCAGAAGAGTATATTGCATTTTTGCCACATTAGTGCTACTCTCAGTAAATGCATTTCTTCCAGCACAATATCCATGCGTTTCATACCTAGGTATGGCTGCAGAAGAACAACTGTAAGATCAAATCATGTTAATACGCGAGCTAAATGCAACTGTAGTGTACTTTTAATTTTTCAATAATTGTCACCAGGAATTTCGAAATTTTTCTGTGAACTTGTATTTGTGCAAATCTGAGTATTTAAAGACTTTAAGAAGTCTTTTTGCCCCAAACCCTACATCTATGCTTTTTACAGAAATCTAATTGTTTGTATTTGACAAAACCAAGTGTAATAATTTTGAGATGCAATCAATTTCATTAATTTTTTTACTTCATAATTCTCCTAAGTAAACTCCTCAAAAATTCAGAGTCCCAAAATTATTCTACTTCACAAGATAAAATAATTGCCATATAACACCAACAATTCCTTATCTGTTCCATGGTGCCTGTTTAACAATTTTTCGACATGTTATTGTTAAACAAGTGAGTCGAATCTGTTCAGACATTTGTATTGAATCATTGAATGAGTGAATCATCTCTGGAGCACACTCTCTTTGATTGAGTTGAGTGATTCATCTGGGTTGTTGCGACCTCAGGAAATTTTCTCTTAATGCTATAGGTCGATTCAAATTTCTTGTCATGAAGATAAAAAAATATTAGAGGAAATTATTCGACATCTTATGATTCAGCATATTAATTACAAGTTCCTTCGCTGACTATATTCGAGTGACAATCCTGCATCACTCAAGTTGGGCGAGTCCAGAAATTTCCTCGCTCACGACACGTCATTCCAGTTCGATACCTGGTCGAGTTATCAGCTATATCATCGATACGAACTGGCAACGGCGCACTAACTTCAAAGGTATATAAACCACATGGCTTCTTCTTTCGAAATTAGTACAACTACAACCACAACAACTACTACCACTAGTGAGAGGACACACCTCTGATCTCGCCTCTTATATCGTGGTTCGAATTCTTCACTGTCGTCGCCAAATCGACGTATAAGAATATTTTCTCCTGTTCAACCCTTCACTATAGGGGTTCTTACTTTCGAACACATCACTTCGCTACTTTTCATTCTCGTCGCCATGCCGACATTTTTTCGCAAGATCGAGCCTACAATTGCACTTCAGAAGACACTTGCGACCGCGAGATCCCTACTCATCAACTATTGCGTTTGTCAACACGACAACCATCCGACTCAACCCTACAATCAACTTCAACCAGCTGATTTCCAGGATCTTCTCTTCATGTCATCACGATCTCTAGGAAACCAGTACTGTATTATTATTTCTCATTATTTCGTAGCATGTCATTAAATCATTTTATTATTGTTAACAATCAACTTTCATCTCACTACCTCACCCATCATCACTTTGTATTTTTTCAGTAATAACATTCTTGTCCAGGTAAGATCGAACTTGTCTGTACAGTACAATTCAAAACATTTTTTTATTTTTTACTGGTCTTTCACAGACTTTTAATGAGGCAAAATTGGATTTAAAATAATAAAAAATAAATTATTTCTAAATTATGGATTTAATTTCTAGGTTTTTCCAGATAATTTGATGTTTCCAGGTAGTGAACACCCTAATTAAGCAATAATGATACAAACTGTTTATGAATAAATAAATTAGTAAGAATAAATGAAATATCCAACTAAAAATGAGTAGTACTAGCTTCTCAGATCGAAAGGTGTTCAGGCTGCTTTGTTTCTAATTCCAAAATACTAACTACCCTCTAAAGATAAGAATTTTCATTAAATGTGGGCTGTACATAAATAACTATCCCCTTCATTTCTTGTATTAAACTAAAAAATGTTAATCATTTTTTTCATGTATTATAATCTCATGTAATAAATTCATGTAAAAATTTAAAAAATGCCCATAAACGCATGCTTGAAGAAAACTATTTTTCTCGTAGCATTTTTTTAGAGCAACTTCTTTTATTTTGAGTTCAGTCTGCAAAATTTTCATTTGCTACGCATGCTCTTCCATTTTAGATGTATGCTCTTCATCTTCTCCCTTGATTTGTATTCTTCTATCTTTATTATATCAGTTTGTTGAGAAAATGATCAGATTTTTTTATCTCAAGAATTTGTATAAATCATAATTATATGTAAAACTATTATTAACATTAATCTTTAAGAAAATAATATAAGTATGAAATTAAACAATATTTTTTTATATTTTCATTACAAATACAGTACAATGAATACCTTTTCTATGACTACTGGATTGCCGATTATTTGGGCGCAAAGGGCCCGATTCTGTCTCAGTGTTTCTGGATTCCATGAATCTCACACTGTTAGGTTATCAGGCTCCTTTGAAGTACCTGGTTGATTGATGGGTTCCTCAGGTGGTTCAAGATAAATGCAGTTAATTTCCTCCGCTTCTTCTATTTCATTCTCCTCAGCATTTTGGGTTTGTATTGGTATGCACCTGAATTCATTCACTGCGTGTTTAAAAGTTCATCTTCCTCCTATACATCTAGAAATCAAAGAAACTTCAATTAATGTATCTGATTCACAATACATCCTTTTCAATTTATTCAGTCATATAATTATCATATCATCTGTATTATATACCTGTATTATCACCAGTTGATTCTGCATCGCAGTCAACTCCTGCTGGTAAACCTTCACAGCTGAGAAGTAAGATATCTAAACACAGAAAAATTATATATGTGTTGTAAAATGATATAGTTGATATTTTATTGAAAGTATCATGTATGCATAAATGCATGAACTGTGTATTAGCAATAGGAAATTCTACAACACCTTGTTCACCTACTATTTAATCAAATAACAAAACTTAATTTTATTTTTCAAACAAGTAACAAATTAATATATTTCAAGTTAATACACAATTTTGAGGCAATAATAGCAAGGAAATATCAAGTTCCTGCAAAGCTGTAATGGGTCTACCTTTTATTTTCTCCTCTGTAGGGATGAGATTAGTCAAAACAGGCTTCCCACCACCTGTTTTCATCATTTATTGTTTTATTTGTGACGATTTTCTTCTTGCTAATTTCTTTAATGATTCAATTTTTTAAAACTTTAGCCTCCCTTGTAATACCAGAAATTACAGAAAATTCTGTAGCTATGTGGACCCACATCTGTAAAATATTTCCTTAAAAAGTTCAATAGCTAGACTCTTAAAAATGTATTCCTTTTATAAAATAAATAATTTTAAAAATCCATTTCATAGTTAAACAAAATAATTAATTGATTGCCTGAACTGACCTTTTATTTTGCCTTCCATTTCACAGCATTGGATATTTTACTCTCCAGTACATGTTTGTATTTATTCACAAGAAAAACCAGAGTGTCCACTTCGTCATCACCGAAGTTAGAACTCTTCTTCTTTAAACCTTCCATTATATTTGGCGAAAGAAATACTGAAATAAAACCTAAATAAAAGCACGTCGCCGATGTCGTTAACGAACGGAGCACAGAACACATGGACCGTCGAGAAGAATACGAACCGGATGAGTTGCGAAATTAGAACAATGCAATAATTTATTAATCCACTGAACTAACAATTTAAAATCTCTTTCCAAGATCACTGACACCATTCATTAAAAAACAAAATTAATTTAAAAAATCATTAAAAACGTTGCAATGAACATAATTAAACGAAACTCACATAAAACTTGACCCAATATATTTTTCCAAGAATTTTCAAAATCCTATCATTAAACCACTTCATGAAAAGGGAGGCAAACATAATGTAACAATAGTCAAATGTGAATAGTTTATTCACGTAATGTAACAAACTATATGCCTTTATCAAAATAGGTTTTTCAAAAAATCTTAGAAAAACTATTTAATAACTGGAAGAATCCTTGTTGGATTACTTATCTCACGAAAACCTTACATATAATTAATTACAAATCCTCCTCAGAAGACAACAAAATTATGTAAGTTGGAGAATAGGTTACAACTGGGTAAAATTATCTTTATTCGAAAGACAGCAAATAGTTCGAGTATCCTGCCAACACAAATATCCAATAAACACCACTGGTGTCAGTTTGAATGTTGGTGTAATTGGCGGCAAACACACAACTCAGGACTGTCACTCTATTCACTTTCCGAGGAAATCGAAGGATGCTTATACGGAGGTTAAGAATGGGTGGTCGAACCGACTTCGCATTTGACCGAGGGTTACGGCTTTCTGTCAGTTGAATAACCATAACTTTGACCTAAGATGGTCGTAACGGGCCTAATACGCGGTTTGTCCCGGACAAACAAGTTCATCCTTTCCAATGTTTGTGAAAATGTAAAAATAAAAGTAATAGAAATTACTATTATATTTCATTCATTCTTCTAATTACTCGTCTCTACATGACCCCTTGTGGTAGGGTTTGATTACAATTATCTTTATGTTCTTAACACCTTCAAACAATTTACTCCCAGTGGGTTTTTTTTAATTAAAATGGTCTATTTCATTATGACTGGATATTCATGGTGATAAAAAACATTGAAATCTGGGAATAATTTTTACTCGGTTATTGTGACATTTCTGAGAATATAAGAAAAAAATAATATTGTATATTATATCTCTTTTGTGTAATAAGTACAATTTGGTCGAGGATGGGACGCAAACGTGCGCTTTTACTGAAGAGAGCCAGTGAGACATTACGTTAGATTTTTATTGTTATTTTGAAAATAAAAGATGATAAACTTGTTTAGATATTATAACTTACCAATTGTGAATATAAATAAGGACGATATCTTACACGAATCCTGCGTGGTGAGTGATTTTTGGTATTGTGTGATTTATTTTAAAAGAAGGTGCTTTAGTCACAAGAGCTTTACACCGCCAGAGATAATGAGCAAAATCCTAGGTCATCCATCTTTGTCGGATCTTTAGGATGAGAGCATCCCTGTTTCTGAAAAACCGTCTCATTCCACTCCACCTCATCGGAAAGCTTACGGAAAGACAATTTGTAAAGGGAGTTTCTGGAGCATGAGCTTAGTGATTTCAGGATGAAAGGATTACAGTTCCCGCTTTCCTCATACTCACTTTGCATCTCTTCGCGCGTCCCGCTGCCTGTGTCTAAAGAAACATGACCTTATCAAAAGACTTCTATGCGTGGAGTGTGTCAGAACACAACAGACAATGTCTTCTGTGGATGCAAAAGCGTTCAATGCAAAGCACTACTTCTTATTTGTACGCGTGTAATAATTATAAGAAGGTAATTATGAAACCACAAATTTTCCAGAAAAATACTCTATCAGAAGATGGGGTTTTCTTTGTAGCTACGTATCTTAACACATAGATGAACAAATTTTTAGTATGGTGCAAAAACAAAACAATATACATATTAAAGGTGCAAAAAATAATTTAATTCATGTGCGTGTATAGTTAAAGAGGATACTCGGATCTATGAAATTTCAAGAAATTATTTAATAAATTCTCGACCTGAAGCTCTTTACGTTGCTAGAGATTCTGACACAATGACAAGTATAAATATGTAATGAAGCTCAAAACAAAAATCAAGAACGTCCTAAGTAGAAATGACTCAACCACTCACGATTGAAATGAAAGAGAATACTTTTCTGCGCTTTCTCGTATTCGTTTGTAAGAACTGGTATAAACAACAACGAATTCAATTTTAAGATAGATTATTACTTCAATGTAGTAGATTAAAAAAAAAAGAATATGTTATGGGAGTGAAAAGAGGTAAATAAATTATTTTCGTAACAAAATAAGATATTTGAAATGTGATTACCTGGGTCTTTCATTTTAATATATAAAAACGTATCTCAGCATTTTCGAAAAGAAATGAAAAAAAGTGAAAATGGGTAAAATGTGTTTCAAACAGAAATGTTAATATCCCTAATTTTATCGAAAATCGCGGAAGGTGGAATCATCTTTAAAAATGCTGTTTTAAATTACTACTCCCAAATCTTCATTAAATTGAAGCTTGAAGAACTTAAAAGGTTAAACTGAATTTAAATTTGAGAAATATCCACAAACTCAGTTTTATTAGTATTGTTAGATGAAGAACCATAAACGATTAGTATATATTACACACAACTATTGTAAATAAATATTAACAACTGAAAAATGTACTCTCTGAAAAATGTATTTATTTACTTAAAATCATGTATTCATGGTTTTATTATTCACAATTCTACATTTCATCCTTGTTGTAGTAAACTTTTGAGTGAATGAACCATGTAGATAACAATTCTTTTGCAACTGTTCGTCATCATAGATCGTGTTGCTCTATGACCTAATTCGTTCTCAGGATTGTTTTGTTCGGGGAAGTCATTCGGTAATACCACTGTCATACACATAAGAAAACAATTATTCAAATACTAAATAATACCAGGACATAAAAAAATCTTTGAAAAATCGTAAACAAAAATATCGAATAGATATTTTTAGATTAATTTTAAAAAACGTGATATAATTTTTATAGAATTAAAAAATGTTTTTATTGTTTCTCCTTGCCGCTCTAATTTAATTATTTACTTTTTCTTTCTATTTTTCTCACAATCAAATATGTACTCTTATAAAAACATGCATCGTCGTTCTGTCCCAATAATCTAATGGTGGCAGTAACATGTACCTAAATGTAAATAATGGCGTGTGGTTTATTTAAGTTTGTTATTTATGAACTCCCGACGAACGTAACTCATGGATATTATATAACAGTGATCGGGAGGGTCTGTTCTGTCTCGTACTTGCTCTCTATGAGAGTCATTTAAAATTCTTGATAGATTTATATAGGAATTAATACTTCAGTATCGTCTTACTAAAACCATATTTAAGAACTAGTTGATAACTTCGTTGCCGGCACGAATGGCATGATTTTTGTACAAAAATTCTTACTTAAATCGCCATTGATATTTAGAAAAAATATTTGTGTGGTTTGGTAGAGTTCGTGTGCTATATTCACTAATATCCCTAATCTCCTGTTTTTTATAATACGTAATAACGGCTCTTTTTATTGCATTAAGGTAATATGAACGACCTGACGACTGTTATGAAATACCACACGTAGTTTTAATGAAAGAAAAATCATCATCTATCAAGATATTGAATATAATTTGAACCATTAAGGGTTAAAATTTGAATAAAATTTGAATAAAAGTTGTGTGAACACTGATGCATAGTCTCTAAAGGGTCTAGTTTTTAATAAATTCTAATGTAATTCTCATTGATATTAGTTCAAAAATCACCCACATCATCCGAAATCATGTAAAAAACAATATTTATTAGGAAATGGAAACTCTCATTAACTTCTTTTATTAAAACCTGTAAATTCTTTCACATTATTGATACAATAGCACATTAAAAAGCTTTTAACCGCGGATAAGAGATTCAATTTATTTATATATTTTATATTTTTGGCAAGGAAAATGTTCCTGAATGATATTCAACAAAACAAAGTTATTTAAGATAAAAATCGCGAAACTGGAGAACTAGTCATACTAGAGACCATTATTCAAATACAGTGTTTGAATTTAAATGGTATAATTAATGATTCGCACTTTTTTAATATACCATAATTCATAATTTTTTATTATAATGATTATTTTGATATAAACAGAATAGATAACATTATTGATTGTTTTATAAATGGTTATGTACGCTTGACTAGCATCTGGATCGTTCATACTACATTGAATATAAGATATAAAATTTATCATCGAGGGATGCAGTCTATTTTTTCTTTAATAACTCACAAGGATACAGAATACTACTTCTGAAGGCTGAAACAGTTTCCGACTAATATGCATTGTTCAACATGACTAACATGTGACGTAAATTCAACAAGATCAATAATAGCAGGGTAGAATAATGAAAACTTATTTGTCAAACAAACCAATAGATAGATAATATTATACATAATAGGTTTCAGAACTTTGCATGATGGTATCTTGCGGCGCGATGTCAGGGTGTGGCGTATTACATATCCTCACCTATAGTTATTTGTACATTAACCATGAAGTAAAATAACAATTAATATTACGTCATAACATTGACATGCATGGAATATTTATAACAATACTTCATGTTCTATTTTGTATTTGTCGTTACAGAAGGTCATGCATATGTCATCGCAGTATGACACATTCACCAGGGAAATTTTACCAGTTTCATATTAGATCTCTTCTCTCAAAATCTGCGGAACAAATAGTAATGAACATTTAAAGTCATGTTACTTGGAGATTTGAAACAGGATCTTAATTTTTTTGTGAGACAACGGAGTTAGGTGTAATAAACAAACAAGTAGCAGATACTGTTTTATCATTTGTATACTTTGTGTTAAACAAATTTGAATCGTTACGTAAGACAATTCTTCATATATTGACATTTCATGTTATTGTTTTTTTGTGTCGTCTTCAATCTTTCCGTTCTGCTTGTGAAAGGATGTGTTTTCGATTCCCCGCTCGACTCTGTAACGTTTTCAGTTGAGGTTCCGTCTCTTACTGCAAACCTTCAGTTCGCCACGCGAAATTCCCAGCCACACATCTGCTTCCTAATTTTTTTGCCCAAAACGAATAGGGATGTTAGGTGAAGGTGTAGGCTTTATGGCATAATACTATAGGACATGATATAATATTTGAATGCAAGTTTCTTTCCAAATTGGGTTTGAGCAACACTCATAAAATTCTTTTGTTTTGCTTGTGAAACTCATTTAACGGAATTCCATTTTCGAAAAAAATAGCTTCGTGTTAAGTTCACGGCGGTCTTATACGCGTAAGTAGACAACCAGCTAAAAACGTAAGCAAAAGTAAAATTTTAATTTACTCCGAGTCTCCATTTAATTTCAGGTATCCACATCTGATCACTTTTACGAATAACAAAATGCAAAACATTACCAGCTAATGGTGTAAATGGAATAAGAAATCGTAAAATCGTTCAATTTTGGAAAGAAAGATTGCGATTGAGCGGACAATTAAAATTAACTTTAAAAGTCTGGTCTGAGCTTTTTTTTACGTCATTAAAGCTGCCGTCATCGGTAACTTATTCGTCTCCAGAATGATCATTCATGGAAGCTTTCATTTGCTCATTGTTGAGGTGGGGTCATACAGGAGAAAAAATACTCTGCAATTTGTTACGTAATATTACATCCAGCTCGTTTACTTCATCCGTGCTTTTACATTTACAAACTATACAATAAATCTTTATCAAACAGTCAAAACAAGCACGATATGAGCATTACTTTGTCTTTTACAGCGGAGAAAATTTAACAGTTCTTTTAACACATTCTTGATTCTTCTTTCTTCTCAGAAAACAAAATTTAATACAAGTGCGACAGACTCGATTCCAATGACACTTTCTCTTTTACAAGATACTAGTTTCTCACTGAATTACAGAGGTATGTAAATCCCTAATCATTGAAATCACTGCGTTTAAACGTTCGTCTCACAGAGACGTATACTCACACCCAGACTTCGTCCTTCGAGATCGTGTACAAAATCAGCTTGTCAGATGCACGCCCCTTCTTCACAGCAAAGTTTTCGGCTGCTACACAGCTCGCTACGGCGACCTTGAACCAGACGGCTGCTCGCGAGCTGTTCTCCAATCGTCCGTTCGTTCGTCCTCGTTCGAGTTCGCGGCAAGTTATTACGGTCACCAACGTGCTACCGTTTTCATGTTTCGTCTAATTCGTATTTCAGAAACTTTTACAACGCATTAGTGGCTTCACTTGGAGCCCTAAAATGATATTCCGTACGCGTTCAGATTTTACGTCTCTCTCGGAAGTTCATTAATAAATTCAATCGCGTAACGGACAACAAAATACGTATCTTTCAAACTGCGTTCTACGTTCTGCCCCACGGATCGTCCTCTCCAACGCTTCCCGAAATATTCAACTCGAACCGTACCCTCTGACGATTCACGCAAGATCTAATGCCGACCGTTTCCTCTGACATTCAGATCCCCGGAACATTCAGATCAAACCGTCCCCTCTGACGAGCCACCTAATGTTGAGAGCGATACTTGTCGCATTTCCTCCTTTTCAGCAATACTCCCCACTCCAATTGAATTTTATGCCCTGTGAATTCCGCCAATCAATTATCTCTGATAAGTTTCGCGTGGCTAACTTCACAAGGTGTAATCACATTTTTTTCTAAATATCACAATCGGATTTCCGAAGTCCCTGTCTGCGTCTTATGCCTCACAGAACGCGCTCCTATTTGGCGCTCATTTGAATTAGTATCATATAGGGTATTCGGTTCTATTCGAACCTATATTCGCCGCACATGTTTCAAAATAATATCGTAAAATCCTCTAACGAATTCGGGTCGTTAGAATATATATATGGATGAGGTATTTTAATAACGTCCTCCTGCACTAGACGCATGAAGAGTTCGAGATATAACGTATTTCCTAAAATTAGCAACAAATGGATCCGTATCTATCCTTGATGCAATAAACGTATTTGCTAGGAACACACTCTCTCCTATTCTTCATCTGTTATTAGTCACTAGCTCCATTCAAAATGTTATCAATTGTCTTTTTATGTTTCTATATTTCTTTTGAAGTGAGACACAAAAAAGTAACTTGAGTTTTACTTCAAGTGACATATACGTAAAAATTCCTTTAAAAGCATTAGGTATTGAATCGTTGTAAATATATGGGCGAAACCTTTGAGGTACTATTGGTACCTAATGACAAAAAAGAAAATTAAAAATAAGGGCAGAAAGAAATATGCTTTATTGGATTGTACATCCTGGATAATTTGTGAGCTGAGCTAATAATTAATATATACATCTATATATACTACCTGAGAATAAATCCAGAAATTTCTGGACAATGGCTTAGCGTGGTATGAAGTTTATTAAAAATAGGATGAGAAATCTATTAAATAATAATGTCACAGTAATTTGGTGGTACAGTTTCTGCATCCATTGAATGAAAAATAAACATTTCTTTCGTCATCAATTGTTTTATTTTAAAGCAAGAAACGTAATGTAAATATTGATTAAAATAATTTTTATTTCACAATTTAAGAGAAAATGAAACGATATGTATCAAAGGAAAAATTCGATTAACTTATTATACTCCACATTTGAAAAAAGGTATTTTACTTTGAATTGGTGGCTATCATGAAAATTCCATTTGGTTGGAGTGCTTCGAGAAATGGAAAATAACATTTTTCAAACATTTCTTCTACCGCAGAGTATGCCGTTTTAATTTCCGTAAAAGGAACTGTGTAAAATGTTTGTCGCCCAAGTTCCAAACCCATTCCTATGTCTCTCCTTCAGCAATGGACGTAACTCGATGATTGCAAACGTATCTACTCATAAATTATATCACCCAAATGTATTTGCTTTAATGTTACACTTATCTCGTAATTTAAAGAAATCTTCTCAAATATAATTGATTCTGCTATTGCTGTGAGTGGAGGGAATGTGGAAATCATCGTACACGTTTACTTTCTCCTCCAGAGAATTAATAACCTTTCTGCATGAGATGCGAGGAAGGATTAGGGGAGTCAAGGATGGGAATGGGAATGTTTCTAGCAGAGGGGATTCTCATAGGGAAACGCATTGCCCTCCAAAGTCCCGCGTGCTGCTAATAAAACTTACAGAAACTTTAATCGCGACGTGAGATATTAAACGCGGATGCCACCGACTGGATGAGTTAGTTGGGAGAGGATGGGGTGGGAAGGAAGTAGGTGGAGAGATGGAGAGAGAGTAGTGAGAGAGAGAAAACGAATTTTTCTCTCCAACATGCTTGCGGCATCGTGAAGGCGAGCGGATCTTTAGGGAAGGGCTACTAATTAGCGTGTCATGAATTTTTAATTTGATACTTCTCGTTCCTCTCACTCTTTCTCATCCCTTCCCCTCGTGTTGCATCTTCTAAGGGGAAGAAGTGGAAAGAGGAACGGAATTGGAGAAACGTATTTTCTCCTTGCGGTTTCGAAGCCGTTCGTTGAAGAATCAGGCTGATGTAAAGCGAGCCAATGCTACTTGCCCATTCTCTCATCACTAGAGTAGATATCATTTGAATCTTCTGCAATGAATTGCGCCGTATTAACTCTTCGCCATATTAATTTTTCTTTATTTTGTTTGTTAATTGAAGAAAAAAATCTCTTTTTACACTCTTTGTATTCTTGAGCTAATGGTACTTCGTTCTTCACCCTCAGACTCTACATTCTGTACAAATGTTCCTGACAAACAGGTAAAACGGTTCAATTATTACTTATTATCTTTTAAAATTCGAAAATAAGTTTGTTTTTATTTACCGTATTAAATCTTATGAACTTTTGTTTTATATCTTCTTGTACATAATACGAGTATAGTCAACTCGAACTTAAAATTGAAAACTTATACGACATTATATACACAAACCTGTCGAAGCTCTTATAGAATATTACTTCAGAAGTTTAAATACATACCTAGCCAAGTATTACTCAGTGCATTTTCATTCATACTTTAAAGTAATTTACTCTGATTTATTTTTTAATATCTCTTCAAGAAATGCCAAATTTGGACCTTACAAAATGAACCATTTTCCCAAAGTGATTTATTTTTATTACTTTCTTTCTCTTTTTGGATCTTAAAAATACAAAGGTTTTACAAGAAGTAACTGAAATATTTACGTTATTATCGGACTTTTCAAGCTTTCCCGAAAGAAAGATGTGTTAGAGGGTTATAAATTTTTTCAACATGGTATATTCAACTGAATAAGGAGAGATGAATGATATTTTTTATTGTTAGAAGTTGCAAACTATATATTCACAGAAGAAGGGGTTAGAAGTGTATGAAAAAAACTGTATGAGCAAGGGAAGAGTTTAGTGGCGTGCAGCAGTCAGGTTAACCTGCCCGGCCCCTACTATTGTTAATGTGTGATTCACTGACTCCATGGTTCACGAGAATGGAGATTTTGAACCGGAAATTCAGAATTCATATGTGATCCGCTTACACTATACGATACCCACTAATTCATACTTTCTAATGATCGGAATATTATCATCACATAAGCGATTTCATTGTTATATTATTATTATTATATAGACTGGCTTCCACAGCTTGCAGCTGGATCTTTTCCACTTGATCAACGAACACTGTGAAGTTCAATCAAACTCGTCTAGAAATTTTCGAACTATGTAGCAAGTGTCAAGGATAACGGATTTCTTCGTGTTTGCTGTCTTTGCTGCTCCTAGTATTTGCAAATGGCGTTTTGTAGATTTCGGTGTTATTCCTGTGGCCGAAATCACATGTAGGTTGAATAAAAACTTTTTCTACTTTCCAGAGTTTTTTTGCACTGGTCAGCCAAGTCCTTGTATTAGCTAATTTTTAAACTGTAAGTTCTGTCAATATTGTGAGTCAATGGGATGGCAATATCAATTAAATGAATTTTCTTCTTATTCCGGTCTAGAAGCATGATGTCAGGGCGGTTTGCTGGAGTGGTTATGTCCGTTCTAATTTCTCTGTCCCAGTAATGTAATTTTTATTTTCACTGACATGTGGAGGTTCATATTTGTAGTAGGAAGTGTCTGCTATGTTTCCTGAAAGGTGTTGGTGAACTTTTGCTTTATTATTGTGCCTTTTGGTGTAATCTGTTTCCAAGAAGCCGACATATGTGCCCAATAGTTTCTGATGTGTCTTTGCATATTCGGCACTTATCATCGATTCCTTCATTTTGGATGAATTTTCGATAATTTTTGGTTGATATTACTCTACCCTGGATAGCCATCATGAATCCTGTTGTTTCTCCGAATAGGTTTCCTTTTTTGAGCCACAAATGTATTGCCTCTCGGTCAACGTTGTCATTTTCTAGTCAGATAGCATAGGTCCAATGAAGCGTCTTTGATCTCCAGTCTGTTCTTTTGATCGCCTACGGATTTACATTGATGAGTATAGCTGTAATCTGATAAATGTAAAGGTTTTGTATTCATATCAACTTTACAGATTGCACGAGGTTTTTGTTTATTTTAGAAATACAATCTCAGACTAATAATTTGTTTGTTGTGAAGACGTGGTATATCAATTATCCCTAATCCTCCCTACTGTAATGTAGGGAGGGTGATCCGTTCTATTGCTGCTTTGGGATGTCTCATGAGATTGTTTGGCAGTTGTGTTCTGTTTAACTTCTAATTATATTTCTTCTAAATCTGTATTTGACCATTTTATTAGACAGAATGAATAGGTTAGTAATGGTACCGAAAATGTATTTTCGTTTATGGTTTTCACTTTGTTTCTGCTGTACATGTGAGTTCTAAGAATGCTCTTGATTCTCTGGCAAAGTTTCAGTTTCAAAATATTTTTGGCGGCAGAGCCTTTGAGCTGCGGTATTCCAAGATATTTGTACCAGATAGATTCATCCAGATATTCAATGATGTCACAGGGGGTTACACTATATCACTATATCCTTCAGAGGAGGCTATTTTACCTTTTGAATGGACTTGCTCATATCATAACCAAATTCCATGCATATTTCATTGCTGAATTGAGAGGTAATATCAAGGATTTTGTGAAGTTTCTCGCTTGACTTGGCATATATTTTTAAGTCATCCATGTATTGTAAACGGTTGATCACATAGTTATCCTTCGTTTTTGTGGTGATTTTGTATCCATATTGCATGTTGTGGAGTGCCCTACTAAGAGGATTCAGTGTCATGCAAAACTACAGTTCACTCAATGAGTCCCCTTGAAAAATACCTCGTTTAATGTGAATTGATACTGAAATAACAGTTCTATTATTAGTAGAAAGATATAGAACACTCCTCCATTTCTTCATCATATGGAAAAGGAAATTTGATACATTGGGCCTATTTTATAAATGACTAAAAAACCTGTAGATGTGAGTGTGGTATATAGCCCTTTTTTATGTTTCGTTTCTTTCGTATTGCTTGTGACTATGATTGTATCCATTATAAGTTGATCCTTGCATCCCTTTGATTACCTGTACCATCCTTTTTTTCTTCTGTCTTAATGTTGTTTTTCTCTAGATGTGCTTAAATCTTGTCAGCTATGATAGCCGTCAAGTACTTATGCAATGTGAGTGGACATGTGATTGGGCGATACTTGAACACATTATCCGTATGGTGAACTTAAGGTACTAAAAATGTTTTGACTTCAGCAATAAATACAAATGCATTTTCCGGATTTATTACAGTGTTGTTATATTGTTCTTCAAGGTT
This sequence comes from Laupala kohalensis, assembly GCA_002313205.1. Classification (NCBI taxonomy): domain Eukaryota; kingdom Metazoa; phylum Arthropoda; class Insecta; order Orthoptera; family Trigonidiidae; genus Laupala; species Laupala kohalensis. Next base: position 3,721 of record NNCF01126228.1, on the reverse strand, counting down.
TTGATAAATACACGTGAATTGTTCAAACCAAAAAATTTGGATGTGATCAGGGTCTGGTGCCTTCCAGTTAGCAGTTCTTTTTATAACTTGATGTACATCTTCTGCATTGAAGCATAGATGTGGCATCCATTCAAGAGTCTCCATTCTAGAATCGGCGAGATTCAGCTTTCGCGCAAAAAAGTAATGTAATTTTATTATTTAGTTCAGCCCAGGACTGCAGGGAATAAAGGAGGCAGGTCGACTGACTGGCTGCCAAAAAAGGAACTAGCCTGGGTGACGAAGGACCTGTGAGCTCGTGGAGTAATTGGTAGCTAGAAGCCATACAACACGTGTCATTATGTTCTCGTGAGCAACTTCTAGCCAGAAATTCATTCTTGGTGTTAGTGACTCCATTTTGTAACACCCGGTATTTAGAGCAGTTCCAGGGAAATGAAAAAACTATTGGAGTTCGATGAAATTCTTTATTACCCGGAAGTTTCAGAGAATGACAGATTTCTGTAATGCATTGATCAGTTTTTATTTAATTTAGAAAGTTTTGCTGAATTCTCAAAGGAGATTCCTGAATAATAAGTCCTATACTTAATATTACGGTAGACAAAATATGTGTGGCAGTCTTTAACTTTTTCTGATCTTGTGGGGCCAGTTTCCGTTTCTCCATCAGCGTATGTGTTTTGAGTGTTGAGTACTTAGGGTAGCCAAAACCTAAGATTAATTTGTCTCTCCAACATGATTAATATTGGGTCTGTTGTGATCAGAAGCGTTTCTAGTTAGGATAGTTTGAAGAATGTTACCAGCTACTTGATTGTGCCCCTAGTCTACCATAGTTGAGGGTAGTCACTATAAGCGAGAGCGGCGAATTTAATTTCCACAGTGTAGGAGTTTGTCGGACCTTTTTATAGGTTCCTAGATAATCAAGTGGATATAAAACTATCTTTGATTGCCATCAAGAATCTCCTGCAAAAATTATTTGGTTTTAGACCATTAAATCAAAATGTCATAGCCTAAATTGGCTAATTTTTGATATTTTCATTGTTCTTATTATGTAGATTTTGTTTCTTAAGACAGTACTTTAAATGGTGCATAAGGTGGGTGTTACAACTTGGTCAATTTCTGCATCATAGGCGAAGTGAATAGTCAGTGGAAACAACGTTCTTTCATGCAAATGAATGACATTTCTTAGTAGTTGGACTTGCATACATTATTTCCTTAAATTTCATAGACCAATTCAAACATTACATCTTTGAATTAAAAAGAAAACAAAAAGAGGTTAAGAATTATCCTTATAAACAAGATTCATACAAGATTTACGTTCTTATGTTGCAATTCGATACGTAATCGACTCGTGACGCCACCCATACAGCGCGAGGAATCTGGTGACGGTGTCCATGAGAACTGCATTTTTCACTCTCTCATCCACTTCTCGTCTGCATCTCAAGCTGTCCACTTCTCGTGAAATCATTCTCAATGAGGTAAAACTAGTCCCTCGATGACCTCATCACGACATTAATCGGTTCACGAGACGATTTTGCGGTCAAGCAACCGCGCTTTCCCCTGCGTCCATGCTTTCGACCATGTTCACTCGGCTTCCAGCGTGATGCCGGACGTCAAGAACAACTTCCAAATCGCATCATCCAGCGTGTTTCCGGTTTCACAACGGGGCATTGAAGAATAACTTCATCATCATCTCATCGCTGCAACTTCACCACACTTGAACGAGCTCGCAGCAACTTGAGGATAAAGTTTTGTATAATTTAAGTTCCTATTCATTTTCATGGTTTCAGCTAGTTGTATTCTAATGTTATTGAACTATGTTGTTGGCACTTCTCTGTCAACTTCTATCTTCTCATTAATTTTGTTCTTTGAAATATGACCATGCTACAACCCAAATGTGACAAAATTCTCCTTCAATTTTGTACAGTATTATCTGGTTTCAACGAAGTGTACGCAAACTTCCAACTGTATTGTATCAGGCGTGAAAAATGATAAATGAATTCTTTATGTATTGTATTATTGGTATAAATGGACAGAAAATAATATAGAAATTGAAAAATGTGACGAGAGTGAACCTCGCTTGGACAGGTTTTTAGTGAACAATATCATCCAAATCTCACGCGGCTAATATTACAAATTTTCATCCAATTTAAAAATTTAACCTTATTTTTATTTTCTTTGATAAAAAATCATCAACGGATAAATTTTATTTTAATAGATAGTTTTATAACGAACTATGCTTTCACAATCAATTCTATAAATATGTTTTACTGGTATAAAACCTCAAGTTGCAACTGCGTCATATATTTGTTTAGTTATATAGACGCATCATTTCAACCACTCATCAAAATCAATGTCTGAAACGCTTCATTAATTAGAAGAGTATCTCTGAATTCCACTGATACGTCCTTAAAAACGGTTTCATTGAGGTTTTGCAGTACGTGCTAAAATGGCGTGTGTGCACAGGCAGGAGACGAGGCAATAACTGACCGGAGGGCCGCCTTCGCCACCCGCACTTTGGAGCAATCGGAGAAAGTGTTCTGTTGTGAACGCGTGGCAGCCAGGGCGGAGTCCGCCTGGGTGGCGATGGCGCCACAAATATATTTCAATATACGATCGTGTTTATCTGATATATTCATATTTTTCATTAGCTGCGTACTGGTGACTTTGCTCGCGTGAATTTTGTAATATGTTTGCAATGTAATTCTTTCTCACGTTCCCATTGTCTTCCAGTAATAATGATAATAATTAATATTGGTGGTTTGATGATACTGTGTGTATTCTCAATCCCAACACGAAAATTATGCATCCTATGCATTTTTAAAAATATATATTTCAAAATCAATTTTCAATTATGTTTGCACATAAACCCATTTCCACCCCACCAGCCCCCACCCCAAAGGAGTGATAGCGTTTTTTTTCTTCTACGAGAGCTGAATTTATTCTCTCACGGTATCGCGGGTATGTTACCTCCCATGTGGACTGATAGTGAACTAACAATGGATATCCCAATGGACGTCCTTATCCATCTCAACAACACAGAAAAGTATGGTTTCGAATATAATATTGGATTCCTCCATTTTTTTCACTTTCACGCCTAACCATCCCTTCCCTACGAGAGACAGAGATGTCTTACCCCCACATTGCTTGTAAAAAGTGTGGGATTTCCAATAACCACACAATGAATTCAACACACGGTCAAAATTCTAAAATCCTAAATTCAATATCATGCAAATGTGTGATATTTTTAATAGTCGCACGTTAAACTCAATACATTATTCGAATGTATCTTTGAAATATTTTAGTAGTTCTTTACAAACCACATACATTTATTCAAGATAATCGAGATTATGTATTTTGTAACATTTATTTTGTATCAAAGAATCTTTTTGACTTCAATTCAGTGTTTAGAATCTAAGTAATTTCATATTCTTCGAAGCATGGCCTGCGAAGTTTCTTACCCATGTAACAAGTTATGTGTTTAATTCATACCCTACAAACAATTTACCTTCGTGATTTGTCATTACAACCAGTACGCAGTTAAATGAATTTGAGACGTTTCAATTAGTATGCTAATGTATAGAGTTCATTACTTTAAACGCTTAGGATGATACGTTGTATGTCATTTTCTTAGCAAATGTAACTGAAAACATTCATTAATTTGAAAACACTTTTGACATCCATTTGTGTACGTTTCCAAATACATTTAAAAGCATTTCAACCATTTGTG
>NNCF01126227.1:574481-612265 GCA_002313205.1 Laupala kohalensis | reverse complement strand
ACAAATTAGGAATGTGTTGCAGTACAACTTCCTACTGTAGTGAAGCGTAGAATAGATTACAGCTCGTCAATACTATCTTAAGTAAACGTGGTTATATTTGGTGTAATTCACGTTTGGGTATGTCAACGGAGTAAAAGATAGGGGAAAGTGTTGGTGAGTGACGCCTTTCACCTGAGGTGATGGATGATTAGCCCTCCTCTCACCTCTTTATGACAACTTAGCAATTATCTCGGATTTGATTGGTTTCGGTACATTAGTCTCAAATTCAGGGTTCGATTTTCGAGCACTTTACGGAAGCAGCAAGTTGATTTTACGCATATTATTTACGAGTACGTTTAATGATGTGTCTTTTATGAAGCAGATAAATTGTGCGTTCTTTGTGAAAAAAAGTTAATTATATGACTTCCATGAAGGATGGTTAGTTATATACATCTGTGAAAACAAGTCGATTGAGCATGATTACATATACCAGTTGTACTGTATCTTATAAGTATATTGATCTATGAGAAGTAAGGTGAGAGTTTTCAGCCGTTTTCTTGCAGTTCTTCTCACCCTTCTCACCCGACGATGCGCCGTCCTTCAACACACGCGTCTCCCCTCGCGCGTTCGGTTGGAGCTTCCCGAGCTGCAAGCACATCGTCCCTACGTCATTTAATGGAGGAACCACTTAAGAATAATGTGGACTCTTACGGAAGTAGTATCACCCTTACAAAGTAGGCTCCTCTGACACATCAAAAATCGCTCAACATAGTTTCTGAAACGTCGCACTGAGCTATGATGCACAGATTACAGAAGAACGTAAAACAATAGGAATATCTACCCCGAATATACGCAAGCCATGATTCACTGTGGAAAAAAAATTAGTGGAGCATTTCACGCATCTTTCCATTACTTCTAATTTTCGAAAAAATGCTCAAGAAATTTGGGGTGAGGGTGTTCACCTGTTTTTTTCTTCTTTACATTTGTCATAAATATTATGTGTCATCTCTTTCAAGCCAGGAAATATAAGCAATAATATCACACTTTTAGATGTCAGAGACGTCTTATCTCGTGAGTGTAGACAATAATATCCTCTTAAAACCCTGATATACAAAAATCACGCACTGCCGAAAACATTTCCGCCATATCCTTCGAGATGTGATCCATTCCAATGTCCCAAAACTGCTCAAGAAAGTGTGAAATTTTTCAAGGTGTGTACTTGGTTAAAATATTTCCTCGCCAATGGGAGTAACTCCACACAAACCTTTATAAACATTTTCCACATTTCAGTCAACTAGTTCATAACAAGAAGCATTTCATTTGGTATCATTCCACGTCAGCAATACAATCATTAAAAAATTGGTTCCAGTGGTGTAACCACCTCCATTGATGATATGAGTCCGCGTCCGTCCACCCTGACACTTCCCTCAGTTGCAAGTTAAGTTGTTTTTTCTTGGTTTTGGATAAAAAAGGAAACCTATTTGGGTGATCAAATATCGTATTGAACTGTTTCACAAGTCCTAATCGATTTCATGAAAAACATTTTCTCGTGATACTTCGGGGAAGGGAACTTCCTCACCTCAAGTTCACGACGATACATATGAAACAATAGAAGTTATGGCGAGTTGAAAGAAGGGTGTCCGCTAATTATGATTCGCACTTTACGTAATTACTTAAGAACTGGGAGAAGTAGAATCATAACAACGTTCCATGCACGTAATGTCAGGTGTATTTTGGATTCTATATCGTAACTACACAGTGACGCATTACATTATGACTCTACACTGCGGGGCATATGCCTTCTCCAATATCGGCGATTCCAATCGAGTAAATGTACGCAGATATACTCCGCCAGCAGCGCAGTCGATGCAATGCTCAGTCCAATGACCAGCAAGGCAACTGGACCTCCCACCTGCTCAATACTCAATGCGCGTGGAGCTCTCCTATTTTTCTCCTTTGGCAACGTGACTCCATTCACAACCATGCGATGACGTTGTGCGAGTAAACAATGCGTATACAAACCGGATTCAGTCTCTCGTTCAACGAAGTCAGCAAAGTACGGCCTCACCTTGGACCCCACCCTCGAATAGTATACCAAAAATCTGCGAAAAAATTAATAATAATAATAAATTTATTGTCAAAAAAGCAGTTTAAACAGTGCATGACCACGTGGAGGACAATAAACTCTTCGCGGGCAAGCAAGGGGACCATTCCATTAATTCCTATCAAGGGTCCTAAGATAGACGCGGATTTAACGTTTCAACACATTCCTAACATTAAAAATATTTCGGTAAATGTTATAATATTAACATAATACCAACAAATTTGTAGTTGATAAACAAGAGTTGACGAGTTGAATCTGCTCCACGACATCAACTGTCCGTAGACTGCGAAACACGTAAATCACTACCACGCTACACGCCAGGTGACAGTTCTTCAACATATTCTCCAGATCTGGCACCTGCACTTCTTGTTTCCCCGACCCAAAGGAGTCCTGAAAGGTCTACGCTTTTCCGACATTGCGCAGATCCAACAACGATTGACAACGGAGCCATACCGAACAAAGCGATTGCTGACAGTTTTCAGTAGCTGTACAACCGATGTCAAAAGTGTGTTGTATCTAATGGCGATTACTTTGAATGACAGTAAAGTTATTTTGTTTGTATATCTTGTTACCTTTATTGTATGAGACCATTCACCGAACTTTTCGAACGCACCTTGTATATTTTTTACGAGTAAATAATCTAATGTAGATCTGGATAGGTCTAATATAGATATATAGTCTTATATATACTGAGAGAATTATCCACAAATTAAACAAAAATCATAATGCAATTTTATTCGAAATCTTACATTTCGTTTCACCTAGTGGCTACACAGCACACAAACATATAGTAGTTGAGAAACAGATAGTAGTTATGCACATGTGTGGACAATAAGAGGATGAGTTTGGGAGTTGGGAATTTGAGAAGACACGTTTACTTGAAAGGAAGGAAAACAGTCTGCTCAGCACCTGAAGATGGACTACCAAAGAAATTTCGCTATAATGGAGAGGATGTTGGGGGGGGGGGGGGAATTACCCACAACCCACGAGGACGCCAACGCTTCGAGAAACGATTAGAGAACAAAAAAACTTCACACGCAGATGAGAACTAAAAAAGAGAGACCTAGGAGAGGACGTTTTCAAAATTATTTATAAAATTGCAAATGGTTAGGTGCGAATAAAACTAGTTCATTCTTTAAAACCATGTTTTGGGGTCACGTGCGATTCATTCGGGAAAAGAAGGGTGTTTTAAAAAGACCCACAGAATGTCTGTAATAACGTTATGAATAATTGCATTGCCCAAGTTGGGAACTGGAGTACTACGCAGGCAATCTCGTATTAGGCAATTGTAGGTTTCAACGTGGTGTTGAATTAAATTTTGTTCAATCCCATAGACGTGTTTTAACAACTACTTTCAGTTTGTTTGTTTTTCAGAGCAATAGCTCTTGACAACGAAATCCCATATTAAAAACAGGAGGTATCTCGATCAACCATAAAAATTCATTAATAGCTGAAAAACACGCTGCAATTATCACTCACCCTGGAGGGTTGATGCATTCAGGAATCATGTGTAAATGACTCTCGCCATCTGGAGAAAAGTCTCGCTTTCGTGAGAAGTATTTTATGAAGTTACTGGTGTGTAGCAATCCAATAGGCTCCGAGTGCAGGATGCGTTCGGGAACTAGACGTGACTCATCGAAAGATATCAGTTTCATCTTCGCAGCAGTTACACGAACTCCCGTACTCGCCTCGGGATCCTGCACACAATTAATGGAGACTAAACGTGTTGCATTTATACATATAATAATGATGGAGTACGGATCTTGACTCTGGTGCAGCTCTATGGGTGCAACCACGTTTGTAATTTCGACGTTCCGCCAATGTCTACCCGATGACACTTTAAGCCGGAACTCTATTCGAGTGAATTTTTCACCGAGAATGAATTTTGCCCACATACTCGAGGTATCTTTTATATGCAGCTTTTTTCAGGGGATGAAGTATTTTTGATTATTGCATTCAATACAGTATTTTTCTGACAATAGAGCAGATTTTGAGTAGAATTATCGATTTTGCATAAACAGTTCCATTGATTATTAATTTATATTATTATGGCGATTGTTCCCCTTTAGGAGAGCAATTGAACATGAATACACGATTTCATCTTCTGATGATTTTCCACTTTTCTTCCCAAAATTTCTTCATTCTCTCTGAATTCTCTTTCTTCCGTTCATCTGTCCATTTTCCCCCCGGTTGTCGTGATGTTCTTTGCTCAAACTTGACATTCGCTATTTTGTTCCGGCACTCGGTGCGGTCGTCCAGATTTTCTATGTCGATCTGTTGCAGGTCGCTCTGGACTTCTTTCAGCCATTCGGTGCCACGTTTATTCATTGTAATGATGTCAAGTAATTTCTTTGCCGTTCGGGAATTCTCCATCCTGTAGATGTTAGTGTAAGACTTTGCTCGGCGTTTTCTAATTTCTTCCGTAATTGTGTTGGTCCTTTGATAGAGTTCAATGTGAGGCCTCTTCATCCAAATGCCGTTCTTATTGATTGCCCCGTAAATTTTTCTTAGGATCTTTCGTTCCTGTTTTTCTATTTCCCTGATTTTGGTATGACCATTTATTACTATAGTTTCGGCTGCGTAGGTTGCTTCTGGAAGAATTACTGTTTTGTAGTGTCTTAATTTTGCATCTGTCGAAATGCTCTTTTTGTTGTAGTGGGCCCACGTTAGCTTGTAGGCCTTCTGAAGCTTTGTGATTCTTTATTCATTGGCGATTGGGTTTAGTCCTGAGGGTTGTATAGTTTTGCCAAGGTATTTGAAATGGTGAACTTGTGCGATTTTACCGTATTTTATGATTAAAGGGGATTTATTTTCTGCTCGTCTGTCCATGTATTGAGTTTTCCCGTACGAAATTTTCAGTCCGGTTTTTTGTGCGATTTCATGCAGTTTTTCTACTGCATTTATTGCTTCAGATCTGTTGTCTGTGATAATTGCAATATCGTCCGCGAAAGCGATGCATTTGACTTTAATTCGGTTTTCTTTTTTAATCCCAATTTGGATGCTCTTTACGTGAGGTTCCCATTCCCTGATTATCTTTTCTAAAACAATATTGAAAAATATTGGCAACAGTGCGTCCCCCTGTCGGACTCCAGTTTTGATTTCAAAGGGTTCCGATATCTCGCCCATGAATTTCGCTTTGGACTTTGTTCCTGTAAGTGTCTGTTCTATGATATTTCGAGTTTTTGGTCAATCTCGAATTCTTTCATGATTTTAAAGAGGGTTGCGCAGTCTACCGAATCATAGGCCTTTCTGAAATCAATGAATGTAATTACTGTATTCCTGCATTTCCTCTTTTGTAATATTGTCTTTACACTCCAGATCTGTTCAGCACATGATCGCCCTTTCCTGAATCCAGCCTAGTACTCGCCAATTCAGCGGGTTCGTTTGGGGTTCTATCCTGTTTAACAGTGCTTTGGAGAGGATTTTGTATGCCACCGGGAGAAATGAGATTCCTCTGTAATTGTTGATGTCCGTCTCATCGCCCTTTTTGTGCAATGGGTGGATCAGAGCGCATTTCCAGTCATCTGGTATTTGCTCCGTCGCCCATATGTCTGAGATCATGAGATGAAGTTTCTGTGTTAGCGTAGGATCGTTCAGCTTCCAAAGTTCAGCGATGATCCCATCTACCCCTTGTGCTTTGTTGTTTTTCAGCTGTTTGATTATCTGCATAACTTCTTCGAGATCGGGGGCTTGCGAGTCGGGGTGCATGGATACCGGAGGGGTGTAGTCCAGTTTTTTTTACTTGAGGTGGTTCACAGTTCAGAAGGGAGTTGAAATATTGGGTTAGCATTTTGCAGTTATTTTTTGTGTTAGTTTCTAACGAGCCGTCGGGTTTTTTGAAGCACAGGCTAGGTGCTTGGTATCCCTGTAGGTTTTCTCTAAAGGTATGTAGAAATTTCTTGTATTATTTTTGTGAAATCTTGTTGGATTTCGTGGAGTCTGTTGTCATATCCTCGTTTTTCTTTTCAGATAATTTTTTAGGTTTGTTTTTGCGTTTTAAGAAAGTTCCCCAGTTTTCTTTGGTTTTGTGACTGATAAATTTTTTACAAGCATTTATTCTGTTGTCGATTGCTTCATCACAAATTGCGTTCCACCAGCGATGCTTCCTGGTGCGAGGGGGTTGTCATAGTTTCATGACTTTCTGCATTTTCCCAGTTATTCTCTTCCAGTCTGTTGATTTCTCCTGATTAATTTGCATCGTGATTAACTCTGCGTTGAGTTTGAAGTATTCCGGATTTGGTTTGATATTTCTGGGTGGATACCTTTGTCTTCTTTTGGGTTGGAATTTAGTCTTTATTTGGAGAATATGATGGTCTGATTCAAAGGCGCCTTTGCGAGCTCTGATCTTTAGAATTTCTTTTGTATTTTTCTTGGAAATTGCGACATGAACTATTTGGTAATCACCCTGTTTAAGACTAGGTGATCTCCATGTGATTAATTTATGTGAAGGTTTTTGAAATTGGGTACTCATGATTTTAAGTCCTAAGTTTCTGCAGAAATTAATTAATTTTTCCCCATTCCTGTTGATAGGTTTGTGTTTGGTATGGAGACCTGTGGTATCTCTGAATTTCTTTTCTTTACCTAGCTGTGCGTTACAATCGCCTAACAAGATTCTCATATGATGCTTTGGTATTTTATTGGTTGCTTCTTCTAAAAATTCCCAGAAGTTGTCCACAATTTCAGGGTCAGTTTTGTGGAGGTGATTTATAGGAGCTGGCACGTTGATCAATGTGTAGGTTTTATTAGCTGATTTTACTGAAAGCAGAGAGATTCTTTCGTTGGTAGAAGTGAAATCGATGGCTGAGTCGAGTACGGATCTGTGTACGGCGAATCCGGTTCCCAGTAGTGGTAGTTTGTCTCTAACTTATATGGCCTTTGTAGATTCTGAAATTCTCCGTGTTAAAGTGAATTTCGTCCATGTATCGTGTCTCCTGGTGTGCGGTGATTTTCAGGTCAAATTTTTCCAGAGCATTGGTGAGTTGTTTTAATTTGCCTGTTTTAGTGAGAGTGTTCACGTTAATAGAGCCCGTATAGTTTTGACGTCTAGTATTGAGAGTGTGTAGATTTCTTGAGAAGCTCCGATTCTTCTCCGCATGGTGTCCCTGATCCTCCAGAATCCGATGATCAGGTGAGTCCAGTCTATTGCCTGGGGTATTGATTCTATGATCGTCTTTTTCATCATGCGTTCAAGTTGAGCTTCGATTTTGTGGTGATCTCAGTTGAGACCACAGGGGTACGACTCGATTTTAGAGTTCGAGAAGATTTTACTGCAGCCGCCTCAACTAGAGGGACAGACGCTGACCACTGGCCGTCGGACACCGAACAGTCGCCAGTGGATTTGTTTGTTAGTTTTGGTCCTCCCTGGGTATTTCATTTTCCCAGTAACACATCTATCTAGGAGGCTTTCCCCTATCCGCCACTTGGGGAGGCGCCCGATGAGGGTACTTATAACCCCACACGGGATTGATTATTAAATTATAAATTTATTTATTTTTTATCCTTTTTTACAGATAAGAAGTGTGTAAAATAGTATTTTATCTTAAAATTCATACATGATTAAGGATTTATTGTAGGTCATTTATTTTTGTATATATGTATTCTTAATTTTCAATGATATTTCATTTTTCTCAAATAGTGTTTTTAATTCACAACTTGTAATTGAATATCATTTTTAAAACACTTTCTAATTTTTTCCCCTCCTTCAAAATGTTGCATTTAAAAAATGCTGGGCATGTCTGTTGTTAAGTCCATCCATCTCTCACCATTTTTTTAGTCTGCAATATATAACTTTTATTGAATTGTTCATGTCATCAATACTCTCTCAATATGTTTCTGAAATTTCAAAGTAAACTAATTTCATCAAAATAAAAATGCTATTGACATGTAGTAAAATGAAGTATGCTTTAATTTTTAACTCCATAATTACGTAAATGTAAAAAAAGGGGGAGTGAGTGATGATGGTATATTTTTAATTTGATACTTCATGAAGATTTAGTATTTATTCTGTGAATGGGTCAAAACTAGGCAATAATGCATCCAGGATTTGTCATCAGTAGGAAACATGAAGGTTTTTAAGTTGTACTACTGTTAATGTCCATTTTATAATCTAATTAAATCAATAATAAAAACCTTATGACCTTTTATGGACAAATAATATTTATTTTTTCTGTGAAGTACTCACTATGTTTCAACTTGGATTCAAGTCGTCATCAGGTGATCAAGTAATAACAAATTATAACAATAAACAAAACAACAGGACAAATGAACTTGACATAAACTGAAATATAAACACAAAAAATATATTTACACAAAAGCAGAAACACAAACATATTATATTGTATTGTATAAACCAGATAGTTTTTCAGTGTCTGTGTGTAAATTCAAATTCCCGTGTGTATTTTTTTATAAATGTTATTTTTAATATTCAACGTTTGTTAGAATTCTTTCTCCAAGATTAATGTATTATTATTCATCCATAAAACGTCGTAAGTGGTGAAGTTGTGTTTATAATGGTCATACATACTCTTAAAATATATTAAAACTACTATACATACTATGTAAGTGTCACATACCCTGGCATTCCATGATCTGGAGCACAATTATTTTTTGCTGTATTTGATCTGTTTTTATTTTTGACATCCTTATAATTAAATAAATAAATAAATAAATTTATTGTCAAAAAACAGTACAAACTGCGTATGACCACGTGGAGGGAAAAAAAACTAATTGTAGGGGTTTTGTTTATGTAAAAACATAATGGTATTTTAACCAATTTATGATTTTGTTGCTTCTCCTGATAAGTTTAATTGTAGGTTTAGGTCTCTTTTCCTTGAGATGCTCGATATGTTACAGTAACAAAAAGATAACTTTTCAAGTTCTAGTAGCCCGGGGGTGTCTGGTCCTATTTTTTAACCCCCTTTAGTGTACCCCTAAAATTGGTTTAGTTAAGTTTTTCAAATTTTATCCTATACCTCTCCAAGATGTTATTTGTCTATATCTTGGTATAGATCTGTTTGATTTTCAGACATTGGGTTATGAATCATTTACTGGGGAGAAAACATAATTTTTTGTTTTTTTACGTCAAATTCTAATAGTCTCACCCCAATGTTTTCTTTCTTCACTCTTGACCAATATAACTGACCTGATACCTCACCATAGCAACTACATTCCACCAATAAGTTCACTTCTAAAGAACTTATCTGGTTATTAATTTAATGACATAACTCACTCCTAATGTTATTAAACAATATAAAATACCAGATACTTAGTTACTTTATTTATATTTAAAGATTTAGAATCCAAACTGTTGAAATAATTCACACTTTATAGGTGAGCATAAGGTAATATGGTGATACAAATTCTATCTTTCTTGGAGAATTTAATTGTTAAAAAATTTACATCATAAGTGGAAGAAACATTAAGCCAATTTTGTTTGGTACTAAAAAGAAGAAAGAAAGAAAGAAACTTTATTTCCATGAAACACAATACTTAAATAATACATGTCAACAAAATACAATAAAGTTAAAAGTAATATAAAAAAAACATTTTTCTGTTCTAAAATTATTACAAATAGGCCTAAATAATATAATGAGATATGCTTTACACTAAACTTGTGTTTGTGATATATGGTTAGGTACCTCTGAGCAAAATGCTGTATTAAGATTACCTTCTCAAAATTTATAAAAATAAAAACATAGTATCAATTGCAGAAAACAAAGCAATAAAATTATTAATGATAAAAGAACAACTTTGTACATAAAGAAAATTTATTTTATACTAAATTCACTTCAGTGCTTTTTTCTTTTTGAAAACTAACTAAAATGTGATCATTACATATCAAAATGCATAATATGTTGTGAGACAAGATGGAAAAAAAAAAATGTTTTTTATTTAAAATAGGTTTATTCACAAATGATTGATTCAATGAAAGATTCAATAAAGTGAATTTTGCATGATAAAAGAAAAAGGAACATTAACCATAGTAACTGCAGTTCAAAACACATTCCTTGAAGTAATTCAAGTTAATTAACTAGAGCAATAATAATTATTGAAGGAAAAGCAGTTTAACTACATGTGTCCACTTGAAGAACAGTAAACTAATCTATATCTCTGAACAAATTCCACCTCTGAACCAGAATTGTCATGTTTGTGCAGGATTATTTATAGGGAGAAATTCTTCTATTTAGTTTTAAATAATGATTTAAGTTACTATAATACAATACATAAAATATAAACTCAACTACGAGAGGCATAGTTTTTATTAAAAAATCATGTTCTTGACCTTTTGTAAATTTACCTGTAAATTCTTGGGATTAAGTAACAAATCAAAAAATTCAAATTCTCTTTGAACTTGCCAATGTGTGATGTATCCTCATCACAGCTACAATAAAAGTGTAACACGAAAATACACATAAAATAAATAAACAAGAAAGAAAATAAATTTGAAAGATGAGAAAATTACAAAATAAATAATACACAAATTACAAAGAATTATCACATGTTCAGAATACATTATTTTATATACCTTGCTCGGTATTACCTATTTTGAAACTTTTCGGGGGTGAGGGATTTATCATCTCCACAAATCAAAAATATATGATGAAATCATAAANTACACAAATTACAAAGAATTATCACATGTTCAGAATACATTATTTTATATACCTTGCTCGGTATTACCTATTTTGAAACTTTTCGGGGTGAGGGATCTATCATCTCCACAAATCAAAAATATATGATGAAATCATAAACATATGATATAAATGAAAAAAGAAATTTTGAATGCTAGCACTTATATATCGCTAGTATATGCGCTTATATTTCTGACTAAAACGAGTCTTAATTTGTGGATCTCACGTGTAATAGTTAACATGGAATTACCTAAAATAATAGTTATTTTTGGAGCTTGAATGGTCACTGAACCTAAGAAGTCTAGGGTTTATTAATGAGGTAATAAGGGGAAGGGGAAGCATAATTTATGTGTTGCGTTGCTTACATAGATATTTACTGTATTGTCTGGGGTATTCTGTTCGAATATATTTTTTTTAAATAGTGGAATAGTGTCGAAAAAATCAATTTTCGTTTTAAGAAAATGCGTCATTGGCCAATTTAAAAATAAAATGATGTTCAGGTTATGGCTAATTTTGTATGACGATGGGTAATTCAAAAGAGCGCATATGCTTCTTATAAACAATGCAATATATCAACAATACGCGCAACGGACAAAACGTACACAAAAACAAATGCCTACAGACGTTCTTCAACTTCCTTCACCTTATCCCCCATGATAGTTCCATCTCTCCGAAAATTTCATATTTTTATTTCTTTTTTACTCTTCCAAAATTACGTTCCTGGGTTGCCTTAAAAACTATTGCCTCAAAAGATTTGTGTATATTACAAGATGTCAATTGTGTATTGTATGTTGCCTTAATATTTTATTTTACTTAACTTTTTTTTTTCATCTCATTGTATTTCTAGCTCATTTTGTGTGTACTAATATTCTTGTTCGTTGTTTAATAGTATGGTAAATTTATATGATTTACTTCTTTGTTTAAAATATTTGTGATTGTACATTCATTGATCGAATGAGATTGTAATGTTTGATTGAAAGAAAAAATAAATAATTGGAAGACAGAGTGAAAACTTACAATGCCTTCTCGGTGAAATTTCAAAATTTTAATCTTATTTCGGCATACATTCTTCTAATTTTTATTCTGAAAATTATTATCTACTTCCCTGAAAATCAAATTGACTCTTCAGAGTAGTGCACATGCCTTTAGTTCATGCCCGTTACACTAATCGCTGATGAGTAAACCAGTGTTTGCAGGCAGCGAAACAGAGAGTTCACCCATAGTTTTCTCTTTTTTCTCTCTCTACCAAGGTTGCCCCATGCCGAGCCACCGACGAACGCGCTATCTGTTAGTATGTCAACACAACATACGAACAGACCTCTGTGCTTATTCCTCGTTTGATAATAGAGTGTGTTTATGTTCTGGTGTCGCAATTGGCCTATATTGGGTAGATTGGGGTTTATACCAATTTAAACCTAATAATTGGCATCAGTTCGATGTTATTAATAAACTACTTCCGTAGCAGTATTACTTCTGATAGATTTTTGCCAAATTTCTATGTTTGTTTACACGAGTGATTTTTGTTTCAAGAAAGTAATGCTGAGCCCCTTAAGCGTTAGCTTGTACTGCGTCGTAGGGTTCATTCTGAGTCCGTGTTTAAGATGGGGATGATTCGGTGGTTTGTTATTGAATCAGTGGTTCATCTCTCTCCCAACGAGTGATCGAGTGTCGTCCTACTGTTTGGGCGGCACTTTAGTATAACCTAACCTAATGTATATTTTGGGGTTTTTCGTCCGTTCCCATTTAAAAAACGGATAGTATTTACTCGTGGGGATATAGCGCATGAGNCGAGTGTCGTCCTACTGTTTGGGCGGCACTTTAGTATAACCTAACCTAATGTATATTTTGGGGTTTTTCGTCCGTTCCCATTTAAAAACGGATAGTATTCTCTCGTGGGGATATAGCGCATGATTTACTTATGAGAACCTTATTTAGGGATATCTCGGATATAGTTGTGCGTTAGAGAAACTTGCATTGATTCCTAACTCGCGATGTACTTTTCTTGTGCATTGCTTGAGGATCAAGGCATACAACTTTCTTTACATTGCTTCATTTAGTACTAGTCGTAGTACATTTGTGATATAATCAAAGCTAATTACGATAATTGACAAGGGGGAGGCCTCTCGTATTTCCAACTCACTAGGATTTAAAGTATAAATACAACGTTGACATTCAGTTGTAGCACAGATCCGAGATTTTATTTTAAGTGTGTGAAGGATGGGAGTCTTCGATATTCGCGGAATTTGGGTTAAGGGAAACCTTGTTAGAAATGATGCAATAATAAGTCACTCCGATATTGCCGAAAATGAAAATGCTTATGTACCGTACATAAAATTTCTGTGGTAAGTGAGCAGCAGGTCGATTCTTCGAAAATTCTGCCCAGATATCTATTACAATGACTAGATTACGATACTTGAGAAGTAAAAACCATGTTTCGGGCGTCTCCTTAAAGAGTAAAATATTTTTCTCATTGCGATGTGGAAATGTAAAATTTAATTTTCATGTATTATCTGTATTTTCTCGTAATATATCAGAAAAAGAAAATGCTTTGTAATATATTTTCTGATAGTACATGTGATGTTTAATGTTATTTTATCTCATGAAATTTCTGGATCGAAGTTTCTTTTTTATAGTTAATGGTAGCTTTTTCCTAGCATGATATTGAATAAGCTATATTAAGCAATTATTTTACCTCAACTTCCAGATACAAAAAAAATATTCTATTTGACTTTATTACACAGGACATGCGTGTATGAGAACAAGATGTATAACATGGTATTTAGATTTAAGAAATTACTTTTAACGTTGCGGTATATCTGCGGATATCTGATGCAATATATCGTATGATGATGTCCTACCCACCTAATTTGTATTACCTACTAAATGATGAATTTTCCTTGTAGAGAATGTTAAGCTCGTGTTCTTAATCCCACGTCAAATATTCTTAACGTTAGTTTTCAACAGAAATTGAGTGTTAAACAATTTCTTCGTGGCTCAGTCTCACAGCAACCTTACTTTGATTAGTATTATGGCTCGGATAACTCTGATACTGATTGTCAGAGACAAATAGTTTATCANATTACGTATTTTATAAGGTTTTACATAGCATAACACTCACGTTTCTTGATTTGTGCTAGATGACTCCTCTGCATATGGTATAAATATTTATTCCATTGCCAAGCAGAAGCATAGAAAAAGCAACCCAACATCTCCCCTTCCCGATTCCCTTCTCCAAGTCACTGTTGGGTGGAAGAACGGGTCAAATGGCCCGAACCTCGCCATAAGACATTGAATCAAATATATAACTAAATAAATGGAAAACAGTATATGCGTTTCTTTTGGATTAAGACATTTGTGATTATAATGTAAGGCAATGTTCTGTTTCTGTTAAACAAGGGACTGAAGAAAATACAAATGAAAAAAAAAAAATGAAGCTTCTTCTTTATTATGTGGACACTCTACAATAATTTATGATTGCGTGTCTATTATGGATGGTTAACATGAATATGTGAAAAACATTGTCCAAGTCACTCTGTGCTTACAGAAATGTGTATATTTATGTCCAGGTCCTTAAATAGAAAAGAACTTTTCAGAACAATTAGGACCTTCAAAAGAGAAGTTACTTCCTAGCTCTAAATACCTCTATGAAGTCACTATTCATGAACATCAGCTGCAACAATCCTCTTTCCTATTTTGCAACATATTGTGCACCCACAATTATCTCTGGCGTCGATTGGATCTGCCCTTGTGTTCTCCGTCTAAATGACAGCTCATTTTTTATATCGGAGTTGGTTTTAAATGCATGCTATTGCGAATGATCCACAGGCAAAAACTGGTTCGGCTCTGTTTGTCTCCACCACTGTCCCGCTCTGCAGATATATTCACTACAACGGAGGTTTTGCCTCGACCATACCTCTCAACATCGCTGCACGTCTAGTGTGCGCTTCACTCGGTTTGCAGCCCACTTTCATTTCCCTCATAACGGTTCATTGCTCTGCCAAGATTATTTGACACAGCTCAGGCCCAACGATTGTGAATAGGTTATCGCTATTATTGATGAACTGTTGATTATTTAATCTATTACCCTGTTTATAAATTCCCTGTTCTATTACGTGTGAAAATGAAAAGTTTTAAGTTCTATAAAACACCTGAATTCTCCTCCGGTGATGAACTTTTCTGACTAAAGAACAGAAAAAACTCATTTATCTAAATCAGATTTTTTACCGAAATATAATTTTTTTCATTTTCATTTTACTCTACAGCTTAAGAGAGGTTTTAGACGTATTTGTATTGTAAAAAAGGTGATTGCACCGACATATTGATTGAGGGTATTTACTTCAATGAATGGAATGTTCTTTGGTTTAACTAGTTTTGTAATACACAACTACACATTACACGCATCCTATAGGGTTTAGTAGCTTTGACCTATGGGTCTCCTGCGTTGCTTATCTAGGCAGAATAACAACACACTATTCTGTGAATAACTTTATTTACGTTTGTATAGAATAAATTGCAAACGTTCTCCGAACGTTGTTATATTCCCATATCTTGATTATCTGAATTTTTAATTATTTGGAATACTGTCTGACTATCTCCCTGCAGAGTAAGAGGATAATGCGATTAGCTCTTCTTGGCGAATGTGTTCTAAATTTCAACCAAAGTGCGTGACACGATATACAGTGGATTATAAAAATCTATATTTTTTTCTTAACTAAATTGTTTGGAAGTTTTTACTTATTTTTAAATGTATATGAACATATTATACAGTAAGAAGTATCTGCTCTTTGTGTTATTTCTTTCTCTAAACTCTGTGACCGGATTAAAATGATTCGATCCACTTCGCAATTTTTCTATGATAAGAATTCATACAAAGCTTTGGTAGAAATCTGTGGGTCGAGATGTGCGAACTGGAAGACCGTTTGCAATGACAATAAACCATCTATAAAGTATGCGTATTTACAAGAATTTGCCTATGTTTCATGAAAAAAACTGTGTTTTATAAGTGAAAAAAGGGATAAATATTAGTGACNAAATATTAGTGATGAAATATGTCAATTCAATTATATCGGGAAAATTCAATAACGTGGACCTTATATGTTAGTCAAGAAATTAGGTTATATCCCTGGATGATAAAACTCATATCTTATCAATGTGCGGTTTAAAAATCAATCTCTCTTGCATAATATCTGACAAGATACAATTGTATATCAGTGGAAGAGAAGGAATTAAGGATACCAATAAATATGATACACTAATACTATCGTGAAATAATGATTTCCCTTGATATCAGAAAAAAATTATTGTACAAAAATTACAAAATTTACGCGGGCAAAGAAGGGGGTACAGACGTCACCAGAGATATATTCGGCGTAAGAAACATTCAGTCTTACGAACAGACGAGGTTAATATTATTGTTTACAAAACTTCAGCAATTCCGTATTTTGTCTTGCGCACCAAATTCCCTCTCTCGATAATTCACGTGGAGCAGTGCCCCTGAACGTGTATCCTGAAAAGTCCCCTTCCCGCAGTCAATTTGGTAATTGCTCGTTCGAGGTACCAAGCAAACGTTTTTACAGTACTGCTCTTGTGATTCTGATATTATGAAGAACTCATTTAATTTTAAGTAAACAATTATTACGAGAGAATAATTGTTTTTGTTACAGTTATCCAAATACCCAAGTCGTCTTCTGGCTCATTAATTTTTGAAGCGAAAAACTGATGCAAAAATGAATTTAGGAAAAATGTAGTCTTTTAGTTGCAGTTCGGTAATTTTTTTGTTTGAAATATCAGGGAAACAAAAAAGGCTGGATTTCGTACAAAAAAAAGCGAAACTGCAGGTTCAGATTTCAACAAATAACAAAAATTCAGGTAAAATATTAAGATTTAAAGCTTAAAGATGCAGAGTACTAAAGCACTTACCCAAGTAGTACAGTTCGAATTTAACTCTGTCTCATATGTACTGTACATGCCACTTTTCGGCCGCGTGACGGTCACAGCTATTTGTCCTTCTAAAGCACGAAACACGTTTAGTTAAGAGAAATGTTCAAGCAGAGATTAGAGCGTGCATGCATGAAAATGCAAGAATACTGTACAGAGTACTAATTTTGCTCTTATTTCGAACCTGCTGGATGTCATAATTATATAGCAGTTGCTAGTCCAGCGATTACGAGTGATAAAGGTAACACAAATAAGACACGCACGCTTCTTCCAGTTCGGCAGTTTAATGAATACTGCCGGAAACAGTACATGGAATACATTTAAAAAAATATAGATGACAAGGATTGCATATAACCAACCAAAATCCAACACTGGAGAGGTGTGATAGACAGAAATAATGAGTTTGCTTTATTTGTCCGTTTATGTATGTGGTCTTCGATTCTGAATTTTCGACGAATGGCTCTGTGAATATTTATTTTCTCTCTCAGCATATAACTGATTTTTTATTATAATTGATATTTATGATTTTTTTTCTATTTTACTCATAAGTATATATGATGTAATGTTCTTAGTGTCATACAGAATAACTAATGTGAAAATTCGTCTGTTGTCTACAGAATGGCGGGTAACATAATGGAACGCATGGGAGCTACAGAGCTCCGAGAAAAGAGGGTGACTATCTGGAAGGCCCTGATTGCTGAATTTACAGGCGTCCTACTATTGAATCTCTTTGGATGCGGCTCAAGCGTTGATGTTGCTAACAATCCACACGACAATGGGAACTACGTCCTCATCAGTCCATCATCATGGCTGTTGTTCAGGTAAGTCGTTCTACACAGATGGGTTAACCCTCATGTGCTAATTGAACTGAAGTCCAGGGGCACTTGACCAACGGGTGTCCAATAAGTGCAATAAAAGAAATCGACCCGTTATTGAAATGTCAATAATGCAAAAGAAACAAGAAATTATATTGTTTTATGTCGGAGTTAAATGTCTGTTGCATTTCTCAAAAAATGTTTCACAGTAAATGAGCAATGATTCAATAACACAAGTTTATAAGTTGAAAACACGCGAAACCTTCCCCATCCCCACCATTCAACAGCTCTTCGTTGGGGAAAGTGAATTGAACTGCAATGTTAAGACCATGCATAATATGAAACGAGACACATGGGGGCGCTATTTTCCTGGCAATGGGTCATCAAGACCCATAAACAGATGAAACAATAGAAAGGCCCTGAGATAGCAATCTCAGAGCGCTTCAGGTGACATTTGAGGCAGTTGGCGGCCTTGGGGCAGTCGAACCGTTTGTAAGTGGGATAGTAGGAGCGACGCAGAACGTATCGGCATTTGAATCACACTTTCGGAGTCTAAAGCTATGACGTCATAAACACCACACAAACATAGACATATGACTAAATCTTTCATTTGTTCTGGAAATGCTTTCGTTTCAGAGCAGGAATTTTCACTTAACAGCATTCGGGGCAACTCGCTGAAAGGTCTGTAATTCCTCTTTACTTATTACAACTTAAAAACTGAAGCTACCGTAGCTTTGGGTGAACATGCGCAATTTTCTGATTTCCCTCACTTTTTTTATTTTGGCATCGGTACAAATGGGTGTCACTAAGATGCATCACATTCATTGCTAGACGGCACTAATTCAACTTAAAACATTCTCTTTGTTCCCAACATACTACTGAGCCGGAGAGCGCAGGATCGATCACCCCTTCGCCCGAATTAAGTGTAAATTATTGAAACAAGATTTCGAAGCAATTATAATTCAAATTCATTTTCTAGCTCAGTATCTAACGAACTTTTTTTGAATTAAAAAATGAGGGTAGACAATGAAAACTCCTTGAAAAGCGGAGCATCATATTACCCAATGTTAAGGAGGATATTGATTTTAATAAAATAATTTTCTATGCATTTTTCAATCTAACAATCCTATTCAGTCAATACTGTGTATTAGCTAATGTTTTAATTCTGTATTTTTTTTCCTTCACAAAATTGTCATAGTTCTTAAGCATTTGAAATACAAATAATTATTTTCATACTACTCACTATTGTTTCATAATCTATGATAGTAATATTCTCTTACTTTTACTCTACTTTGATACAACTGTGAAAATACCTCGGCTGTATCCCCACCCAGAATGAAATTCATTGTTCTTTTGGGTACTTCAACTTCCTGCTTGCTTCCAAGAGAGTAAATAAACATGGCCACACAATTTTTACCTGCTTTTTTGGCAATAAATTTTGGAATATAAAGTCCTTTCCAATATAATTTTTCCCTCAGATAGTTAACAGTAAAATGAAAGTACACTACAGCATTGGATTAGACCAGTTCGCAAGAGTTTTATGAACATTAAAAAAAAATACATATAACAATGCTATCTAAAATGATAAAATTCCCTTTGTCCAACATATGATACTCCTTATTTGTATACACGTAAACATAAAAGAAAGAAACCTAAGTCTAATTCCTAAGCCGACTTTAGGGTAGCATGAGATTGTGAGCATACTGGGTCATAACATTCCAAAGAACAAAATTGATTATATAAATACAAGAGGAGAAGGATTAGAGTGGATAGAGGGTGCCACCAAAATCTCCCACTGGACTCCAGGATAGATAATAGCATTGTACAACAGGAAATTCCACTCACCAATGCCACTTCCAAATACATGTTTACTAATTGTGTATTTTTATTCCGAATTTGTTGATTCATTGAAGAATATAATTCTCCTTTTCAGGTTTTTTGTCATGTGTCAGGAGCACATGTCAATCCTGCCGTAACAGCTGGAATGCTTATCACTGGTAATACTTTACCTCTAAAGAATATGCTCTATATTATTACACAATGTCTGGGAGGGATCACAGGAACAGCTGTGCTGAAGGTGAGAGAAATTTCTATCTTCATATTTTGCATTCATAGCTTTATATTCATAGCTCTTGCAAACCAAAATTTTCGCAACTAATTTGGAATGTACATCAATACGTAATAATGTCATTATTTAACAGGCTCTAACTCCTGAAGGTACACAGGGAGGACTTGGAATTACAAAGCTCGGTCCAAGTGTTACTCCCATTCAAGGTTTTGGAATAGAATTCTTCCTTTCTTTGTTCTTGTGCTTGAGGTATTCCGAGTGTGTGATCCAAACAAGCCAATAACTCAAGGAATTGCACCCCTTGTTATTGGTCTCACTGTCACAGTGGGACACTTGATGGCTGTAAGTACTCCCTTTATCTTACAGCATTTTTCCTAAACCCTTGCTATAATAAATAGAATAAAGTATTCAATTGGGGAATGGATCTATTTCAGATTGACTACACTGGATCAAGCATGAACCCTGCACGCACACTGGGATCAGCTGTTCTATCCAACATTTGGGAGAATCACTGGGTAAGTAGAAAGAGCACATCTTTTAATAAGAAATAGTCTTTTTTTATCATTGAACAGCAAATAAATTACCCAAGTCAATACAAATAAATTAGCAAAATTATGAATTTAATTTTTTTTAAATATAAGTTTTAAACTATCATGTATGAACATGTTCCTTGACTATTGATTTTATTCCTGCTCCCATTACTCAAATGAAACATTGTGAATATTATTTCATTGAACATACTAAACCAAGATTAAGAGTCAAATATTGAAATAAGGACATAATTATATTGGCCACACACTCCATGTAAATGTAATACAAGTGGAGGACACAGTAACAATCGTTCAATTAATACTTCACTGTTGTATTAATATTCTAATGACTTTACTGTATGTCCCTAAAGTATTTTTACGTCATAATGTTAAGTGCAATAATAGAATCAGATACCAGTTACTACACTCTGTTTTGGAGTGAGAAAAATAATTGTGAGAAAATGGTCAGAAAGTTGGAACAAAAAGAAATTATCTTTTATTTAAGGCAGATAACAGTTTGATATATTTGAAGATACTTAGTTACTTTTCTAAATTAAGAACACTGAGTTTATAATGAAAATGACTCAATACACTACTTGATATTTTTAGAGGTTGATAATAAATTTACTCTTATTTTCCAACATGTCTATCTATGTAAATTTACCACAAAATTGTAGCGGAAATTTATTTTGAGGGGATTCAGTCTTCATAGATTGATGCAAACTTCAAAGTTATTTGTTCCTATATTTAAAATTACTTCAGTTGCTTACATTAAGTTGTTAATTAGTAAAATTTCAGGAAATGAGACGGAAGGGGAAGGAACCACACCAAGTATATGCCTCATAGTGTAACTGAAATATCTCATTTAAAGGGTTTACTCCTGTAAATGTATTTTTCATAGAAAGAAAGGCTCAAATCCAAGTTATCTCATTCTTAGTGGATCAGCTCATGATTTACTGGGAACGAGAGCTAACAAAACAAGATATGAAGTGACAAAACACCAAAAAGCAGCTGGGATTCTATTTATATTAATTATAAAGTTCAGTCACAGGTGTAATGGTGTGGGCATTGCACATAATATTCGATATCAAACTGAGTATTATAAAATAAATAACCTGAATATATTTTAAGAAACCAATTTACATTGTGTCCAATCAAAATATCAAACAAAATGATATGTTCCATCTACTATCATTCTTAAATATTTTGAATAAATAATGCTCTCAGAAGACAATAATTGAATAAAGAATAATTAATTAATTTCACACACAGTCAACTTAAAAAGGTATTTGCATTAATTATTTAAATTTCAGACAATTATGCACTTTAAAATGCACAATTCAATAAACAATTTTCCTCACCATTCTTCGCACTTTCTCCCTAAAACACTACTATACTCTATTTTCCCTCAAAAATGCTGTCTACAGGGAAGGTAGTTTCTACTGAAATGTTAAAACAACACATCAATATCCCTAATTTATAATATAGGTAAAATATTACAAAAAATTACTTGACAGTCTTTATAAAAGGACAAATTCTATCTTATATCACCTACTTAATAATTCTTCATAAAAGAAATAAAGGAATAGAGGATGTTCTTCCCGCAGTATCTACAGAGGGGTGTAGGGTAATGCCATAAATGATGATAAGACCTTCACACACCTGAAAACCATTGTTACTGGAGATCAAAAAGTTGTATGGACAAAAAAATTTAGAAACTGTTTTAGAGGTCCACCATTGAAACTTGAGAGTTATCTAACTGAAAGACATCAATGAAGTCCTTGACTCAAGAATGTGCGCAATCACAATTTAATAAATACCTGGCACTTTATACCATTGAAAAATACAAAATCACCACATAATTAGAACACGGAATGTGGGAACACGCAAGAAATATATTGTTGTCAATGCCTGTGAAATACCAAAGCTCAGAACCTAGCAGGGAGAAAGACACAAGCAGTGTCTTGGGGTGGACAGTGAACATGTAATATGAGCTTTCACTAAAAAATGGTCTATAATCAAGATATTAAGGATGAAGAGGAGGATCTCCCGTGTAAACTTCGCCTTCGTTTTATAACCTTGCTTTGCTCACAGCTACAGATGCAAGGCGATCAGAGGGTGGAAGAAATTAAATTAAACGAAAAAATTACAAAAAAAAAAACCCACAAAAAAAACACCTCATCCAATAAGACCTTACAGTTCATCCATCTAACGGAGGAAAGTCGCCAACTACACTTGCTCAGAAACTTCGTCTTAATGTAAGAACATTGAGGCAACAAACTGGGTGTTCCAAGAACGAAATTTTGAACAAATACATTTTAGGAAAAAGTTACACATTATGTATATCTAACAAAGTCAAAACATTACACTATTAACAACGATATTATTACACTACTACATGGCGTTGCCCATATTTTTCTTAGACTAATATTCCTTTATTCATGACAAAATAAAATCTGTATGTATTGTAAGATCAAAATACTTTTACTTACGGGTTTTCAAAAACGTGTTCAGTATCCTAATTTTCAACATCATAATAATACAAATTTAATACAAAACCATCTTGTGGGAACCACACCGGCCGAATTTTTGCTTCCGAGGCATAACGCGGGTGGACCATTTCACTAAAATTCTTGTAAAATCTAAACTATTCGTCGAAATTTTACGATTTAAAAACTTTTTTAACTTTGTTAAATGAAAAACCAAATTATGTATTAAATTTGATGACAAATGATTTTTCTTCTTCGTAATTACTCTCTTAAATTGAAGTATTTTTTTGCTTAAAGTATGTAATTTTTTGCTTAAAATTACAAACATATTGACATTCTATTAGTATTTAACTCGCAGCTAACTTTTTATCTTATCTAGGAATTTTTGCTGAATTTTTTTTGAATCCGCCTCTGCCTTAGGGCCCTTGATCGGTATTGATGGGATGGTCCCTTGCTTGCTTCCGGAGAGTAAATTAGTTTTTTTTTCCCTCCACGTGGTCATACGCAGTTTGTACTGTTTTTNTTTTTTTTTGACAATAAATTTATTATTATTCCAACACTTCTATCTTAAATAACGTTTTAACGATAATTTAGGTTCATTTATGTAGATAGACACATGCTGTCGCGGACTTTTCTGTAGAACTCCTTAAGGCAAACAATATTGCCGCATGTAGTTGTCACCTAACTCTAACCGTTTGGGCAGCGTAAACAAAAATAACGTTTTCCCCGCTAATGCGCCGCGCGCTGCGTTATTCAGTCGTCATGACATTTCGTGAAGTTGCAACTGTTTGCAGCTCCAAATTAATAGATCTCTAGAAGATATACTCTAGAGGAATACTTCTCAAATTTGAAGAGGTAATATACTCTCTGTGTACAGTAATTCCCATGTATTTTAGGGAGCTAGATAGATTAAAAAATATTAGCTATAATATTGCAATAAAAACTGACAAGCATATAATGTAGTTTAGTTTATCTTTTTTTCACTTGAATATAAAATAAATTTTGGAGTAATTTGGTGTACAAGTTAGGAATTGTTTATTCAAATTAAGGTGATATTTCATGCCTTGAGAGGCCAATTTTTGGGTGCAGCAATTTTTTCAAGAAATTTTTGTACAAGGGAAGATGAAAAATTTTGTTTCGGATAATTTGAACAGTGCAGCTGTGCCCTATAAGAAAAGTAAAGAACTAGTAATAAAATTACATCCTGTGTACTGTTTACTTGTGGTGGATTAAGAAGAAAAAATCATTAAGACACTCTGAATGATTTTTTCTTCTTTTTAATATAAAAATAAATTGTTTGGTACATACTTGCATTGAGTTGAAAAAAATATTCCTACATAACCTTATGTTGCCATGCATGTGTATGAAATGACTCCAAACTTAGCATTTCCCAAGACGTCCTGGAAATCTGCAGCAGCTCCCGCAACAAAACAATAGATACACCACTGCTACTTACTATACAAAAACATCAGGATACCTAGAGTGTAGCCAAAAAGTTGTGCAACCCAATTGCCAATACTAGGAATTTTCAAATATTTTCTTGAAATTGTTAATAAATTGTTAATGATTCTCAAAAAGGAAAAACAAACTGCGTATGATCTCATGGAGGACAATAATTATTTAACCATAAATGCTTTAGAGTTCATACATTTCACAAACTCATTTATTTTCATCAGACGTGATCTTAAAATTATATTTTTTCTCTAGAAAATGAAAATTAATTTGGGGAGTTTAATCGACCATTGATTTGGAGTGTTTTGGTATGTTTGTGCTGGTTTAGCTGAAGTCCTGGATGTCAATTGTTGTGCCAGGTATTAACACACAAACAACTGAATGTCATTTATCGATGGGGATGTGAATGTTTCATATGTATTGAAGTGGAGTCTACTTCCTCCTCCTCAGAAAATCTTCCAATTCTTAATACTACGACGATTCTCTGGTTTTCAGAGTTCTTTTTTGGAGGGACTTGCTCAACACAATTCTTAAATTATAAAATCTGGGATAGTGTGTTATAATGGTCACATATTGAAACAATTTTATATTATTGTTTAATTCTTAGTTAATAGAAGTACAAAACAATCCCATTCTTCATAGATTCGGATGAAGGCATATTTACAATGAAACTAGCATTGACTTGTAAAATGATAAAACTGTTTCATAGTTGTTGAGTCAGTTTTATTTTTAATGCATTCAATTACATGTTGCATGATTTTCTAGATAGTGTTTATCATCTTTATTTCTGCTGATCCCAGTTTGTTATGTATATGATATCACTCATATAAACATAATGACAGTTATTGTAGTTTCCATACCAAACTAACTCACACCTCATGTAGGCACCCAAATTTATATTTTATAAAAAACTGAGCATCAGAAACAATAAACATGTACTCTGACAATACATTGTTCCAGTTTACCATTCTTTTATGTGCTTAATATACTTGATTTCAGACACGTAGACAAATTTGCTCCAAGCTATGCAAAACTAATACAAATTGGGCTTTTTGAATTCAGTTAAAGAAGCTATTAAAGGAATACTTCAATTACCAAAATAATGCTAATGAAATAATTGTTTTTGAAAAGTAATAAACTTGTGCTAACGTGCTTCAATAAATTGTTTTGTTGTTTTATATTATAGTATATTTTCTCTGTCTTCGTATTACACTGGAATCAAGTGTCAGAAAAAATATTTAATAAGAGAATACTTTATTTATCTTTTCCCCCTGGAATGTGCCAACCATACCAAATAAAATTTCCAGTGAGCAAATCTGTAAGATATTTGAATGTTGCTTTTCACTCATGTGTGCCCCGCGTTCTATTAATTGGAAGAGAAATTTTTTCCCATCCACTGTTCCATAACAAATCCACACGGTCGACCATATAGACAAGAGCTGGGCGCGACGTCACAGCAGCAGTGCTGAATAAACGCTACATAGACCTGCTCAATATCAGCTGGTTGCTTTGCTGCAGAAGACCATAAGTCATTTATCGAGGGTGACCTTGCAATGCTCTATTCGTAATGTATGGTCCCCGTAGCGAAAGAATAGTGAAGAATTGTAACCAACGGAGCAAAAGCGCGTGGTTGTCCCATGTCTGCTGCCTGGGATGACCTAGCATAGCTTCACCGGACGACATGGCGCCGCACCGATATAAAATGTTATATCCGGTGGAAAAGCTACTTTCAAGCAGCCTCCTTGTTCTACGAATCGACTGATGTAAGCGGCAGCATCCGAACGTCAACTCACTAAGATTCTGCTGACACGAGTGAAACGCTGACGTATCTACAACTAGGAGAATCTCGCAATGCTGTCATTCGCTCCTCGATTTTCATGTGGTCTTTAGGCTCCTCTATCATTACTATTCTTTCGCCGCGAGAACTCTGGCCCAGGAGTCGCTGAGTCAGCACGTTTTTCATGACGTGGCGTCCATTTATTTTCTATTTAGTTGATTGTGTATCGCACTACTGAGACAAACTTCTTTCCATTATGTTTTTTCATATACTCAGAGTGTCAATAACTCACGTACTCTGTAAAACATTGAAAAGATGGAAACACGCATACATTTCTTTACCGAACTTCAAGTTCTCGTTAAATACACTGCGTAGGGCGCGTCTCGACGAGATTGCTCTTTGCGGGGTCGTAATTCCCATCACGATTGGAAGACATTCCATTTCTCGTACAGGAGGAACGAAGGATAGCAAACAACTTTATGAGATGATTTCCTTTTTGGCGAGTGGTCGTGCTTCTGGTGCTTCGTCCTGTCTCTTGGCATTGTAGTTGAATTGCCAGTAGGGCTGGTCATGGCCAAAGTGATGAGCATCAGCCAAGGTTTCGGGAAGTTTCTGATGAAGTGTCTCAGGCAGGAAAGAACACGCCAGGGCACCGGTTAGAGCAAGAATGCTCATGACTGCGTGTGGGTAACGAACGTTGTATTCACCCTGGAAAGAAACAATCGTTACCATACTGAAGTGGGTTCAGAGGGAAGCGCTCAAGTGGCACAATACAGCGAAATGTACTATTTGTTCTTATCTCATAAATTCGTTTAGGGCGCCCAAAATCTTGGACCGGTGGTAGCGTCTTCGCTTCCACGATCCCGCTGAGCGGTAGACCCCTCTCCTTCCTAATACTCTTTCTAAGGGTTTAGTGGAAGTGCAGGCCTTATGACCTGAACCTCGCCAAAAAAGGCAAAACTTTAATAAAATAAAACTCACTCAATCACCCCCCCCTCCCTCACTATGTGATCACTACTGTCCAAAGAAAGGATTTCGCTGTCTCTTCCGAAAAGGGAATAAATAGAAGTCCCATAACAATACTGTGAAGAGGTCCAAGGTTATATTACTCACAGTAAACTCTTTTTATCAAAAAAGTCACGTATGCTAGATCTTTCTCGAGAAGTAACATCAAGATGCAATGTAAGCTCCCGACTTACCAAGTAGAGAATGTAGGGTCCTACTATAGCCAATCCACTGCCAACTAATGAAGCCAATGCAGTACCCGTCTGTCGTACACATGTTGGATAGATCTCCATGCACTGAAGATAAATTACGTAAAATGAAATTGTAACGCAGAATTTTGCGAAAACCACTAGACACGTGGTTACGAACGTCATACTAGTACCTAAGAACAAGAAAACACTTGTTATTAATAGATAATGTACTAATATTCATACATTCATAGATAAATATTAGTGTGCAAAACATAAAATATATTCAACCAATTCATAATAATCTTGACTCAGTAAATAAGTACAAATGGGGGGAAAAGAAGACACTGTAAATATGTTTGGAATTGCATTTATTCCTACTCTTGCGCAGGAATCTCTTGATCCCAAATTTGTCACAGTATCAAAATATCAACTTAATATATTAACAAACCAGTGACCTGTATGGAGAAATGAAAATTACTCTTTCATTGTTTCATGATGAAATAATTTGATTTCGAGGTTTTCCGATATTGGAGATTCATTCGTGAAATTGCGGGAACCTATGACAATGTCGTACTTCTTACACACGCGAATGCGAACCTCATGTATTGTGTTTGAAAAATAAACCTTGTGATCGATTTATGGAAATTTTCCTGAGATGAAATACATAACGAACTCTCAAACTACTGAAATCTTCTAAAAACTACGACAGCTATGAAAGCTTCCATTGGTCTTCCTCGCGAGCGTCATTTTCGATGTGCTACTCTAGTAATAATGGCAATAGGGGTGGCCATCTGTTATCGGCAAACGACCATTGGTGGCCACTTAAAATAAATGACCATTAACGTCCCAGCCATTGGTGGGCACAAAATGAATGGCCATTTGGCGTTCACAATTGGCCACTTATGGCGATTTTTACTCGAGTGTTCCCTTTGCTAGTGACAGCAACCGGGATAAGAACTGTAATTCGTCAACAATGCGAAAGTATCTCAGTCTTGGTCTGCGCGGCCATGCCAGTCCGACACCGTCGTATGTTCGTGAAGATACTTACTCGCTACGGTGCAGACAATTGAGACATAAGCGAAGCTGAGCAACATGAAGGAGCCGGCTTGCGTCCAGCGGCGTCCGTAGCCGTCGCTAAGCCATTGGCCCACGATGTAAGCTGGCAGCTCCACAAGCGACTGCCAAAGGTAGTTGAGGAACGGGTTGCCAGACAGCGAACTCACATGAAGCATCAGCGTGTAGTACGTCGCAGAGTTCACGAACCTAGCACATGAAAGGGAAACATGGCGCTTCAGTGAACTTCATTCCGATTTCAACTCGTAATCTACGTAATGTCAAGAAATGTCACCTCATTCAATCTTTCAGTTTCGATAATTAAAATGTATCATTCATTTTGTTGATATTCTCAGAGCCGAGTAAAAGAAAATTAGCCTTATTTCGTCGACTTCTGTACAGAAACGAAGGATAATAGCGACACCACCCTTATAGCTTGTAGAAATATTTAATGCGCCACTGTCTTTGGGTCCTTGGTCGGAATTGATGGGATGGCCAATTTGTTTTCTTCGGAGAGTAAGTTAGTTTGTTGCCCTCACGCGGTCAGACGCAGTTTGTTGCCCTCACGCGGTCAGACGCAGTTTGTGACTGCTTTCTTGACAAATTATTTATAACAGTCACTGTTTTTCGAAAAAACCTTCCGGATAATCAAGTGCACTGTAATGTTTGACCGATGTTGGCCACGGAGTGAAAACATTTGTTGTGGCAGAGGGAACTCAATACGTGGCGATCAGAAGCCATGACTTTACTTCCTCAACGACCTTACCTGAATGATAAATAAATAAAGTTTATTTTAAAAAAAAGCAGTTGCAAACGGCTTAAGATCACGTGGGGGACAATAAACTAAGTTACTCTCCGGAAACAAGCAAGGGATCATCCCATCAATTCCGCCCATGGGCAGTGGCGGATTAAATGTTTACAAATTATTTTTTTATAAATACATACTGTTATCCATTCATTGTTCAAAATAAATTGTAGATATTAGTGCAGTAAAATTCGAGATTAATAAAACAAAAGTATTACTGGCATTCCTGTCCAAGGAAAGTTTACCGCTACCCGCAGGAAAACCAGAGTAAAACCCGGGCCAGTAAAAACCTACAGAGATAATGTACACAACCGTGCTAAGGTTGTGTGCAGTTAGAAATAAACTATTAAAAAACAAAATGGAACAAAATCATTGTGCATGAGAATGGAATTTAACCAGTATCTAGAGTACTATAGCAATGGCGTGATAAGGTAAAAGGGAGATTAACATCATTTACATCATCCCAAGTCATGTGAAAAACAATATTTATTAGGAAATTTAAACTTTCATTAACTTCTTGTATTAAAATGTGTTTATTGTTTCACATTATAGAAACAGTAGCACATTAAAAAGCTTTTAACCGTGGATTTAAAGACATTCAATTTATTTATTTATTTAAGATTTTTGTGAAGAGAATCATACAAAACCATTCCTGAATGATAAAGGCCTCTTTGGCAAAGATTTGCTGACACGTCAGGACGATGAAATGCAAATGGGAGCGAACGTTTGCAAAATATACGCAACGGGAAATACGTGGACTATCTACGTTAACTAAGATTCGGAATGCGTAACACAATTAACTTAATTAAGATTGTCAACGTGACAATTCCATTCGAGGTTGTCTTCGATATCGAAACCTAAGAATTTTGTATTCGTAACAGTTTTTAATTGTGTTCCGTTCAAAGAAAGTGAAACCTGGGCTAAAGATTTTGTGATACTATTGAGAAATGCCATAGACATTGTTTTGTCAGTGTTTACAATGAGACGATTGTATTCACATACAATATGACATGTATGACATGTCATTCACATACAATAAAAACAGTATAGGACCAGATATTGAACCTTGGGGTACTCCGCAAGTAAGTGGCTTTGTTTCTGAAACAAAACGCTAGAGTATTTTATTTTTAGAATAGGATATTTCAACCTGTTGATATCTATCTTTTAAATAAGAAGTTAGCCATTGATGTGGAAGTCTACGAATGCCTAAAGAATTCAATTTGGAAAGGAGAATTTCGTGATCCATGACATCGAATGCTTTTGATAAATCAAGAAAAACACACCGAGGATTTTCTCTACGGTCAAGAGATGTAGTAACATTGATTAAGAAAGAAAATATGGCGCTTGTAGTGGAAAAGGATTTCCTAAAACCGTGTTGATTGGCAGACAGAATGTTATTTTTTGATAAATATATCTAGAAGACGCTTATAGAACAATTTTTCTAGGATTTTTGAGAAAGTGGGTAGTAGAGATATTGGTTGGTAATTTCCAATATTAAGTTTGTTTCTTTTCCTGTGTAAAGGTTTCACTTTAGCTCTCTTAAATATGTTAGGACACACCCCTTCCGATAAAGAACTATTAAAAATATTTATAAGTGGTGGTTATAGAGTTTTGAAAGATAATATAAACGGCGTTTGTTTTTTGAAGAAATTCTTATCCCTTGGGTGATCCTTCTATTGTATTTCTTTGTGTTAATTAACTTGCGTTTTATGGGAAATCTAGAGTTGTAATGTTTTAGGAATATTGAGAAAATACATTGAATTTGTCGTCGGTGTTTTGGCAATTGTAAACATATTTCCATGTTTCTTCACGCAATTGATTTATAAATATGGATAGAATTGTATCATTAAGGTCTGTTGAAAACTTGTAAAGGATTTTAAGTGGTTTTAGTGTATCATTAAGCAAGGTAATCGCTGTATCCGGCGATAAACACTTCAGGGAAATGCGAGATTCCAGTTGACGATAATTTGATCTAGAAATGTTTGAGATGAACCGGAGAGGATGTGTGATATGTTTGAAAACAATTTCGAAGTTCTAAAAAAATATGTCAAAATCTGATTGAGGAGGTCTATAAATGCACAAAACAATAATACCAGTGTCTGTCAGATTAACTGCAGAAAATTCGAACACACTATCTACGCATAAGTTCTCGTTTTTGGACGCCTGTACTGACCAGTGCGGGGTTTGCGGGTTTGGGCGTGGATTAAGATGGGGTGGAAGAAGTGGGAGGGTAGAGGGGGAAATGCGACATGTCCTCTAACACGCTAAAACTATTTTGTGACAAAAGAGGGAATGGTGCATGTGTTTTCGATTAAACCGTGTGACATCAGTTGGAAGATCGGCGAAAATCCCGAACTGTTGTCCAACCGCCGTAAATGATTTTATTGACCTCCTCCAGAGCACTGATACGAGTATCGATATTTTGCACTAAGTGTTCGTACGCCTTCTTGATATTAATTTTGAATGCGTCAAGGAATGCGATCGTGTCCATTGTTGTGAGTTGGTTAATAACTTGGAACAAAAGCAGATGCGAAACAAAGTCGACAAGTATTAATAAATCGGGTGTTTCTAGAAAGATTGAAAATTTTGAAATTTTTTATCTTACTGAAGTTATGGAGACGAATTTAAGCAACTATTTCAACGAGTACAACGACAATGAGAGTTTGATGTCTACAGAAATTTGAGAGAAATACTTAAAACAAATTGGTAATGCTTTGTCTTTATGTTTCC
The DNA here is from genome assembly GCA_002313205.1 of Laupala kohalensis. Lineage (NCBI taxonomy): Eukaryota > Metazoa > Arthropoda > Insecta > Orthoptera > Trigonidiidae > Laupala > Laupala kohalensis. The sequence continues at coordinate 580,700 of NNCF01126227.1, read as the reverse complement.
AGAAAAATATAAATGATGATGTATTCCTACACTTTATCACAACTTAGAATAACACTAAAAAAATCACAAGAAAATGAGTGTGTGTAAAGTTGGTTTGATTAGTTCAAGTGCAGTGATGTTTTTCGAGCCTCTCTTAGCACACTGGAAACAAAATATTAACAACACCACACTAAAGAAAATACTTAAATATACTTAAAGAATTAAAAAAAACTCGAGAAAATAAAATTATTAAACTCAAAAATGAACCGAGCGCGTTAACGAGCGTAGCTTATGCTATAACCAGGTTAGCCAACCGATCACATCTACCAGATCGACTCTAAAAATATAAAAAAGGAACTACCTAATCTAGAGAGTTTCTTTCTTGCGTAACAGGTGTTCTCTCTCCCCTATCAGGTAATTCACAGAAATAACAAATATTTAAACAATTAAATATAACTGGAACTATGAATTCTAAGCTAGAATGTCTGTATTGAGTTGTGACCGTCATGGCCCCCCGCCTCACATTTTCTGATGTAACCTTCGCTTACAGAAAAACTGGAAGTCGTAAGAAGAAAAATCAACGATAGCAAGTAATTGGTCTTTTTATTAGCCACAATTTTCCCGTCGACAAAACATTCGTGCATAAAAGATTAAAAAATCACCAAAAAAGACTGTCGACTTACAAAAACACAATTCATGTTTTATTCCATTTAAATTAATAAGTAAATATTAATATGTTTTGTATAGTCGGGAACAACGAAGAAAATAATTTTCTCAGACACATTATATTTTAAAGAATTTCAGCGTCATTTAAACAATGCCCCGCTTAGAAGTCAGCCGCGCGCACAACAGAGAACGGAGTTCAATACTCTTATAGAATGTGACACCTTACCAACTGTAAGAGATGAGCACGGTGACCTGCGCGAGGCGGCGACTGGAGAAGAGCGACGCTACGCCGAATACGCGCTCTCGCTGTCCGGCTATACGTTCCAACGTCTGGTCCGTTTCTGGAGGCAGACAGGTGCCGTTTACACGTGCAATTTCCTCCAGCACTTTTCTGCAGCGACCTGTCTTCCCTTTCGTCGCCAGCCATCGTGGAGACTCCGGGAAGAGTCTGTAGGCATATCCACAGTCTATAAATACTTTTTATTATTAATATTTTTTTAAAGTCCGGCGACGCACGGGAAAATTAATAGAGAGTTTTTGCGTAGCGTACCAGCGAGCTGTCGTTTGCGTTATACACATGCAAGTTATTTCTGCTCATGCTCAGAAAGTGGTACACTAAAACTGTTAGCGTTGTACGTTGCAACACCTCTGTTTGCGTATGATGTTAGTGATACGCTTGTGAGAGATCATGGCGTATTCTGGTCAGGATTTGAGGTTATGTTGATATCTGAGAGGGTATGCGAGAGATTCGTCGATTGTGTGTGCCGAATGAGCACGTGCTCGTGTACTCACTGTACAGTTTACTTATGTACGCTTGCATACAAGTAGTTTGAGTAACAATTTTCCAGTATGATTGGAGTCGAAGATACTCTACGAAAATATCTTTCCACGTGCGTTACGCGGTACGTATACGGTAGGAAGCGTGCACGTTATGCAACAACTTTCTATTGTTCAAATACTCTTTCCTTACATACACAAATTAGGATACTACCTAAGTGATTTTGTAATATTTAGCGAAAATTCGAAATAAAACATTACAACACATTTTACTGCACATCATTCCTTTGAAAATGGAAATTAGAAATGTTGTTTCTTAGCATGCGTCTACAATACATAAGCAACATCCCGTCAAAATTTCAATCACCTTTCTTGAATTTTTGCAGCTCGTATCTTGAGGTTACTAGCTAAACTCACCTAGTATCGTTTGAGGTTATGAATTGTTCTCTTTCAGGACACTGCACAATTTTAAGTAGTTCGGTAAATATATCTAAACAAACATACTCCCTACCTATCCTGCTCCAATAGATTTAGTCAGAAGCGTACCTAGACGAGATTGGATGGGGCGGTCCACCCCAGATCATAACTGGAAAGAGGTTTCCCAAAGGGTCACGAAACATCATTTACACACGTAAATTTAAACATGACCGTCAAATAAATAATAGCGTTGCTTGATATAAAGTACAATGCAAAAGTCAAATAAAAAAAATACTTTAGAGTTTTTGTTATGTACTCGTAGGTATGCAACCTCGTTTGTGTACGAATGAAACATAAGAGACTTCAAAAAAGACTCCAACGCCGAGCCTCATTGTGTGAAGATACGCCACTGCATTTTGTTTGGCAAAATATGATTAGGATTCATCTATGGCATACGAACTTGTTCATGAATAGGAAGGGTGCACAAGGCAGCGTAGTGATGAGCATGAAGGGTATCCAGTGCGGACAGGCCCACGCCAACAAGGGCACCAGGCAGATGCCCAGAGTCCAGCCCAAGCACTGGAGCATGGCGATGTGACCACGCTTGTCATCAGCTGAGACCTCCATCCCTGGATTCAGCAGAGATACATCGTTTCATTTATTTCTATTCTGTAACTTCAGTCTTTATAATTATTTATCATTCTAAATTCTCCGACTGTCGAATGAAAAAAGTGCATTTTTAAAATATTCACTTCAAATCTCCTCTTTTAGGAATGATGTGCACGCTAGCAAATCAGTGGATACAAAACCCCCTAAAAACAATGGTAATATGTTAAATTACTGTGGTATTTATTTTTTACTGCACGTTCTTTTAATAAGACAAAAAAAAATTTTTACTTTCAACGTTTTGACCATTATTTGGGTCATTGTCAGGTTAATGGAGACGAAAATGTCAATAAGATGAAGTGTCGAAGATTATACAACACCATCAGAATAGATTGTTAAATTATGCTACACAGCATAGAAATTTGTAGCGGCGTAACTTTACAGAAATACTGTAGTGACCATATCTTCGCTAGGCGTTTTCAATAAAATTGAGTGTTAGTCAGGTAGATTGGAATGAATAAAGATCCATATATTCTCTCTTTCATTTACAGGATTAGACAAACAGGAATTAAAGCTTTTAACAATAATGGCAGGTATGATGTCTATGGAAAATCGTTTTCATATAGGTATGTGAACGTTGGTGAAATTGTGTAAGTATGTTAAGATAACTTAGCTTCATTATGTTTTCTTAAGTAAGATCCATTTTGATGTATTGAGACTCTTATATTTCGTTGTTTGTTTTCTTGAGGTGTTCTGGTTTATTCCTGAAATTCAAAACTGAATGCAGTCCTATAATATTAGTTTATACGTCGTTTTGTTCCCGTATACAATAATAAAAGCGACTTTATAGATTGAACAAATATGACGTTCTATCATTCATACGTGACCCTCCCACGAGAATGTCTCTGAGCTCACATCCGGAAATGGCGGGTCAGTCAGTTTTACGCGTTAATCCAAAAACATTAGCTTCATCACAAAGTATTGGTTTTCAAAGATATATATTAACGCGCCGAGATCACTTCTGTCTGCTGTGTTTCTGCTGGTCGCTCATCTACAGGTCATGATAATAGAAAGCTCTAAGAAATGTTTTATGTTGAAGCAATGCACAGCACTTGCACCAGAATACAATTGAATTAAAACTAGCCCATTTCTCAGTAGCACGGATGACATTCTGTAATATCTATATAGTCTGTTCGGGGAGAATGTTATCAGGTTAACGTTCAGCAGAGGACGGTTTGCAAATTAGGAATATACATATGGTGCATACGATCCCTTTATTTCAAGGCAGAAAAAATCGAAAGTTACTTTCTCATGGGACTGTGCCTGCATCATTGATGACCATCAACAACAAAACATGAATTCTTCTGCTGTCCACGAACACTCACCGATTGTGAAGGGAGACTGGAAGGCGGCCGAAGATGGAATACTTCCGACGACTGCGGTGATGACGAAAAGCGGGAATATTTTGGCTGTCACCACAGACAGACTTCGTCCCACTAGCAGCAACAACAGCGTCATAAAGAAGATGGGTCGCCGTCCCCAACTGCGCAAGAGCATATAGCGTGGACTATGTGATGACCGGATAATCAGTCGAAAAATTGATTGTGCGAAGCAGAGTCTACTGAACACTAAAAATGTTCTACAAATATCACAATATTACATTAAAACTCTTGCACACAAGAACGTTCCCGATAAGTCTATAATTGTCTGCTTTGTGCAGATCCACAAATATTGGCGCAGGAACAGTGTTTCCCCCTCTAGTGCAATACGCACCACAGACGAACAGAGTTCGGTTATTTGGTTTTCGCGAAATGAAGGTGGTAAGTCTATTGATACTCATCGCAGAATGAAAGTTCTCAATGCGATTGCGAATAGAGTGAAGTTGGAGGCCGAAGCTCCGCGTCACATGGACGGATCCAGCAAGTTAACTTAGTTGGGTGGCGGTTTAATTTTGTCAAATAAGCTCCCCCTTCTCATACATTTATGACAGCGGAAGTATTTTTTTTTGTTTTTACTTGTACTTGTATTTGTTTTTCATATATTTGTACTTTATTTTGTTTTGTCATGTATTTGCATTTGCTTGGTTCTTTTGAAGTGCACTTCTATATACAATAACATTGCACTTCACATAAGAACTTTCCCAATAAGTCACATAAGGACGATATGCAATGGAAAGTATTAGTAGTGACAAGTAATGTAAATCCCGGTGATGTTAACTAGCAACGGGGTTCTACGTATTGTAAATCGCTCCCCCCCCCACTTTAATTTGACTTGACTTTGTAAAATACATAAAGAGAGTGGTAGCGCGTTCAACTCGTTTAATATTTTCATTTCATTTTTAATATCGCCCCATTATCTGCCCCCATCCCCGCCACTGCCGCGACAGGTTCAAGCACATCGCGTTGTGACTCCAGAGACCACGGCAGCCGTTGAGGGCATCGCAATCTAATACCACCGAGTTACATTGCATCAATCACAATCACGTTCAAATGTATGAATCGTGTGTTTGGACGAATCAGAGAAGTAATGATTCCTCTCGGAGAACGAGGTACGCCACGCGGTTGTGCCGTTGGTGAGTGTTTAGCCGTTTCCTCAAAGACATTTTTTCTACGGGATCCCAGGCACTAATATGTTAACGGATATGCTGAATAGTTTACCGTATGTAAACAATAAACAATATTTAAAAAAAGAAATTACGATTTTCATTTGACTTATCTATTATAAGCAACTTGTGGTTCAAAAATGTTGGGAAGGATATGTCATGTACTAACTATCGTTGGACGAGTACTTTTGCACGTTTACGTATTGGTGCTGTCAATTTCTGTGTTGAGGGGAGTCCGTGGATGAAGAAAAAACTTTCACAATCATCCTTGTCATCTAAGGAAAACAACTTTTTTTGGAAATCCACCCTTAACAATCAAACCGTACCTTGGTCATCGAGCAAGTAGGANTAAAACGCAGCTCCAAGAATAATTCTCCAAAATTTTCCCACTCATTTTCATGTAATGTTGGGTAACTAGGCTTGATGAATATGTGGTTGCAACTTACGAGTCTCCGAGCTGCCCGAACACGAAGGAGCCTATGACGTCACCTCCTCTGCTGAAGGCGAAGACATTGGACACGTAGATGGAGCGATCGCACACCCAGTCCTCTTGAGAAGGAGCGGTCAGCGTGTACCACGTATGGTTGTAATCCCAGCCATATCGACAACCTGTGAGTAAGTGACAAGGGATATATAATCAAAATTGTGTCCTGTATCAAGAAAAATGGATGTACGTAGAAAAACGTTTATACAGAAATCATTTCGTGATTACAAAATAGTTCCAGAAAACACTCTTATAGAATTACAAAAAATAATAAAAAATTCGAATGCCAATTCGAAAAATTAGTGATTTGATTAATGAGAAATACAGGACGATAGATCCCAATACAATATCCTAAAATTCATGCACAAATAATAATATATTATACAACTCTATCTTTCCCATAAAACGCAAGTTAATTAACACAAAGAAATACAATAGATGGATCACCCAAGGGATAAGGATTTCTTCNGCCGTTTATATTATCTTTCAAAACGCTATAACCAACCACCCGAATTCCATAATTATTTTCGTAAATATAAGACTATTCTTCGAAAAGTAGTCTATGCAGCTAAAGTTATGGAAAACGACAGGCATATACGAAAATCGGACAACCGGATGAAAACCATGTGGAATATTGTTAAAAATTACACGTCAACTTCTGAAAATCGCGAAGAAAATGTTTCTTTAC
>NNCF01126227.1:526844-557905 GCA_002313205.1 Laupala kohalensis | reverse complement strand
ATGGAGTTGGGTAGTAGTAGGTAGGTGGGCCGCTTAGCTGGGTTTACCAACAACTTGGCCCACGTGGAGGGGTTAGTAATAGGTAGAGTTATATCAATAAGGAGGAGCTGGATAGAGGAAGGAAGGTTGGCTTTTCAGTAGTCACAACTAACTGGGACAATAATGTGAAACTACAAATTTTCCAGCCCCACCGGGAATCGATGAACCCGGGATGACTTGGTGATGAGCGACAACATTACCGCCTGCGCCACCGGTGGGGCCTGGAACTTGAAGTGAAAACAGCGTATTAAAGATTGGCCATGAGTAATAGTCGAACAATACACAGACCCACAAAAGAAATTATTTGTACCAGAGAACCGGGTATATGGATTCGACGTATTTTTTGATGCTGAGAACGATGTCGATGTCTCCAGAAAGATCCATCGTGTCGATGTTTAGTTCTCGCCGAATTACCTCAGCAGGTTTTAATGAAAACAAAATAATGGCAATTTTTGTTACTGAGAATTCTAAGTGGATGCTTATTCATAATATACTTTTTAAATATTCTATTAAATATAGTAGTACCAGATTGCATTAAAAACCTTCTACAATGTTTCCTGCAGTCATGTTGTTGGTTTGTTTCCGGACGTTGATGGTTTTACATGTATCTCAGTTCGATTAACCTTAATTTCTACAGATGGTAAGATTGTTGGTTTTATAGTTATAGAACAAAAAATGAAAAAAATCCTGGTAGAAATATTGTAATTGGTATACAGTTACTTACCTATAAAATGTTGTTAAAGATTACAGTACAAATTAATATACAATAATATATGCCTTGCTCCAAAACGTATTATTTCCTACTCTTTTATCATTTGTAATAAAGTGGTTTTTTGTTTGTTAATATTGAAGATTTTCCTTCTGTAGCAGTCCTGCACACTCAGATTCTGTTTGCGGAGGCCACGTTGATCCAGATTGAGACGTCGGTAATAGTGTAGGAGGAAGAGGTGGGAAGGGGGGCGTGGAGTGGATTTCTATGGTGACGGTCGCGGGGGCGACGATGGCGGTGCAGTGGCGGTGGAAAAGATTACGAGGTCGTGGTTACTAAACAGCCTTTTCGTGTAGTGATGACGACAGCATCACATGAACCATGCTTTCCTCGACCAAGCTTATCGACATATTTCCGTCACGAACGAATTATATTGATAAAGGAAGTTGCAACTAATGTTTCTAAGTCAATAGTCCGTTTGAACTGATATGCTTGGACTCTTTTGAGATTGTATGTGTAAACATTGGCAATTAGATCCTCATGAGAGGAAGTACCGTAAAGAACACAACATTTATTAGTGCATTTAACATTTGTTCTTGTTATAGCACGTTCATTAGGATAGATTTTTTTAAAAAAAATTCATTAAGAAAGATTACATTTATCGACTGAATCATTTTTAATTCCATAAATAAAATAAGCAACTCGCTTAAGTAAAGAGATATTTTGGAATTGACCGATTTTTAGAGATGTGATTGGAATAAAATCGATGTGGAACGGGAAGCGATTCCTTCGTTTAATACATGATTGTTTATGAACAGTGTGATCTTTGAGACTGTTGTAATAGTTTCACTGTTGTTGTTGTTGTTGTTTAGGAAGTAGGATAACTGTCAATATTCTATGGTGACTAATGTTTCTGCTATTTGGCTACTAAAACTAAACATACATTAATACAAGCGATTTCTTGGCTGTTTGTTTTATCGAGATAAAATTCTCATTTGAGTGGTGGCAGTCATTAAAAGTGCGTGGTCAGTTCAAACTGGTAGTCCATAACAAAGATAAATGTACTCGATGACGTAAGAAATGAGAGAGATATTGATGGTACTTCACTGTTTCGAACTCGGGTTTATCAAGATAGCGTTTTTTCACCCTGTTCGTACATTTGTATAATATATTTATGTATTATAATATATTATTCAAACAATCTTTCAATTTGAATCGGTATTTGTCTTTCCTTGAACGTTCCCAGTGTTGTTTGGTTGCATCAGGGTGTTCGTTTCCTCCAGTTGTTTAGAGAATTCACCCTAACTCTCATCACATACTTTTATTAATTAATTGAACATCTCCGCTTTGTTTCAATGAATACTTTTTATTCGTTTTATGTCGTGAATACTTTATTTCGAAGTATTCGTTAGGTTTGTTTTGGGTTTATACGTGTGTGTAGGATACAATTATTTAGTATCAAATGTATCGTGAGCGTATCTAACACAAGGACAGTAACACTAGGTGAAGGTCGGGCATCATCCTTTAAATGTGAGCCAATCTGACGAGCCCTCTCTCTCTATAACGATATTGAAGGGACTGAGCATTTTTATTGTTATATGGCTAGAAACGAAAATTTGATGTAGTAATATAAAACTGTTTTAGTATTTTCTGCCGTATCTACATACGTTTCCCCTATTACACTGTACATTTTTCTATTCTAGTTACGTGAACGGATCAAGTCCTTCATTCTTTACCCCTTCCAAAGCACTGACCTGACCTTGTCCCGAAGCTACAAAGAACTGAAGCGACTAAGCTTGAATTGAAACGACTAACGACTGAAATACATTCGTTATGGAGAGAGAGCGATACCGGTATAGAAAAAGAGTAAATATATTACTGTCATGGCAAACAAAATCCACCCCTCGTTCATTTCATCGCTGTAGAGAGATTGTTATGGAGAGAATCGTTTTAAAGAGAGGCTGCTGTATGTAAAAATGTGGGAGAAAAAGGAAGTGTATAATAAATAAATTATTTAATCTCGAATGGAAATTACTATAATTACGTGAATACACAAGACGTTTGTACTGATGTTCACGTACCGTACTGACGTACACTGACGCACTACATATTAGCCTACAAACGTTATTCATTTGGTCTGAACTCGCATGAACAAAATTACAAAAAATATGACGTATCGAATATTGTTTTTTTTTTTACTTTATGCGTAGTATCACAAATATTTATCATTTATTATGAAGTAATTACTACATAAGTTACAGCATACCAAGTTTCTCGTTCTTTTTCATTTGTATTTTTGTTCTTTATTGTCCTGTGCGTCCACGGAGAATTAATAAATAAAAATCAGAACGGTTACGACAACTCTGGTACTTGTATACGGTAATGTTATTTAATAAGTAACCCAAAACTCACGCATTAAATTTGGTTGCGACGAAAAAAATTAATTATATCCTCATGTAACAGAAAAACTGCTAAGAATTGTAAAAGCATACACAAAACATAAAGACACAGTCGTAAGATGAATAAGTGCAGTTGATGATGTTTGGTAGGTGGCATTTATCGTCATGAACATAGACTTGATTGTGGAGTCGTGTTTCTCACGTACGTCATTACTCGATGGTAGCTCATCATTATCTTGTAGAAGTAAACGGCACCTAACTCCTTCAATAACAAGATGGCGACATTTGGCTTCAGTTGTCACCTTGAAGCGTGATAACACACTCGAGGAACTGCAAATAGTGACAGTTTTATATGTTCACGTGGTAGAGCATCATAGCTGAGTAATGTTTCCTGTGATACCTATGCAGATTATTAAATAAAACAGACGTTGTGTAACAATTTTAATATTTACTGTGCTGTGGCGATGCCGCCTACGATTCATCTGTCTTTGATCGAAATAATAAAATCTAATTAACCGTAATAATATCTAATAGATAATCTTATCTCCGTGCGCCTCCCGTGCCAATGTGGGTCTTGTAAGGCGGCTCCAGATATTCGTCATTCGGCAAATCCCTAACGTACGTTTGCCGAATAGCGAATAGTGTGAATGGATTGCTTGCTCTTTTCCGCTTCACAAATACCGGTGCTCGCCCTACCCGCTGTGTGTCGGTCTTTTGGGCGTATCAAAGGAAGCCAAGCTGTGGCGAGCATTGGAGAACGATGCTCGCCTTTCGAGATTCGCCGAATGACGAATGTCTGGAGACACCTTAAGAGACGATATTACATGCAGTTCCGGTAAACCTTATGGAAAAATCTTCTTTTCCACTTCTGGAGATTTCCAAATTATTTTATTTGTTATAGACGCTTCACTATTTTTACTGTTGACTTCCGTTGTCCGAAGTTCCCTTCTAAATACCTTCTTAGAGGACTCGGATTTCAGTCTCGCAAAACCTCTGGTTGAATGCACACCACGGTTGAGGAGCATTTCCTCATTGCGAGACGCAATCTGAATTTAACCTCACAGTTTTTTATATATTGTTGTATTTGTAAATGAGAAATGTAGCGTTCTATTGAAGCTTATCTACAAGGAGCGATAGGAGGTAGGAGTTGGGTGGAAGGTTATTGTTTGTAGGTGGGCCGCTTAGCTGGGTTTACCAACAACTTGGCCCACGTGGAGGGGTAATAATAGTTAGTAGAAGTAGTAACAGTTAGAGTATTTGATACTAGGAGGAGCTGGATAGAGGAAGGAAGGTTTGCTAAAGTTGTCACAACTATATAAACTGGGACATTAATGTAAAAAGTTACAAATTTTCTGGCCCCATTGGGGATCGAACCCGGGATGATTTGGTGATTAGCGACAACACTACCACTTTGAAGCAGCGTAGTCGGACATAAACTACCGGTTCATCTTGAATCGTAAGTGAGGAGTATATTATCTTTTTCCGGCGTAAGCAACCGGCGCCGGCGTCCCCAATTCATTGGTCAACTGATTCTATTTGCCCCACAAATATTCCTACTAACTTGTGATTTCATTTCATTGGGTAGCTTCTGCTTCTTCATCAGGCTCTACAACTCTGGTGGGAGAGTTTTGGACTTCTCAACAATCTGCTTCCACGCCTTCCTATCTTTGACCTTCTTTCTCCAATCCACTTTCATTCTACGTAAATCATTGTAGATGTCCTCAGACCATTTCTTCTTCGATCTTATTTGAGATCGAACACCTAATGGTTTCCATTCCCATACCTTCTTAACAGTTGTTTGTTCCCCATTCTGCAGAGATGGCCAAACCAGCTCAATCTTTGAGATTTAATGCAATTTATTATATTTCTATTATGAATTAGTTTGTTTAATTCTGCATTTGTTTTAATTCTCCAAAATCCACTTTCTTCTCTTGTAGGACCAAATATCTTCCTGAGTATTTTCTTTTCAAACACTGCAAGTTTCNAATGCAATTTATTATATTTCTATTATGAATTAGTTTGTTTAATTCTGCATTTGTTTTAATTCTCCAAAAGCCACTTTCTTCTCTTGTAGGACCAAATATCTTCCTGAGTATTTTCTTTTCAAACACTGCAAGTTTTTCCTTATTTGCATCTTTTAACACCTATGTTTCACTACTATATGTTACTATGGGTCTTATGATTGTCCAATATAGTTTTAATTTCTTGGTTTTGGTTACTAGTTTGCTCTTAAATAGTGTTGCATTCGCAAAATATGCCTTATTGCCCAGCGTGATTCTTTCTTTTCTTTCTTCGTCAATCTCATTCATACCATTAACTATGGATCACAGAAATTACAAAAAGTTAACTGTTTCTATTTGAGTGTTGTTCACTTTGAGATTTTCAGTCCTTTTAACTTTACGGGAGCATTGCAGAAATTTATTTTTCTTTTCATTGACTACAAGGCCGAGAGGTGCAGATAATAATTTGCGCTGATGGTAAGTTTATATTAATGACTGTTTGGTCCTTGCGGATATTAATACATCATCTGCGTATGCCATGATTTGCTTTAAACGTGTGGAAGTGTTCCCTCTTGTGTCCATTTGTTTCAAGACTGTGTCTATTACTATGTTAAAGACGGTTGCAGATAGAGGATCCCCTTGCTTGACACCAGATAACACATCAAACTGGTCGCTGAGTTCATTATTACCTTTAACTCTTACTTTGTTATTTGTTAATGTTAGCTTAATTAGTCTACAAGCTTAGGTGGAATTTTATTTAGATAAAGGCAATCAGGTATTTTGTCTCTTTAATTGAGTCAAAGGTTCTAGTATAGTCCACAAAAATATTGTAGAGGTCAATGCCATATTCATGTCATTTTTCAAAAATTTGCCTGATCAGAAAGGTGTTATCTATTGTTGAATTATTTGGTCTAAGTCCTGTCTGGGTCTCGTCAAGTTGACATTCAACAATGTCAGTAAGCCTCTTATTCACCAAGAATGCAAAAATCTTGTAGGCTATGTTCAACAGAGTGATTGGCCTATAGTTTTCACAGTGCAGCCTATACTTTTTTTTCACCTTTTTTAAACATTGGGCATATAATCCCTTCATTCCATTTAGTTGGTATTGTTCCTTTTCCCGTACATTTAGTATTAATCCATGTAATATTTTACCAAGTGTCCTGCCTCCGCTTTTTATGAGCTCTGGGGGAATATTGCCTGAACCGGCTGCTTTACCAGATTTTAAATTCCGAATTATATAACATACTTAGTTATATGAGGGAGGTTCCAGTTCTTGTTCTAATAACCCTTCTGGGCAGTGGGGTAAAACATTTACGTTTATATTATTTTTAAAATAATCTTTCCACCTTTCTAGTACTGCAGGTTTTTGAAAGATAATATTTCCTTCTTCGTCCCTATATAGTGTAGGCACACTTAATTTTTTCTTTTGCAGTTCCTTGACTTCCATTAAAAACTTCCTTGTCTCTTGTTCTGTAGCTCTCTTTCACTTGGTTGATTTTATTATTTATCCAATCTCTCTTTTTTGCTTTACAGAGTTTTTCGGCCTTCAGTCTTTGAAGTTTATACAACTCATAGGTAGCTCTAGTTCTAGCTTGTATGTATCTATATCTTGTCTCATTTTTCTTCTGCATTCATTGTCCCACCATTCATTCCCAACAGGTTTTTGCTTCCCAATTGTTTTAATAGCAATATCATTAACTGTTTTTTGAATGTTATTCCATTCTTCATTTACATTTTTCATTCACTAGGGAGATCTTTAGGTTTCCTGTAGAGTTCTGAGCGATATTCTTTGAGCTTTGCGGGGTTAGACAAGCTGGCTTTATTCAAATTGCTTACATAAGGTATTTTCTTCTTTTATGCCGCAGGAAGATTTAGGTGAAGAATTGTACGCACTAAATAGTGATCTGAATAAATATTTGGGCTTCTTAGCGCTCTTACATCACTTATGAGGTCTTTTTTGGTGCTGTTGATCAAGACGTGATCAATTTGGTTCACCACTGTTTGTCTGGGAGCATTCCAAGTTCCTAGGTGAATTCTCTTATTCTGGAATTGTGTGCTCATTATCGTGAAGTTATGCAAATCCACATAGGAGTTCTCCATTGTTCTTTGATATCTCATGCAAAGTGTGCCTACCTGTTACTTTGCTATAGGTCTTTACCTTCCCTAATTGCGCGTTCATATATCCTAGAATTAAAATATTGTCACATCTGGGAACATTTTCTAGAACTTGTTGCAGATCTTCATAAAACTCCTCTTTATATTCTATTTCTTTCTCTTCCGTGGGGGCATATACACTGATTAATGATATGTTATTATATTTTCCTTTAATACGTAATTTACACATTCTTTCATTACGAGGATCAAAACTGATGACATGTTTTGCAAGATGTTTTTTAACAAAATAACCTGTACCCTCTTGACCTGATGTGGTTTTTGTACCACTGTAATATAGAGTAAAATCTTTCTTATTAATAACTCCATTTTCCTTCCATCTTATTTCCTGCAATGCAACAATATCTAGTTTAAGTTTGTCGAACTGTTCGACCAATTCATTCATTTTTCCTGGTTGCAGTAGGGTAAGAACATTCCAAATACAAATATTCATAACCTTATTTCTTAGCTTGATTCGTTGCTTGTCCTTGACACATTTCCGCCTGCAGAGCTTGCGGGGTGTATCGAGTAGCCTCCCAGTGCTGTTGCCGGTTCCAAGCCCGGATGCAAGAGGAGTGTTACGGCGTCAGGCCAGCGACCTGGCCCCTGTGAAAAAGCCCACTGCTAAAAATCCCAACAATCTGCCTCATTGAGTAGCATTCTATGGAAAACCCAATATATTCAAAAGGCAGGATATATGTTCTTGTTAATTGACAGCAGTGGAGTAAGCATAAGAAACCTTTTTTCTACTACAGGTCACACGATAGGGAGAAAAAGGCGAAAATTTTTTAAAAGGTAGAATGTAGTTTTATTGGGTACTGATTCTAGGCAAAAAACTTAAATGAAAGAGTGGTTGGTCTCAACAAAGCGTATAAAATGAGATGTCGTAGGTTCAAATCAGTTTGCTAATTATTGAAAAAAAACTCAGAGAAACCCCATTTTTTGCAATAATTATAGCAAAGAGCAGTTCTTTTTCATTTTTTTATGGTTTTAAAATGTAATCCTTTCTTTAACAAAAACAACGAAGTAATAATGCATTAATTTTTACGTTACGTTGGTTAACTTAACCAAGATGAGATACATTCAATTAATAATCCCGACATTTTTTGTTAACAGTTGTCGCATTACACCAAAAATAGTTGTAATATCCTAAAGCATGTTGGAAGACTCTAGTTTGTCCCCTTTTAGTTTGCAAAGGATTGAGTGATAATAACAAACCTATTTTTAATGTTGGAAAGAGGCATTTTTCGATGCTAAACAATTGAAGTTGAATTTTGCGCAATTAATTGTGAGAATTTCTAATTTTAACAGCTTTTCAATTTCAACAACTGAATAATTCTGAGGATTATAAAGGGTCGGCCAAATTTAAGAATATGGTCCCACAAGGGTTCGAAAAAATAATTTATGTCATAATAATAAAAAAATTCCGATAGTTATACAGAAATATTGTTCCGCACTATTTTCTTCTCTCCGCCACCGTTTATGTTAGTATGTTAGGGTATGATAATTATAATATGGACAATTATAAACAATTGTTCGGTCACAGTCAGCGATGTTAGGTTTGTTAGACCCGGCGATTCCGTTTTAAGAAAATCTGTTGTGTGAAGATGGAGGCGATGGTGGAGGTAGCAGCACTCGCAGAAGGATATACGAAGAATAAGGTTAGGATAGGACCATAATGTTAAATTTGCCATCGAAAAAGGGATTTTTTTCACATAAGATGATTTAATCTGTAATTTCCGAGAACAAAGTCCCTTCGAGAATTATGGCTAAAAAAGCCGTTTTTCGATATCTCATCTGGATATTTTTCTACGGCATTGGAGCATATAGTTAAGTTGGTCCAAAGGGTCTTTCATGTACACATATACAATTATATATATATATATATACATACATACTGTGAGATTTGAATAATTTCATGATTAAAATGAAGAAATCATCCTCGTTCGGGCTTTTTAAATTCGGAGAACGAGCGATGGAGCGGGGGAGGAAAGTGTCTTCCTACTCTCTAAAAATTTAAAAGTCCACCGTTGAGAAAGTGAGACAATGGGAACGTTCACATCTGGCGGGGGCGCAGTGACCCGCGGTGAGCTCTTTGTTGAAGAGAAAATTTATTACTGTTTAGAAATTGCAGGCAAGCGAGGGAGTGGGAAAAACCACCCACCCCGGCCGTATAACCGAGGACACGCAGGGGGAAGAAGCAAGTGGCAACTTGTTAAGAAAAATACGTTGCAAAAGAGCGGTTAGAGATAGATCAAAATTACTCAAAATTCCCAATCAGAATTTAGGCGCGGGAGGGGGAACATTTGTGGTATTGGAAGCTTTTCGTCACGTGAAATTCAAAATTGGAAGACCTGGGTAGTGGAAAAAGAGGTGTAGGAAGGGATGAAGTCCATTTAAGGAATGGCAAATGAAAATTCAACGCACACAGGAGATTTTTTTTCGCGCGAAGTGAAGACTTGAGAGATTGTTTGCGCAGCTCACTACTTCGAAGATTTTTCGCGCAGTTCACTAATTCGAGATGTTTCGAGGCACTAGAGATTTTTTCTCAAACGAGACTTGATGTTTCATGAGAACCGAACATTATTTGTAGAGTTTTCGTGAGCAGAAACACTACTCAGTTTGATTTTCAAAGTTATCTGATGAGTTTATAATATCAGATGAGATTTCTGAGTTTGCTATTTTCCGGAGCTAAGTCTTTAGTTTTTGGTTAGCATTTTCGGTGGCAGATTCTAAATCCGAGACGTGAAGTAATTCGTACGGAGAACATGTTCACTCGGTGGTCTCTTCCGAGAAACCGTGGCCAGCAATTGAAGCCAAACAATGATGGTTCGGGTCCGCGCTACGCCTGAAGTCACCAAGGCCACGTAGCTTGAGGGAGGAAGTCACCACCGGTCGAGCCTTCGCAAGCGACGTCACCAACCACGAGTCGCTCTGAGAACGGAGCCAGGCCGGCTTCCCGTGGGGTCAAACCACCCTCCACTCACCACTGCAGTGCTTAATTGGTCATCTGGATGAGGTATTTTCACAATTGTTGGTTGCATCCAACACATATCGTCATGCGCTATCGCGAGAAGACGAGTGCGGATCTTATTGTTAAGAGGGGCCCAGAACTTTGGAATTTATGACTCGTGAAGAGGGGCCAATTATCAAGAAAGAACACCGCCTAATTATATCTTTTAAATTCATCATGAATGTAATAGCATTTTCAAGAAGCGAGAGTTATTGTCGATTCGGTGTTTATTTTATTTGTTGAAAGAAAAATTATTTTAATGTTTGTTCAAGAAGTCAAATTTGTTTATAATTCATGTTTGTTGTAGAGAAGCCGAATTCGGCGGTAATATCAATGCGTTTCATGTTTTCGTTGGCAAGAAGTTATGTGTGTTTTCTTTTTGGGGATAGCATCAGGGTCTTTTTATTGTATGTGATTTATGTTCATTAAAGTTAATGAGTTAATTTGTCTTGGAGCGTTTTCCTGTATGTGGAACACCAGTATGGTTCTTTCCCTTAGATAAACAATACGAACCCAATTCACTAGTGGCACCCTGGGAAAGAGCTAGTCGAGGCGCTTTAATTTATTTAAATAATGATTAACAATTAAATTTCAATTCTGCCACAATACATACACACACGCCGCTTACTGTAACAGCTTTTTAAAACTATTTCACAATAAAACAAAATGTTACTATTTACAAAGTTTTAAAATAAAACAAAATATTATTCACAAAATCATTGGCATTAATAAATAATACAACTTATCAACTAGTGAATGCTGTTCAGCTTAATAGTAATATACAAAAGATCTTTGCGGATTTTTTTATTGGAACTTTACGGCTCGCCGACATCGAGATCATTGGAACCCGATCTTTGCGGACTATTGTAGCAAAGAATATTGAGTTTCTTTTTATTTAGTATTTCCTTTGAGGGTTTTTATTCAGTACTAAAGAATTTTCTTTTCTTCCTGACGATATTAAGCTATGTATTACTCGACACGTTAGCTAACAAATAATTGAAACAATTAATATTCTTGTATGGCAATAGTGTACATTTCTTGTTACCAAATTTTAATTTATTAAAATATAAATAATTAAATTTGATTTAAAACTTTTATAGTCACATTGCAGTGAGTATGTTGCTCACTTGTGCGTGTTCTGAGGGAGAGTCTGAAAATTGTCAGTCATCTATCTTGTTAGTAACGTCCTTCTCGTGTTGCACATAAATACGAGGTTCTAGAGAGGCGGAACATTTGAGATGATTCTAATTCTTATGTTGATTTCTTAAATGGATATACTGTGATATCTCATTGCACACATTAGATATGATAACATTAATCCTTCTTTACGCTACTTATTAACATTCTGACAAGTCATGGCACGTTTCGTAAAAATATGGAAGGAAGATGGATTAGAGTACACAATCTATGCAGATTATACCCTATATGCTGAAGAGATTGTGGGAATTATATACCCTATATGTGGGAATTATTGACATAAGTAGAAGTTGTGTGAAGAGAATTTTATTTCGAGTTAGTCCAATTATTGTCTGGCAGATATTCTGATAAGAAGCCGACATTGTTACGAACCACTGCACACTGTTGTCTTTATGTCATAAAGACAGAAGTCGCAACGACATTTGTCGCAGCTGCCGTCAGTAGATCAAAGGGGACCTCGCTCACAGGCGGAAAGGAAAGGCTGTCGTCGGTTCGACTCGACATAGGACTGGTCGTTCAGTTCAATGGCGCTGCGCACACTTACGATAAACTGTCGCTGCATCAGAAATGTCGTCGGTAGACACGAAATCGCCTCATATGGACCTCAGCCCATAACCAGAGAGTTGTTCAACAGTGAGGAAAACAGAAAATAAATTAATTTATGGCAAAGAATATTAAACCCTAGTAGTAACCTTCTGCCAAGAAACAGGGTAGACTGTGGACAATGTAATTAAATAAATAACAAATAAACAAAAAGTGGTGGATTCAATTCTCACGTTGTGCAAGAATATCCGTGAGAGATTTTATTTGTTCATTACCACTTTATCCCTATTTTCCCTACCATGTTCAGTATATGTATAATCATCATGATACTCATATTATTTGATTTTCGCAGGGCATGAAGTCGAAAAACATTCCCAGGATCTTAAAAGTCGCAACGCAGATTGAGATAAATTTCTAANCAGGATCTTAAAAGTCGCAACGCAGATTGAGATAAATTTCTAATATCATAAAAAGGCGAAATGAACATGTAAAAAATTAATGAAGTACATTTGCCCCGCGAGAGTTGCTTATTTTCCTCAACAGTTATGGTATAGAATGGAATGCACGAATGTATTCGTGTCAGAAGCATTAACATTACAACATCTAAAAGAATATGATGAATATTCTACCACAGATAACATCCACTCTTAGCCAAAAAGGCACTTATAATGCAGGTATACAGCTATATAATGCGCTACCACTAAACCTAAAAAACATCAATACTCTGAACCCATTCAAAACAAAACTCAAACAGTTCTTACAACAGAAACTCTACTACAGTGTACAAGAATTCCTCAATGGCAATAACTAATGTATGACATACAATCTGTTGCAGGTAATCATTAGAACAAAGGTGCAGAAGGTGACCCATGATGAAGGAAACGATCTAACAACATCAAATTACACTGTTTTACCATAAATATAGACCTCGACATAAAGTAATAAAATAAAAGCAAAATAATAGAATTCCTACCATTGATATCTAATAACCGTAACCTAAATAAATATTAATATTCTGTAATAGTACAAAATAATTGAATTTTATGTTAATTTTTACTTAGCCTAAGTTAAATGAATATGGTTAAATGTATCAAAATTAATATAATGTTGTTATTTTTGTTGTTGTTAGTTCTATGACTCGCCATACACCTTTGTTATGATCTATGTGGTTCAATAAAATATAATTATTATTATTAATAATATAATAATATGGTATAAAGGACGTACAGAGAATGGAAAAGAGCATGAAACTTGAGGTTTCGAGTAAATTTCCGCTATAACAATTTTTTTTAGTTTCTCTTCATCGCTGGTCGTATGTAACAGACCTAGATAGATGAATGTTGTGTTTTCAAGACATCCCCATGGATTGGAATGATGACGATTTGAAAAAGCGCCGTCCATAAATTACGTAACGCACACAGGTGGGTTGACGTGGTTTGTAACATCGTTACACTGCGTTACGACTGAGTAGGAGTTACGTAACGCTAACTTTTATAGCATAGGAGCTTTTTAACCTTAAGGTTTGCCACGTGTCCTCAACAGCTCAATGAGAGCACAGAACGATGAGGATCGAACAATTAAGTCAGTGTACCAAAATTTGACTCCACGTTTTACGAAAAGAAACAAATACTTTTCTCATCGGGGAGGGAGATAAGTACGAAATAATTGGGTGGTGAGTAACATTCTGGTTGCTTTATGGAGGGGTGGGGGTGTTAAAATTGGTAATTTATCAGCTACGTTATTTTCAGACATTCTTAAGGAGATATTCATCCGCCTAGTCGGATTTACTACAGCCTTGACCCACTGTAGTTCTCAAACCAGATGTAGTCCGTCTTCCAAATATGATCTACAACAAGGTTTATGAAGGCTCGAAAAAATCCTGATATTTGCATATTTTATACAATACACGCATACGTAATTATGTAAAACAGATGTATATAATTCCATACAATGTAAATCTAAAATCTTTCGATGCATCTGTCAACTAATCAGAAAATACCATTTAAGTCTCGTAATGATATTTTTGGCGGTATTATTGTCATTGATATTACAAAACCATCCGTTACCATTACAAACCATTAAAGAGCGTCACAAAAATTTGTGAATAGTTTCATAATTATCAGACCAATCTGGCACTAACAAATTTTTCATTAAAACGCAACGCAGTTGTTTTCACTATGAAATGACAGTGATCAAAACTTTTAGATACGCAAGTTACAAAACAAGGAAATTTGTATATTTATCCTAAGTAAATAATAATATTTCATTATTAATTATTCATAATTTTATGTATTGGAAGGGATTTTGAAATAAATCGTTGCTTATATTCACGAAAACAAATTGTTCGTTGTACAAATCATATTTGTTCTTTTCTCCTTTGGTAATTGAATAAGTAAAAATCGTGAATACAATCGTGAAAGACAGAGCAGAAGAGAAAAGGAAGACAATCATACTACAGCTCTCGGGATTTAATTTTTGGAATTAAACTCTCGAATTAAAATAAATGTATACGAACTATGGATTAAAATAAATGTACGTATACTCTCGAATTAAAATAAATGTACGTATACGAACTACGGATTTTACGTGAGATTGTCTTAGACTGCAATAAGAAAGAGTTACAGACCGTGTAAAAATGTACTGTATAATCAATTATGTAAATATTTTGCGTAAGGTAAGTAGCTATAATTTTGAAACAATGTTTGAGGGAATCAAATTCAAATTTGGGATAAAAATTTAAAAAATGTAGAATAGAAACCGGAATCGAAATGTGAGAATCGGTTCTCACTAATCATAGTATAAGATTAAAAAAGTGAAATTGGTATTAGGAAACATAGCTTTACCCTACACACACCTCAGTACAATTCACTTTTACCAAGGGCTCTGAGGACCTAGACGTTGACGATTAGCCCCATTAAAAAAAACCCACTCTTACCATAGGTCTCAAGGCGTGATCTGGAAGAGAAGTACCTACTCCGATAGATGCTTCGTTCCGAACGATGACTGTAGCGGCGTAATGGGAGAGGGAATAAGATGGTTTGTGCTCACCACCGCTCGCTCATAAAAGTCATATCCAGGACACAGCTACCATACACATATGTGTGTGTAATATTATTTTTTTAATATAAAATTACAACTATGGGAATGAGATAACTCTCACTAACGCCTTAATCGGTTATACTAAAATTGTGATACAATTTTTTTTTGTTTCTTTACGGATTTTATGGAAGGGTCACAGAAAAATCTTTATCTGAGAAACTTAAAAACCTTATGCAAGTGGTGAGAAGTGTCAGGTGCTAAAATAAAACTAACTATTTTTAATATTTAATCCGTTGTCTATACTACTATATGTAGTGAAAGTGATCAAATGGATAATTAATGGCGTACAATAAATATACACTGAGAAAAATTATAAATGCGAGTAGCCTAATTGGGTTTTTCGGATATTTTAAAGTTTGGGTGTCACATCCTAAGGTTGAGATGTCACTTCAACTAACGTTCATTATATAATAAAATTAACTTGTTTGCCTAGTTTCTGCTTTTTTGTAAACATATTTTGTGTTTATATTTATGTGTAATGTCATGCTCGTTTATCCTGTTGTTATGTTGCTTGTTATAATTTGAATCAACTGACGACGACTCCAAACGAAAGACGAAACCTGACCTTTTAATCACAAAATATCTACTGTTCGTCCGTAAGAGGTAGTAAGTCTCGAATTATTTATTTAAGTTGAGATGTCACATTTAATGGTTAGGATAAATCTTTTCCTTCTTCCATTTTGAATCCCGCATCCAAATCTGTTCTCTGTGTAATAATACTCTCTTAAATTGTTGACCCATTACCATTATATTTGCTGACATAGGTCATGTGTTTTCGTCACACATATATTCAATGGCATAGTCAAGGGGGGGCATGAAGGGGTATTTGGGTTTTGTGTCAAGTTCACGTGCAATTATTGCACAGATGAGGAGAAAAGCCTACTTCGCCTTCGAAAAGGTTAAGACCTTGCCCTATAAACTCAGGTGACGTTTTTGCTTGTTTTCTATGTCTTCATATTTTACGTCGTGGTACAAAGTTGACTGAAATTCTCCTCCGTTTGGGAGTCATCCCCGGAAAAATTTAATTTTGGAATTACCGTGGCTTCAATTCACAGAAAAAAATGTGTCACTAGAATACGAAATACGAAATACTTAGACTAGCTACAAAAAGTCATTTGAAATGCTACTTAAATGAAAACTTACACTAGTTTTGTAAATTAAGATATTTTGTTGAAATTTTTCAGTATCAACAATTATCTTCGGGTCAAAAAAGGCAATTTGCCGATTTCGCTAACTTCTCAATTTTGGCGACGGCACAAACTCATGCTCCTAGGTGACCGTAGTACTCCGAGATCACCGCACTAGTGCCGCCTAGTTTATAGCTCGAAACATGCCCATAAATTTTATTTTCCTTTTTAGTATATTATGTGTATAAATAATAGAATTAAAGTTGATCTATTTAATGATTTACCCAAATACGAGTTCTTTGGAATTGGTTGCATTAACTTGGTAATTGTGGAGCTTTAGCAACATTATCAAAGAATGATAAATTGAAAGGCGTTTCTATGTTGCTCATTGTTTTATTGGTATAAAGCTTTTTCGGCTGCATAGTAGCCATCGTCAGTAACATACACTGAAAAATATAAATGTACATAAAATGCACCAAAAATATTCCTCAATACTCAGGTACGTAATTTTGTCGATTTGCTCACTCTGTATTTGTTTTCTTTTATTCATTTTTCATTGTTCTTCCTTTTCTTTATTTCAACAACGACCAAAATTACACTTCTTTCGATACTGTTTTACTCAATTATTGTATACTTTCATATTATGTTTCTATTTTTATTATTGTCATTTTATGTACATTTATATTTTTCAGTGTGTGTTACTGACGATGGCTACTATGCAGCCGAGAAAGCTTTATACCAATAAAACAATGAGCAACATAGAAACGCCTTTCAATTTATCATTGGTTGCATTAAACTGTGACAATACGCCCACGTTTGGTTGTCGAATGAAATACTACGCAACATCCAGATGACTCAGTTAGGTCAGGCATCGATCTCCTGCAAAGTCTGAATTTCAGAAAAGGAATGGGTGTTTTCATCATGCTGTCAGATTCACCAGAACGGGGACGGGGCACTTTTTCCCGGACCCACAAGGTATGGGCCCTTAGGAGAGCCTCCAATGAATGATGAAAAACATTTTTTCATATATTTTATAAATAATAATTGAGGAGAAGAATTGAGTCCACTCAGAGAAATGTAGTGATTCACTTTCGACGCAGATAAAATATTCTCGATGATAAATTATTGTTGATTGTTAAATGTTCGTAAATCGTTGTTGATGAATTATTGTTGATAGTTGTTAAATTACAATAACTAAAGAAAGAGATTTGCTTCGGAGATATAAAAATCTGGACGTTCCTTAAATATTCTTTAGTTTATTTGTTCATAAAGTAACGTAATGAGTATTTTACGAGCTAGTAAGGATGATACGCCTACTAAATATGTATCTTAATAAATGTATTGAAATATTCTCGTACTCTTTTGTAATATTTAGACATGGCGACTGCGGGGGGGGGGGGGCAGTCCCAAATTCAAAATCTGTCTCCGTAAATCCTCTCGGTGGGCAGCGACCCTGTAAAGACACGAGGAACTACCACTGGTTGCACGTTACCATTATAATACCGTCTCCCTCGTTATTCCATCGTGTAACCCAAAGTTGGCAAAGTTAATCTAAGTGTAACTTCAGTAATCGTCATCCCTGTACTTTTAACTTCGTTTTTCGTCAAAGCAGTGGTTTGCAGAAAATGTAACGATCATTGAAACTAGCCGTTAATCACCGAGCATTTTTCATGTTAAATCTGTAAATAAAATAGGGAAGGATTCAATTGGCAGTCAAACAATTGATACTTAATTATATCATAATTAAGGCATTACTGCTCAGGTAGTCGGTAGGGTAAAGAATTGAAAGAACAACCATGAGTAATATTTCTTGTATTAGCTATTAATAGCTTAGGTAAGAGGAAATGCACCTCACGCAAAATCATCTTCGTCTTGCATATAGAGTGTAGATTTTTGAACCATTCACATATAAGGGGGCGCAAGTCATAATTTGGACCAGGTGTGCTGAAATGTTAAATATTTCACTGCACTAGACTGGAATCGATGGATGGTCTCTTACGGAGGGTATATTTGTTTATTGTCCTCTACGTGGCCTTATGCAGTTCTTTAAAGTTTGTTGAAAAAAAAATGTATTTCAATTTCTATTGATTTAGTATTCAAATCTATCATAATCTCCCCCCCGCCGTTATCGAACTCTATTTCTTGAGGTTTTGGGGTAAACTATCCCCCTCTTCATACCCCTCTACACGGCAACGAAAACACTTTCGAGTTAAAATATTTTAATAGTTTACCATAAAGTACAAAAAAACATCTCCCCTTATCCTCTACCGCTCTGTGCATGACCATTTTCCGTGGGGGGATTCTATCCGCCTCTTCCCTGACCATTGCGACGCATTTCCGACCAGAGCAATTTCTACGAGGCCAAATTGTAGCAGTGTCGACGGAGGGGAAGGGAACTCATTATTTGATTACGCGAAGACTGCTACATAACATCGTTGCTCGTCTTCTCGGCACGGGCAGCGAAGGCCACGCCAAGCCACTGAGGCCGGCCTCCATGCTTGGTCCTGTGCACGTGCGAGGTCAGGCTCTTCTTCAACGCGGCGGTGAATCGGGTCGCCGACCTTGAGTTGCGGCTTCCATTGTCCCCACCGCACCACAGCCGTCGACGAGCAAAGACCCGCGCTATAGACCGCTGCTGCCGGCAGGTTGCGGAGCGGCGCCCGGGCGAACTGACTGGTTTCTGGCTCAGCGCCGCGCCACCGGCTGCTGGGTTGGCGAATGTTAAGGATGTGGACTACTGTTCAACACATGCTATTGATAGATAAACGGAAGGTCAAGAGATAGATATACCTGAAATTAGGACGGATATTGGTTAGGCCCGTATTACACGGTCATATTTCTATATCATATCTATGACCAAAGATACAATGAAAGATAGATATATGATCATAGTTGACCTACGATCAAAGCTTGTGCATTACAGTCATATTTTTGATCATATATCTTTGATGATAGAAATATGACCGTGTAATACCGTCAATACTTCGAAGGTAAATTCCTTTCCAAACATTAGAAATGAATAATCAATCATAATAGATACAAATTTGCATTGTCTTTTTCTTAATGTGTCTAACATTAAGAGTAAAAACGTAACTGCCCGCTTCTCGTTCTTCCGGCTGCCTAGAACGAAATATTTGTTAAAGCACATTTTATGACAAAGTTAATTTGGAACTATTTTTCTATTTATGAAGAACAGAATGGACAGAAATGTACCAGGAAAAGACATTCTTCTTTACGTCTTCTAGGCCAGGTAGGTTCCAGGTCCCAACTTGGTTGTTTTGTGATAAGCAGAGATGTTGGTGGTAAAAAGCTCAGTGGAAATGTAATTAAACAAGATAATAGGTATATACGACACATAATAGAAAATTTGTGGCTATTTTATGATGTAATGCTGAAGTTTGTTAATTTCGAAATGACACAGAAAGTTTAAAATGTTTATTTTATTCATGTCCTTAATCCGCAAAAATTTGAAAAATATTGGCTGTTTTAGTTTTCAAAATTTTCAAAGATATATTATTCGGACTTCCACTCCATTTGTTTCATTATTAAACTTAACGGATGGTTTCCGATCTTCATGTATGTATATTGCGGGTGTGGGTAATTCTCTTCAAAGGTAGAGACAGTTTCTCATTGCCAACAATGTCAACTGATACACTGTTTTCTTGCCAACTTTCTCGAAGATTCTCAACACACCTCAACTTGAAGCACCACTAATCCACTGGATGACATCTGCCGTAGAGTGTGCGATTTATTGCAATAAACAAGAGGTGGAAACACATTTCGATAAAATACTCTTTAACATCTTCATATCATATATCTTCATTTTATATTCTCAACTGGAACCAACTCAGAAGTTTAAAGAACTTTGTTGAAGTCCTCTCCCTTACCTCAAACCATTCAGGATAGAAAATACTCTGGATTTTCATTTATATATAAAGCATACACCTACCCCAAATTAATGGATGGAGAAATCCATGGATCCACATGACATAGTTTCATCCCGGATATTGCAACATGAATTGGGCACATTGAGGTCCCTTTGATTTGCTCTCCTTTGGCTCTCGTCCCTCAAATTTCATACGCCATCTGAACACGACGCTAGTTCCTGCTGCAGATGTAGATTTAACTAAACTGTTTGAAATGAGATTAATTAAATAAACTTTATTTAAATGAATTTAGTACTATAGAATATATACACAATTAAAACACAAATCTTTTATGCAATAAAAATCCATTTTACATGTATTTTAGAACACGAAAGATAAGAGCCTCACGGTCTAACCAACAAAACTGACAAACTTTTTTTGTCCAATCAAAGTCATATAATTCTTTTATAATATTAAGTTTTCCAATATGTAAAAAATGAATAAAAGGTTTTCAACACTGAAATTATGTAACAATAAAGGTGAAAATGTATTTTAAACTCATTGTTTTTCTTCTGGTTTCTAAAAATTCTGATTGAAGGCTTAATTTTTTTACAGCACATAAATGAATACAAAGTTCAGGCTCATCAAAACGGTTGAAACGTCTGTGGTAGATATATTGAGACAATAATAAAACGGGCTGTACGAAAAAAAAACCCAATATGACCCAAGTTGGTCCGTGCATAAATACTAACTCACGGAGAATATCAATAGCAATCGTTATCTGGCCGGATGGAGCTCTGCAGAATAGATGTGTTCCTGTTTAGGCTGCCGCCCTGTCCAACTCCAGTAGCGCTGATCTCGACCGAAGGCGTGCGCATCTTGGAGTGTCTCTGGCAATCGCTGATGCAGAGTTTCGGGCAGAAGAGAAGCCAACACGGCTCCCAAGGAGGTAATGGCGCCCAGGACGGCATAAGGATAACGGACATCCATCGACGTACCCTGCGGCACACCCGAAAACATAAGCGAAAATGTACTCTAAAATTACTGTTACGAACTCTTGAATTATTGTTTTTTTTAAATTTAACTATAACAATTTTAATTATAAAATTAAAAAAATATTTATTGCGTGTACTGATTTTTACTTATAAATGATTATACTATATGGTAGAATGTTTTCGTGTATCATGAAGCATATCAGAGAGATCAAGCTCAAGTGGTCTATTAAGGAAAGATAAGTTTGGGAAAAGCGAACACTCTGAACAAAGTGAATACGTCCCACTGTTTCCAAAATATTCAGTCCTTGTCAGAGCCGGATTCGCAGCGGAAACCCTTCTACGATCCAGTATTCTGGGCTGGTTACATAGTGTCATCTAAACCGCCTTTAACTGAAGCAAACTATATTGTACTTTCTAGGGGTTGGTAAGGTCAGTTCTCGTTTCCAGGGTCAGAGAAAATTATTTCTGTAAGATATACTTCGAACTGACAGTTCAAACAATCCAAAGAGTTTCAAAATTATTATTTGTGTATTATATAATACAATGTTTTATAATAAAATTTATTGAATGCTGCTCTCGACTTAAGACGTCAAACCCCCGTACTCGCACTGCATTAGGATGACTTACAATTTATTTATAATTTCATTTGCATGTTTTAGTGTCCAGATGTCGAAGATAAAGATTGCGCCCCGATTGGTACAGCTGTAAGGATTCCATCCTTAAACGTTTTGGAGATAGATAAATTTGAGACAAATTGTCCCATAAAATATTACCACAGTTTGTGTGTAACAGAGAAGAACTCAAANATATATATATATATATATATATATATATATATATTAGTTCAAGATTAATAATTTTCTTTTTAATATTAATTAAAGTTAATATTATTTAGTATTAATATTAATTATAATATTTATATTAGTAATATAAATACATTCAACGTTAGTCCAATCAATATTGTAGGGATTAAAATATTTCTAATATTTGCGTAGCAAAGCCACGGTTACTCTGGTAGTAAACAATATTGGTATTGTCTTGCCGAAAATGAGGAAGACACACCCTCAATTGTTATAAACATGAGACTCACTCGGTAGATATGGTAGTTTTCGTTCTACTATAAGACATACTAATATTTGAAAAAACATTTCATGAAGAAACAAAAGTGTTTTCAATGAATGGAGCGGAGATTTTGGTATTGTTTGTTTTTCACATAGTCAGGATGGCCGAGCGGTCTAAGGCGCTGCGTTCAGGTCGCAGTCCACTCTGTGGGCGTGGGTTCGAATCCCACTTCTGACAAATGTTTTTATTGATCAGTCGTAAGTTCTTACTCTCGTCAACTTTTGATTTAACCCCTTAGTTTGTATCCGTCCATACAGTTATCGGGTACGAGAAGAGGAATTGATCCGGAAATTCAAGTGAATATCTTGAAGAAAATGAATCATGAATACGACATAACTGTTAGATTCTAGTGACGTAAAGCTACTATTCGTTGTCACTATCGATAGTTATCGATATTTTGATTGAAAATTATCCATAGTTTCCGATAGTTTCAAATATTGTCTAATTTACGATGATATTGATAGTGCAGAGTAAAACGAGAGAATTCATTGCCAAATCAAGTTCAATTACGGTTAAATTGATAGCAAAATATACTAACTTATTATATGGTTTGCTTGGTATACGTCTATTTACGATCTGATAATATAGTGAACGCAACAGATGCGTAGTTACCTAATTTTACGTTTTCAGTCACTAATGGAATTGATCCTTCTGATTTAAAATCATCTCGTGCAGGTGATCAAAGTTGTAGGAAAGCTGGTGGTCGATAGTCGAAATTATCGATAGTGCTAACGATAGCTTTCCGTCTCTATTCGATTCTGATCTTTCGAAACGTTCATACTTGTTTTGCTCTGAATTAGATGTTTCTTTCATTAACCTAAAAATTTATAGGTAATTATGATCGGTTTCTGCTTTATGCTTATGAATAATTTAATTTCCTTGTCTGATTATTTATGAATGAAGTATTCGAAGGTCCAATATTAAAAAATTGGAATTATTAAGAGCTGGATCACGTTATACATTCTGGTATCTATTTTATTATTATTTTTCATACGTTTTGATCATCATATATATAATTTGTTAGATTACGTGAGTAAATTCCGCAATATTATACTCCTGAAACTTACCAGATAAACAACGTAAGGTCCTAGAATGGCTAAAGCCCCTGCAGCTACATGTCCTACTGAGGAACCAGTTTGTCGAATGCAAGTCGGGTACATCTCCATTCCTTGGAGATATCCTATGTAGCCGACTATTGTATTGCAGAATCGGATGAAGACAACTGTTGCAACTGTTAACCACCCCAGTCCAGGCGCTGAAAGAGATTACAGACAATATTTTTGTTTTCAATTTATTTCTGCCATTTTCAATTTAGGTTCCAATTTTACCATATAAATACATTTGCATATATTATTTTTTCATTTTATTTCATTTGTCTTGTGTTTATCTCTCGATATTATGATCTCGACATTCAATCCGTATCTTAAATTGTTTTCCATATTAAGCCTCCTCTGTTTCTTCCTTTTTTTACGACTGCAGTCTTAAGATTCACATTCACGTTTTTCGCTCTTAGAAAACACTTAGTGTAAAAGATCTTAATAGAAGTTCTTAAAAGCTATTAATAGACATATCGGGTATCGACCTCTTCTTTGAAAGGCACTCAAATAAACTCCTCATTTGTGATGCTTAAACGTATAAATACGTCCGTAGTGATGTTCTACATAACCTTGAGCAACTAAATAGGCAATTACCTAATTATCCGAATTTAAATCATGACTTACTTGTAACAGTGGCGACGATGAGGAAATTGGAGACAGACACGATGAGTAGCACACCTGCTTGTGTCCAGCGACGGCCAAATTTATCTCCAAGCACCCTCCCGAGGACAAAACCAGGCAGTTCTACCAGCGATTGGTACAAGAAATTAAGAAAAGGGTTGCCAGACATATTGCTCACATTTAGCACCATCGTGTAGTAGGTAAGTACGGCGATCATCCTGTAAAATAATTGACGTTTGAGTGTTAGAACAGGGTGGTCAGAAGTGCTGCGGTTTGCAAATTCTTCTGCTATGTATGGGGGTGAAATTAAATGCACTTTTCGTAAACACATTTCTCTGTTACAAAAAAATCTTCGCAAGTGAAAACGTCTGAAAAATCGGCGACTGTCTGTTAACAATTGCCCTGGATTACATCAGATTATCCCATATTACCACATGTATTATCAGGGATAACCAATTGGTTGTCAGTTTGATTACCGTGGAGAGGGAAATGGGGAGGATGCTCTCCTTGCTATCCGGGTTTTTGTTATCTTTGACGAGATATTTGCAGCGAACCTAGGCGGTGACGGAGGGGGCGGTTCTCCCCGAATCTCATCCTGTAAGGGGTCTCCCATGTTGTCACCAAAATCATTCAAATATTTTAACCTATGTGTACAGTGGAACAATTTATAACTCTAATGTAAATAGTCAAGCTTATAGAAGATAACTAAAATTTCAAATTTTTGAAGTACATTGTATTAGAATAAGTATTTGTAGACATGCAAACAAGTTTATATGTAGTTGAACTTGGGGGATGGGGATGCCGGCAAGGACGTATCCATCTCAAAACGTAAGGTGGGGAAGATTTCTTAATTCAACCTATCTCAAAGAGAATTGAATGCCATACAATGACACACACTGGCATTAAAAGCACCATTGATTTAAAAGAATCAATTTTTAAACAATAGTATGTGAGGAATAGTTGCAAATTTTTCTACTACTTCTTTGACTAAATGTTCCATATGGAAAATTGGGTATCTGTCCTTACTCTTAAGGTGGGGCAACTACCCCATCTTGCCCCAGCGTGCATTTGCCCTTGGATGGGGGCACTAAAAATACTACCCTCCCTTTCGCCTGGTTCTCTTTGGGCGTAGGTACTGACCAGGAGAGAAATAAACGCTAATGTGATCTCATATTTCATTTTTAAATCACACAAAAAAACATACACACACACAAATATATTGTTTCCTCAAGCATTCACCTGCATGCTGCTAGGTAGACTGTGTTCCGCACGAGGCGCCATCCCGTGAAAATTGAGGCAACTCCGTATATAGTCTCTTTGCGCGCAGCCAGGGTGGCCAACTTTGCAGATGTGTCTTCTGGTAACTTCGTTCCGTTGATTCGAGCAATTCGTCTCAGTTCTCTCAACGCGGCCTCAGAGCGACCACGCGCTGCCAACCACCGCGGGGACTCGGGGAATAACCTGTAACAATAACAACTGTTGAAACCTTCTCCGGCGAAATGTGTGTCACAAAAATTGTGATACGTTGTACCCCAAAACTACGGTTGTCATCCGTCCGAGTTTCCCCGAATTTGTACTATTTTAGAGGCATCTGAGGAGGAATCGGTTGAGGATTCTACACTGTTCCATTTTTACTAACCTTTATTAAACTTCACCTGTTAGTTTGTTAGTTAGATTGTATGTTTGGGCCAAATCTAGCAGCTGAATTTTAGACCAGATTCTCCCAACCGTATAAGCTGAAAGTTGGCATACATATATACACCCCACGACAAGACAATATTCTGATGTCTAATTCAAATTATTTTTCTTTTTTAGTTTTCTCATTACGATTTTATTCCGAGATAACTCGCGGCGGATTATTTCCGGAATGCATCCGCTGAAATGCATGGGTCTCTTGATCAGTATAACGAATTGCACAACCTAAGACTTTTCGTTATTCTTGTCTTATCATTACGAAAAGCGGAACAAATTCTTTTATCATCATTACGAATATCGAAGGAATTTCTTATCTTATCATTACGATCTCTTCTCAAAAAGGTGTTTATACTATCGGAAGGAGTATCACATGGACGCTGTTATTCATTTATTTTAAATGATAGTTTGGGTTTAAATAGTTTTTTTTAGTATTACTTAAGAACTAGCATAATTAATTATTATGATAATATATAAATAAATTATAATGCTAAGAAGTATAAAATAATAAATAAATTTTTTTAAACAAGTTTTTATTTAAGCCGTGCCATAAAACGAATAAAATAAGTTTAGGTTTTTATTAAGGTAATGCAATTCCAAACGCTAGTAGTACCTCCATCCACATTTCACATTAGTATATCTTAACAAAAATAAACGTACTTACTGTCTTTATCGCCAAAAATTATTTAATATTTTATGTTGAATTATTCGTCTTAAAAAAGCTTGTCGTGCGAAATGATAAAACAAGTGGATACCAACTAATTTCATAGGACAGACATTGGTTAGTGAGTAAGTATTTACCGAAGTAGATATTTTCTTTACAAAACGCGCGACAAGTTTTTTGAAGACAAATAATTCAACATAAAATATTAAATTATTTACAATTTTATTAGTACGTTTATTTTTATGAAGATCTACTAATGTGAAATAAGGATGGAGGTATCAGCATTTGGCATTGCATTACCTTATCATTGCATGGACTCATAAGTACGGATGTTCTCGTATATGTGATCATTCATTGGATTATGATCTTTGTTGTTTAGCTTTTATAATGGAATTGCTTTTCGTAAAACTGGAATATTCCGATGGAACGATGTTAAGGTCGAAGAAAAACCACACCTTGGCTAAACCGAGGAGATGTAGAACCCTCTTACTAGAAACTGAATAAAAATTGTCAAGGAACGTCTTCTAGAACATCGCTTTGAACATCGAAGTGACAGTGGCAAGCAAGCATGCTAGACACTGAGCTACCTGAACATCTCACCTGTGGAGGAAGAGAAAAGAGGCTGCGGGCAGCGATGTGATGAGAATGAAGGTGGTCCATTCTCCTGACGCCCATGCTATCATGGGCATGATGCACATGCCTGTGGTCCAGCCGAGACATTGCAGCATGGCGATATGGGCTCGTTTTGTACTGTCCGACACTTCCATACCTATAACACACGAACGAGTCTCATCCACGTGAGGATTGATTGCTTAGTTCTTTCTGGAATATAAACCTCATCAGATCACAGAACGAATATTTGATCGGAATTGATGGGATGACTCCATGCTTGTTTCCGGAGAGTAACTTAGTTTATTATCCCTCGCGTGGACATATGCAGTTTGCAACTGCTTTAAAAAAAATAAAGTTAATGTTTATGAATAAAGAACTGTATTGCAAGGGAGGGGCATAAAAATGATGCAATTCTGTGACGCAATTTCATCACTGTATTTATTCCACTTGCATACATGGGGGGGAAAACGCGTCACGCAACAAGACAGAAAATAACGCTATTAGTGATTTCAAAAATTTAAGAATTGTTCTATTTGTAATTTCCATTTGAAGGGAGAAAATTGACTAACTGCTAAAGAGAGAATAAAGAAAGGAAATTTCAGAGAGTAGATTGCATTATTCAAGAAAAGTGTCATTTGATAAGGCTACGAGGAAAGTGTCATTTGATGAGGCTACAAGTAAAATGATGGTACAGTTCATTATGAAACCAAAAAGAAACGAATAAGGCGTGGGAGACAAAGGACAAGATGAAGGGTTCGCCCTCGCAGAGTATGAGGAGAGTGAACGAATTCACAATGGATACGAACCCCAATCTCCAGAAATAAGTTACAAGAGAGTGATTATAATTATCAATATTATATTTGTATTAAGTTATAAGGACTTCGCTATTCCTCGAAAGATGCGTAAGTAGTGGATACTAAAGTGGTATTCTGTTGCCATATCGTATTTTCGGTTTCGACATGTTTCGGTATTGACTTGCTTATGTTTTGAAAATTCAGTTAAACTAAAAATAAGACCTATAAAGGATCATGCATCTTCTTTTTTAATTTTCCTCCATGGGATGTCTGGAACCGAAAAACTATGGGTAGATTAATTATCTGGAAAGTCTCGGGTAAGAATACTGTATTTATTCATTTACTTCTTGATAATTTTTCACTGAGAAAGAAAAACCGAAACATATTCAATTTTGGAGGAAATATAAAACCATGAAACCAGTCGTATGCGAACCCTGAAAAATAAAACAAATAAACCTTTTATCATTCCAATTATACCTCTATATTACTGTGTAATAAAGTAAAATAATCCTTATAGCATCAGAATGTCTAATTGCTGCCAAGCACTGAAAGACCATAGTAGCTGCAAGATTAATATCGCATCTAGAAATATTGTGTAACACATAGTAAAACGTGGGAAAGATGGAACTTAAATGGCTTAAGTACGTTGTAATGTTGTCACAGAATGTTGTAATCAGAATGACAAGTCTCTTTTAAGACGAGGACACGTGCCGAACACTCACTAATCAGTATTATGAGATGCGGAATATACATATAAAAGACCTAGCATTAATTCAATTATGAAATGACGTATAAAAAAATAGAAATATTAAAGGCCAAAGTATTACAACTATAGCTACACAATTATTAAAATTCTATACGTTTTCTCCTGTACTTAGGATTCAAAAACAGATGTCCCAAATAATGATTCAGCAAGAAATATCCAAGACAAGAAACAAGTAATATATTTTTAACATGGAAAATATATATTATAAAATATTATTATATTTCTTAGAGAATCATATTATTCTTTGGAATCTATTTTTCTGTGCTTTTAGCCCTTTTGGCTACCTTGATTGTAACATTGTCATGTCAAGGTTTTCTCTGTTTCTTTTCCGTTCTACATGACTTTTTGCCTTTGGGCAGCGCCATTTAGCAGTGTAATNCAGATCTACTATTTATGTTGGTTCTTCTATTTCTTATTCCTTCTTTTATTCTTTGTTGATGGTATCTCGTATTCGGCCTAATTGCGTTATAAATTCCAAATGTTCTTTGAAATCTTCTGTCTGTTGTATTAATTTTTCATAATTTTCTGTGGAATCTATTACCACGTAGAATGAGAGTACGTAACGGACGGTTTAAATCGAGACAAGTCTATTAGAGTGAAAGAATAAGCTTATCACATGCGCCAGCTGATTTAATATCTGAGACCCCTTCCCATAGAAAATCCCAGGAAGCAAGACTTTTTAATTTTCACCCGATGTTTGAATATTCTTTCGGACATTTGCTGGGTCAGTTATGTTTTCCTCAAATCCCTGACTATGGGGAATGAACTCAAGCCGATTTTCTTAATAATTTCATAGAAATCGTTTGAAACAATTTCATTATTTTTTTCCTAATTAAATTACCTTTCATTCAACATTTTCTTTTACGTTCAGACCAATGAGTCGACAAATATCGTTGTATATTTTATTGGATATTTCACTTTCTAAATTTATTACTGTTCTCATTCATATAAAATACAACATTACTGAGTAGTGATAATCCTTTTTAATCTGTATTTCCGTAATAGGCATGACCTAATTCGAAAATTGTCTCCCAGGGAGCGCTGAAAACGTTCCCAAGATTAATTGTTCGAATGGCACTATATAAATATTTTTGTAATCCTTTTTTGTAACATTGTGATTAACCTTATAAAACGATAATATATTGGAACTGATTATTTTTTCCCATCCATATTTTTCTTTACGACAGATGTTATTGGACAACTAATGGGTTTGTATGATATTTTTCTTGTGAACATAACCATCTCTGTTATCATCTTTACTTCATAATAAAAGGTTTGCATAGTTAAATTATTTTTACGCTAGATATCAATTTGGTACATTTAAAGTCACTCATTAACTGCTCGTGTGTGAATTATCCTCACATATTGAGCTCTAGCATTTAGTAAAGTCTTGAACCTTTGTACGAGTTGCCCATTAATGTTGCATAAACAACTTCCCAATGGCTTTGAAGTTGCGATGCTAAGTTCTCGGGGACGATGTTCTTCGTTGTGATACTAGGTCACACGGAATGCTCTCTACGAGGGGCGAACTTGTTTGATCGATAACAGCCTGCTTTTGCATATCCACCTCGTCAGCCGATAACATAGCTTCTGGTTTTCGGGTTACCTTGCATTATAAATATCACATTCATTAAGTATTTTCAACGCCGTGTTTTATTACGAAGAATCTCACTCTTTTGTATATATTTTGAGGAAACGTTCATTACGTAGAAATTTGAACCCCATTTTTTACTTTCTCATATACTTAGTATAAGAAACATATTGTAATCGCGAAAAAATAAATCGTGAGATTTTGACGCAACTATTCGTTTTGAGTGTCCCAGATACCGAAAATGTGTTTTTTAGTTTTCCGGCCAGACTCTCTCCGTCTACCTTTTCAGTAAGATTATTTTCTGTTTCGCATCTTTGGGTATAAGAAAAGGACCCAAAGGGTGAAATCCGAATTATGCCAATTGATTCATGGGGCGTTTCTCGGCGGCAAGCGCTTCGCCACGGATGACAGTGAAAGAAGCAGTTGAAGACTGGTTATCCTCACTGGCGGCAGACTTCTATGACTTCAGCATACAAAAGCTTGTAGTACGTTATGACAAATGTTTAAACCAAAATGGAAAGTATGTTGAAAATAGAGAAAGATGTAAGGAGTTAAATTAAAGAAACTTTTTGAAAAAATTTGTGATTTTTTATGAGAAATCGGACCTTACTTTCCGAATAAGCTTTGTAAATTACGATCTGGTATATTATTTCGGATCGTTGAACTCTGCATAAAAATGTTTGGTCACCACTAGCGAGTACCATAAATTTCTTAGTCCAAATCAATTGTCGTCAACATTTTAGATTCCACGGACTACTAGATTTAAAAATATATATCCCACGGACCACTAATTTCATAATTTTAAATTCTCCGGTCCCCTAGATTCATTATTTTCAATCCTGCGGAGCACTAAAAGATTTTTTTATGGAGTTGCTATGAATGGAAATTATATTTACAAGAGAGTATAATCATGTAACTTCTAATTTGTGATTCAAAGTAGAAGAATTTTATAGTGTTTGAAGCT
>NNCF01126227.1:516521-526837 GCA_002313205.1 Laupala kohalensis | reverse complement strand
TATATATATATATATATATATATATATATATATATATAAATTACATGAAGTGTCTAGATTTTTCTGCGGTCCACCAAAATTATCTCGCGGACCACTGGTTGGCAACCGCTGGTCCAAATAATCTGGCTAAGTTATGCAAATAAATAAATAAAATTAGGTTTAGCTTTAAAATATAGGAGAAAATCATGTAGTTGCCCATATGCAAGTAAAACCTTAGCTATTTCTATGGAATTTAAGTTTTGTACCTTACATCTTCGGGTATAAGAAAAGGACCTAAAAAGATGAAATCTGAACTATGCCAATTGATTCACGGAGTGGGGGTATGTGTCTATCTGTGAGCCCCATATCAATAGCTTTTATTCTTCTTCTTAAATTCTGGAGAATAAGAGACAATCAGAATACGTCAATGGGGTGATTTATGAGAGGTAAACTAGAAAGTTAACTGTCCTGTTAGTTATACAAACCATGTGGTGTACATACCGCAAAGAGTAATTACAAGTCTCTATCATCCTCATGAGTTAGCAGTACTTAGGATACGAAGATAAATACATCATTATCATTTTAGGACCTATTACGTTTATATCTTCCTGCTGAGTTTCTAAAACTAAATTTGTGTTGTGGTAACTCGGGTAAATTATTTCCCTTGATAGCTTGTTGCGATATACCAGAAGGAAGCGAAAGTAATCATAATTTTAAAACAGCTACATTTACACATGACCGTCCTCAGAAATGAGTTCTCGGTGAGTTGTAGCCACTCACCCATAAGACCAATAAATAATATGAGTTAATGATCATTGTACGTGAAAATAAGATGTTCTCTAGCGTAAGTATTCGTAATTGGTTTATCATAGTTTTTATGCGAATTCAATTAATTTGTTCAAAGTGCTCAAAGAACGAAGAAAAAATAGTATAATTTCTTGTTTATGCGAAAACTATGTGTGTTGTTTATTTTCAACGGTTATGCATTTTTTCTTCTTAAATTAAGTTACTTATCTCATTTAGATTGCCTTTCTCTCGTTATGAGGATCTTTCAAGAGTCATGAACAACTCAGTCTTTATCGAAACACCCGGACCTATTGACCTTATCGTGGTTAGCGTGCTAATTTATGGCGACTGTTCTGATATTCCTCCTCTTCTTCACGGAAATGGTTCATAGACCAATATAATTCTATAAATGACACAACTAACCCATCATGTTGCGTTAGTTTCGAAAGTTGTTCATTTATGAATATTATTCATATTTTTGTGTGAAAATTCCTTGTCTGTACTCTTTGAAGTCCAAATTGTTCTATAATCGATTATCCACAATATGACCGGCGCCGCTACGGAACCTACAGTGTGGAAAGTTCAGGTCTCCTCATGCTTCTCCAGGGCGTCTCGCTGGAGACAAATCAGAGAAGGAAACCGTATCGAGTGATCTCAGTGGTTTTGATTCCGTTACTTTTTCCTCAAAGATTTTGGATTTTCCATGCGATTCCTTGACGCCATTGGGTACAGAACCACGTGAACAGATTATGGTACAGATTTTTATCTTTCGAAACTGATGAGTTTGAGTGATAAATTTGAAAGTTAAAATAAATCCGCTGTACAAATGTAGTTCTTATTCATTTTAATGTTTATATTCTTACAATACTTAATCGCATCTAGATAGATCCAGAATTCTGGAGGTTAACGGAATGATAATTTTGAAAAATTCTAAAAGTAATTAATAAGACTTTGTTATTACGTTTTATTCTATTTTGTGGAATGCAATAAAATATAATGAAAACAAGGTAAGAAGTTAATTTTCTTCCCTAGTTCATCGCTTGAAGGAATAAAAATTTGCTTGTCATACTTGTATTGTGTCTTTTAAGTTATTCATGATCATATTTATTTTTTTGTGTGAAGTTTAGTTTGATATGTACATTAATTAATGTACATAACCTTGTCACGGTTGTGTACATTAATTATGTAGCCACATACTGGCCCGGGTTTTTCTCCAGGTAGAAGTGGTTTTTTCGTACAGGCTCTCTAAGCTCTTGCATGGGGACGGCGTCTATTGAAATAATAAATCTCAAATTTAGTGTTATTTTAAGAGTCATGACCTATAAACAATATTTTCTGAATTATCTATAGTTTGATAATAATGCGTACTGTAACAATTTTTTTGTTTTATTAATTTCAAATTACTGTAAATTATATTAATTCATGTAAATTAATGTAAAGTTCATGTTAATGTTATGATACATACCTAACTTTGTATTCTTATTTAAGGTGTGTGTGTTGACATTTACAATCCGCCTTCGCCTTAGGGTCCGTGATTGGAATTCATGGGATGGTCCCTAGCTTGCTCCCAGAGAGTAAATTAGTTAATTGTTAGTTATAGAAAATTAGACTCCACTTGGTCATACGCCTTTTTGACAAACTTATTTATTGATATAGACGTTGCAATTCACTAAAAGAGGTGAAAAACTTGTTTAATAAATTCTGTTTGCAATTGAAGACATCTTCAAATGGATCATAATATAGTGATTTTTTTGTTTTTATTCCTCCGTCCTAAACGGATAAAGATATCGGATTTTCTCTCAGATAAGTCGTAATTATTTTTAAAAGCCTTTTTATCTGCAGAGATGTTAACTCTTATACGTTTTTAAATCGAACTCAGCATTTTTTCAGCGTAGTTTTAAAACCTCAGGAAGTGACTGAAACAATGACACAACATTTATTGAATTTATACGAAAACCATAGTGTTTTTTAAAAATTTTTGACGATTTTTAATTATAAAATTTTATTCGGATCTTTATCCGTTTTAGAGATATTTGAGATGTTTGTTCTTATTGAATCATTGTGTATGGACACTAGTCACATGGTACTCATATTTCGGAAGGGTTTGAAGTACAGTGTGTCGCTCGATCTGAGCGCAAGGACGTGAATGCTGACCTTTGGGAGACAGCGGTAGCGAAGGTACTTTTCTAAAAACATTGACNTTTTTTTTTTTTTGGGGGGGGGGCTTTACGGATCGCCGACATCGAGGTCATTAGAGCCCTAAAATTTTTGCACAGGTAGGGAAAATTCTGTCACGCACTAAGCAGAGCCAACATGACTCTCCCCACGTGTGGGACTCGTCGAATGTCTGAACCATACGCACTAAAACACTCCTGAATTACAATGTATCCAAACCAGGAAAAGAGAGAGAGACAACAGTTTTCTAGAACATTATAAAAAAAAGAAAAAAGTAAATTTAGAGAGAGAAAAATGCAAATTCAAAGGAAAGGGAAAAAAATATTTAAATCAAAAACCCTCCCGAAAACTTGTGGGAGGAGCCCCGTTTCGTGTATGGATTTGAGTAATGACATACGAAGAAAGATCAGATATTTTTCCAGAGGCCACATTCCTGAAGGAATCTAAAAAGTAGCAAAATCGGTTAATTTTGCCCAAGCTTACCCAACGTTCAAACTGTTGGGTAGATTGTTTCGCTATCGGCTGGTACTATATTTGAGACACTCCAGAAAAAAGTGTTCCACGGTAAGTGTTGTGTTGCAANCCGCGAGTGTGATGTTTTCCTCTAGCAGTTGTTTAAACCCGCTGAGCGGGGTAACGAAGGTCTTTAAGCGTAAAATGAAATAAATTTTGGAGAATGTAGGTGTTGCCGAGTGGGGTGATTTGAATCCCCCATCAGTTTCACTTCGTAAGATCTAAGTAGAATATCACGTCTCTTGTTAAGAGATGGTTCGCCAGCGTATACTAGTAAGCATTCTATTTGATTAGTGCCGAAAACACCACTTTGCAATGCGGACTCCTGCATGATGGATACTGTTAATGGTCCTGAGTGTCGACGGTGAAGCGAAGGCGTATACAACACTGCCATAATCTAATACAGACCGAACGAGACTTCTGTACAGACGAAGAAGGCAAGTGTGGTCTGCGCCCAATGATGATGCGCTTAAGCAGTGAAGAAGGTTTAGGGAAGAATTACAACGGGATTGTAGTTTTCGGATGTGATTGCGCCAAGGAATTTTGCGGCGTCAACAAAAGGAAGACGTTGGCACCTAAGGAAAAAGATCTGGATCATTATGGAGATGGTATATCCTACAGAAATGCATACAGCATGACTAGGATACAGAAAAACTAAAGCCAGTAGACCTGCTCCACTCGTGTAAACGGTTTAAAACCAATTGCTGTTGCCTCTCTATGACAGAGATGCTGCTTGACGAACAATAGATGGCGAAGTCGTCAACGAAGAGAGACGCCTGTACCGGTTCTCGAACCACTGACTCAATGCTATTTATGGCTATGGCAAAGAGAGTGACGCTTAAGATTGAGCCCTGTAGGACGCCTTTTTCCAAAGGGTGATTCGATGATAAATAAGTACCGAGGCGGACGGGGAAAGAGCGTTGAGATAGGAAGCTCTCCAGGAACAGAGGAAGACAGCCTCGGAATCTCCACAAGTGCAGTGTGCATAGAATTCCGTACTTCCAGATTGTGTCATAAGCTTTTTCAAGGTTAAAAATGATGGCAACGAGGTGTTCCCTTAATACAAACGCTGATGAAATGGTGGATGACAACGCGACAATGTTGTCTAGCGTTGACCGCTGTTTTCTGAAAACACATTGAATATTGATCAGAAGGTTTCGCGATTCCAGAGACCAAACAAGGCGACGATTTATCATTCTTTCTAACAATTTGCAAACGCAGCTTATCAGAGAAATCGGTCGAAAATTCCACGGATTAGAATGATCTTTTCCCTCCTTCATAAGTGGAATAATTATGACCTCCCGCCATTAAACAGGGACAGTAGGCTCATTCCAAATACAGTTAAATAACTTCAGAAGGAATTTTATGCCTATCTCTTGGAGATGTTTTAGCATCGCGTTATGTATTTGATCAGGATCAGGGGCTGTAACTTTCGAAGACGCAAGGGCACAAGTCAGCTCTGTCATTGACTAACTGTTGTAATAAACATAAGATATTATATTTCTGAATTGTACAGAAAATTATCCCAGTGAAAGTGAAATGTACGAAATTTAGCTAATTTTATCCTGCGTTCACCGATGGGAGACAAAAAATGACAGGGGAATGTTGTGGTTAGGCTAGTAGTAGTAGTGTCTGTCAACTTGATTCAACCAAAAGTGATAAAAATCCGTTTTCTCAAACTATGACTTTTTTTACACTTAATGTTCATAACATTTCATTTTACTTTCTCACGAGAGACAAACATGAACAAGTTGGTCATTGTACGTGTCTCTTAGATGATGATGTGCGCTCAGAAGATCCTCCGAAGTATCTACTTGATACTTCTCGGAATTTTGTTCGACTTGTCGTCTCTCTACATATAAATGACTTAAGTAATGGCCGGACGCGCGTGCGGATCCGGCGGCACAATTGCAACTTTGATTGTCTCGGAATGACTCACTGAGAGCTAGAGGCGCCTGGAAGAGAGCGGCTTCCGCCCCACTGCCCACGATGGCCAGCGTGAGAAACAGTGGGTATATGTGAGATGAAATGATCAGCAGGCAGCGTCCCAGCACCGTAGAGACGATCGAGATGAAGAATGTGGGCCTTCGACCGATCCTGAAACACGAGACTCATAAAGTGGATAAAAGGATCGGTATGGATGCCCATCTTCCCCAAAAATCCAATGCAATAATCTGCTGTCCCCCCTTCACAAAATAAATCCCTCAGAAATCCCTCTCTAGTCACGGTTTTCCCTCCACAATCTAGCAGTGAAGCTAGAATATGTTGATGGGATGGGGGGCATGACTCACCTTTGACTGTCTAGGTGCAAGGTGGGTCCGGAAATTATCTCTTAATTTAACTCCAAAGTCTCACATTTTCTACGACTATAGCTCTTAAAATTATGAACTTTTTATGGATTCTCCTTGCTGTTAACTTTTCCCCTACCGAAAAAGTTTTGAAATAATCTTGAGAATAATATTTTTTAAACTCTTCCCCCCCCCAAAAAAAAAGTATCGATGAATGCCTTCCTGAAATATAGTGGCATTAATGATGATCCAGTAGACGCTTCTTTAGCGAAAAAAAATTCAAAACTACTGTAGCATATTCAATAAACCGAACTGTTAAAATGTTGTTCTTGCAGAAAACCTACTTTAAAAATCCTTAAAATAGCGTAAGGTCTGAATAAAGAAAGTATTCCTCCTCCAAAAAATTTGTTTGTACGCAACGTGCGATATGAAATTTCGCGTTGTGTACCTTTGGGGATTAGTACAGAGACGACCAAACAAACGACAGACTGTAATTTGGATGCATGCATGTCTCGATAATTTGGCGTTCTTCAGTGGTTTTTTGTCACGTTTGGGAGTTTTGGTGGAACTAAGATTTTCTTTGCGTTGGAATTATCAGTGTGAAGTGTGTTATGATAACTTTTTTCCTTTTATATAATTTACGTGTCTTTGAACACTAGGAACAATGAACTACAAGGAAACCAATTATGCATAGCTTAATCGGCAAAAAGATAAAGATAGAGAATCGTTTTGTGGGATAAAGAATTCGCTACCAGATTATCTCTGATTACATTCGACGAAACTGATAAAGCGTTCCGAAGCAACCAGCTTCTCAAATCAAATTACATGTCATGTTAGAAAAGCGACTTCCATGTTCATAAGCTCCAGAGTGTAGTAGGACAAAAATGGACGGATAATACAAAAAATATGGCTGTATTGTATAGAAAATATCTTCCACCCAGGATTATACCTGCGTACGTTTAAGTGAGACGTATTAACATAGAAACAAAATAATTGATAAATACTATTCTTTTTAACGAAGTGTAACAAATACATCAGCAAAGTTTTTGCCACACGG
Organism: Laupala kohalensis; assembly: GCA_002313205.1. Taxonomy (NCBI): domain Eukaryota; kingdom Metazoa; phylum Arthropoda; class Insecta; order Orthoptera; family Trigonidiidae; genus Laupala; species Laupala kohalensis. Next base: position 520,039 of record NNCF01126227.1, on the reverse strand, counting down.
TCCAAAATATTATTTATGGTTGTATTGCGACCCCCATCTTTATAATTCCTCTATACGTATAAAGATGAGCGTTGTCTGCATATCTGTAAGCATGTTTGCCTTTCTAAATAAACCCATTAATTTTCCGTGCTTGGTGAAGTTGTGCACGTTTGACCTTCAAAACTAGAGGAAGATCACTGTCTACATGAGATTTCGATAAACTGCCCCCATTCTCTGTTGTCCACCCCTTAATTCATAATTTTTGTATTCTAAATGAAACATTATACACGGGATTTTCAAAATAAGAGTAAAATAGCTATCTACAATGACGTTTAAGTCCAAAATAAGCCCTCATGGGAGTACCATTCCCGGGAATATTATGGGAAGGAGATGACATAAAAAAGGAAAATATTGCTGTCTTGTCAACAAATAAGGTGGTAGTTCCGATGCAAAATATTAAGTTCATGTTCATCTCCCGTGTACAGGGTAAGAGCCCCGTAACATACTTCGAAGAGGAGTGGGAAAGGGTAACATACTCGAAATAAACGGACATGAGTCAAATCCATAATTTTCATTGTAGCCGAGATGAGTGACACTTCCTTGTAACCAATCTATTTTCCTGTGTAACGCCGTTTCCATTCATTCTACAGCTAGTATAAAAGTAATACAAAGATTATACATCAACATTACACTGTGTGTACTCAGATTAACAATATAATTCACATAATGTACAAATGATATGCATATGGCCAAGCCTTTCTCTCACTATTAACCAGACCACCACAGTCCGTTAATCCACTAACAAGACAATACTCCCATTAAGTGTGAAATTATTATTGCAATTAACATATCAGGCAAAAGACGAGGATAGTTGAAAAGGACGTAGCGAGATAAAATGATGAGAAGTGAGCTATAGAAAAGAATTTAGAAGAAACATTCAGAAATAGAAATGTGAGGATTGATAGCAAATCATTATAAAATGAGCCAAACAGAACAGTGGAAGTTTGCTATTTATTCGATAGAGAGCACTTACATATCTCCTAGCTGTCCGAACACGAAGGTGCCCACCACAAGTCCCACTTGCTGGAATACGAATGTGTTAGTTACTCGAAGGCCGTGGTTGCAAACCCAGTTTTCTTGCGAGGGCGCAGTTCTTGTGTACCATGAGTCATCGTAATTCCAACCGTGTTGGCAAGCTGTAACAATATTTTCTTTGTAGTTGGGAAGCGATGTAACTGTATTACTCATCATGAAATACATAAAATATTTTAACAATGAATTAAAAATTTGATGATAATAATAAGCATTTCTTAAATAACGTTTCTATATTGAATTAAATATAAATTTGTTGATATTCTATATGTACTATAATTAGTAGCCAACAATTTTTATTCGTAGGGCGGTTATTCCATGATTTTGTCTTAGTGTGTAAAAATGGTAAATCTGCCACTGCCTTAGGACGCTTGATCGAAATTGATTCCTTACTAGTTTCCGGAGAGTAAAGTAATACATTGACCTCCACTTGGAAGTTTGTAATTGCTTTTTTGATAGGAAACTTATTATTTTTTATGTAAAACTGAAAGTTTTTCATGAATATTCATAATTTATTTCATGAATCCTATAAAGCAAATACTAGAGAAACAGCATGGGAAATATAATTACTGCTAAGATACACGGGATATAGAATGATAAATGAATAAACAATATATTTGTGCAGCGATGCTTATAAGACGGGTCGAGTAAGTCAGTACTTACCGACGATTTCACGATCAGTTTTATTTGCTCCTAAAGAATGAAGCACAGATGTAATGTTGACGTCTGCATACATCTTACATTTGCTAAAAGACACGTCTTCCATGTTGTTTACTTCTCTGAAAAGAAATAATGTAATGTGAAAGATTTTACATTCTGTTCTTCTCAGATTGATATTGAAGACGTAGTTATGGATAAATATGGTCTTAGAAATGATATGAAATGCAAGAATATATAATGAAAATGGAATTATTTTTCTAACGCAGCTGTGCCAGACAAGTTGATGAGTGAAATCTTCTATTATATTATTCTAGTCTACCTTATTCAGCTTAGAACGAGAGTGTTTGTGGTTACTTGTTTATTATCTGATGTAGGCAAAAAATATAACAACTACATACAAAAAACTTGATGATATTTTAATTAGTACATGAGACATAGCGAAAATTCGAAAGAAAACAATATTTCATCCTCAGTCACTCCTTTAAATTCAGAATTTTGAAAAACCCTCTCTTAGTGAGCATCTACTACGCAAAAGTTATATCCTGTCAAAAGTTAACAGCTGTCTTAGGGCATAGAATTGAATGGAGACAACGTTTAAAAATAGAGTTTTATAGTCAAAGTATTGGGAAGCAATGTGATGTATTTAAATTCCGAATAAAACCATCCTGCTTCAGGTAAAGGTTTTGAATTACTTGTTGAACGCCCTTCGTACATACATGGGGTCACATTACGTGAAAGTAAATAAAATTTAATTATTTAAAAAAGCATATTTAAATCTTTACTCGGGATATTAAAAAGGATTTGAATAAAACACTTAAAAGGCGCCTTGATGTACACTAATACGAAAAATGTATTCAGAAGAAGAGTATTTACTTAAAAACACACTAAACGCATGAGACAAACTCCCTGTAACAGACTTTGTTCACACATATTCCTGTTTTTACTCGCACCGTTTTGAGTATATCTGTGTCTCTATGAAAAGTTTGAACTATTATGGAGTGCAGAACCTGAAAGTTAGCGCAAAGTAGCACTAGTGTCTGGGGATTTGTCCTGACTGACTGAAAGACTCACTGACTGACCGACATTCATCAACTACTAAAGCTATAAACCTAAATTTAGACAATAGGTTATCTAGTGACGTAACCACTCACTAAGAAAGGATTTGTCAAAATTTCAATTTTGAAAGTATGAAACGGGGTAAAATGTGTTTATTTACTTATCGTTATGAGGAAAACTATTGTGACAATTAGAATTACAAAGAGTGGATTAAAAAAACATCGGTTTGTGGAGCAACTCTTCGTGGAAATGAAAAAATCCCTTAGACTAGTTTCGTCTTCCCGCTCATTGAATTCAGTCTTCACTTAGTACGCCTAAAGACTTGCGCAGTTTATTTGCGTATTTTAGTAATAATAATTTAACCCAAAAACCTTTTTATTTGGTAAAAATAAATTTGAGAAAATAAGGTAGTACTAGCGTAAGAAGAATTAAATCACAAAATACCTGAAAACCGCAAAAATAAAGAGAGAAAAATGTATGTATTGTGAGATTTGATTAATTCAGTAATTAATTGTTAATAAAATCATCCTCGTTCGGGAATAATGAAATTTAAAAGAGAGGAAGGAAAGTCTTCCGACTCAATAGAAATTTAAAAGGTCGGCCGTTGAAAGATGACGAAGGCAGCCCCCTACATCTGGTATGGCGCAGGCCCACAGTCGGCTCTTTGGCGTCGAAGGAAATTTACAGCTTTTTAGAAATAGCAAGTTAGCGAGGGGGTGGGGAAAGCGACC
>NNCF01126227.1:485193-511257 GCA_002313205.1 Laupala kohalensis | reverse complement strand
GTTTTTTGTAATATTAATCTCGGATCACGATTTTATATGCTGCACGATTACAACCAGTGTTATATTGTAGATCATTATATTATTAGAACATGTTATTTATTTGTTCCTTAAGTAGTTTTATATTATTTATAACTCGAGAATTAAACTTTTGTGTTTTAGTTCATATTTGAGACAAACGTTTTCTATATTTATTTAATTCCTTTTCACATATATGAAAAACTTAAGAGAATCGCAAATTATGTGAAATTACTTTCGACAATACACATCATTTGTAGGCAATGAGATTTGATTTCTTTACTTCACTGTATAAATATAAGAAATTATAGGAATATTTATAAGTAATTTGTGATTCGAATTATACCAATTCCATACGATATCTTGCAATTATATTCAAATTCTGTTAAAAACTATATTTTATCACAGTATTGCGCAAAACAGAAACTCTAATATCTTTTACATTGCCTATGAAGACCTTGCGAGACAACGAATCTCGAGATGGTTTAAATATAGAGAATGGTAAAGTTTATTGAAGTCAAGAATATACAGAATATATTTGTTATAGAAGTCCAAAATGTGTATAATAAAAAGATGCAAAATATTTCTTTAATAGCGGTGTAATTAAACATTTTATCTCGTTACGATTTACCAGCGGTACTATTAGTCTTCCAAATATGGGCACCGTTTCAAATAGACCTACGATTGGTCGAACGAAACTTCCGCTGTCGAAGGGGAAGCAGGAGGAGAGACGCGTTGCAAACTTAACAGATCCAAAACTGGTCAGAGCGTGGGACTTAGAAAAATAAATGGGCCCTTTTTTGTTATCAGTAGTGTACAATACGTACGGCGCGTGCGCAGACTGCACCATACTTTTCAAGGCAGGAAATGGAAAGAGACTTTCTCGTGGGACGGTCCCTTTACTTACTGAGGTAGAGTGATTTCCTTCCATTGTTGCACCGTGTAATTGGTGAGCTCCCTTCCCGGGACGTGACACCAGTGATCTGGTACGGCCATCGCCAGCACCAGGTTGAGGAACGGCATCGCAGCCAGAAGAACGAAAACCAGGTTGAATGTGAGGTTAAAGCGTGTTTGAAACTTGCCTTTGGTTCCCACTGCCTTCATGATGTCGTCGAATATATCTTTATCCTCATCATGGGACACCGCCATATTGGTTCTTAAAAAGATATAAATAATATTTATGAATCTTGTAGAACACTATGAAACTAAGTTATAACAAGATACCAAAATGTTCCTTAATGTGATTTTGATACTACATGATGGAATTGACTTATGATAAATCGGCGTTTTATGTGGGACGCCCGTACCATCCACGTTTCCTCCACCATTCCCAGTAGTCCGGAAGACACACATTGGCAATGCAGATATGACGGCGGCACTGCCCCCCCCCAAAAAAAGCTGTGCTTTTGAGCACATCTGCCAATTAAATATTCGATCTAGGATAATTGAATATTTTTTAAAAATATCAGGATTACCAAGAATAAATGAAACATTTGGTTTCCGTTTAATTTTAGACTGAAGATTTTTTTAGAAGTCTTATTTTAGAAGACTGGCTAAGCTGACGAAAGTACTATCTGAACAAATATTTTACTAGTAGACAACACCACATCTTTCATTTATTCTTAAAAATGAATACTAATATCACTTTATCAATATCAAACTATCTGGATTACCATCGTATTCCTCGACATACCTTACATAATGGGATAATTCCAAAAAAAAATTCAATGGAAAATAAATTTTAATCATTTAATTTATTAACTTAAAAATTAACTTTTCAATATTATACTTTTTGAATTAATGGATAGTACCAATATTTTTCATCTCACCAACACATCAGTCAATACATTAACTCGACGATTCTAACCCAAACCATCGTAGATACTAATATCACTTCTCAGTCTTCCGATTTTTCTATGACAGCACTGTGTGTTCCTCTAACTGAAACCATCTTGAATCAATCCGGGAAATTTATTCCCCCTGTCCCATCTCTTTGAGTTTCTTTGGTTACATACCCATCATCCCCACACAACCGGTCCGACATCTCAACTTTCTCCATTGGTTGTTGCTAGGTACACTTGCTCTGGCTTAGAACTGGACCCTCCACAGTGTGACTGTACCATCCTCTCGGATTCATCGAGTTTCCACCAAAGCATTCGAGGGCTACGTCATCAATTATCTGTTCGTTTTCGTGTTAAATTACTCGCATAATCTCGAGATCAACTTTCTGTTAAACTAGCAACAGGATGCATTTAGATGGATCACCAACCGTTGGTACATTGATCGAGAAAATTACTTACTGTTTTATCTGAACATATTTATTAGATTGTAAATCAAGCACCACTGATTCTATACATAATTAAAAACCCACAACTCTCATCGTATAGAAGTGTCCCAAAAACTGCTGTCAAAATCCATCATACCAATTTAAGTTATTTGTAAGCGATGACTTTATTTGAATTAACCAGGTATAGAATGTTACTTATGAAGTTAACTATTTGAAAGTCTTTGTATTCATACCAGCCTTTGAATAAAATAAAGGTAAAAAATAATATGAGGTGTGTATTAATTTTCAGAAAAATATATTAAATAATACTCTAATCCTATATTTTTTGCTTAATGTATGATGGTAATAATTTTATATTAGATCATGTGATTTTAGCGTACACATAATAGCTTCGTATGTATTTGACCATATTTACGGTAGTGATTGATTCAATACATACATTTCCACGCGAAAATTTTAGAGACGGTACGCGTACATTTTTTAAAATTATAACAAATTAGAAACCGCATTGTTTTATCAAAATAAAAAATATTAATGAAATTTAAGAATTGATATTTACGATAATGAGAAGTCTAGATAAAACCTCAATCATGTAAAAAAATTCTTAAGAAATAAGTATGAGAAGTTCTTAAGTATTTCTAGTATAACGATTTATTTTAAATTTAATTTAATTTGACTTAAATAATTTAATATAAACATTAAGAATTTAATTCAAGCAAGTAAAATTCTAATAAAAACACTGGACAAACTAAAAATCTTACTGATAACAAAGAAACAGTCATATTTACCCAGCTCAGGCCTACGAAGAGTCTTAAGCTTCTGATTCCTAAATGTGGCACAAAAGTGAATCTTGGTTCCTTTATTGAGAGTCTGAGGTAGAATATTCAAAGAACATATGAGTAACTTGTATAGTAAGATAAGGACCGATATAATATTAAAAGCTTTCATGAAAGTAAAATTATTTCGAGGAATCCAAGTATCAGAAAAAATCACTTTTTTAACACATCCTCAGTCAGTGTATACTCGGCATGTCAGTTTTTTACTTACTATTTTAATAATATTTTTGTCGGTTGTTACATTATCTCTGTAGCCCTATCCTGACCCTGGTTTTTCTCCGGTTTTCTTTCGGGTAATGGTGGATTTTCCATGGTCCGGATTGTCATTAATAATTGGGCCCTGGATCGGAATTGGTGGGATGGTCCCTTGTTTCTTTTTCGGAGAGTAACCTAGTTTCTTATCTCCCACGTGGTCATACAGAGCCTTTAACTGCTTTTTTGACAGCAAAGTTAATTTATTTGTCATAAGTTTATTACTGCGAACAATGAAATACCTCGTCACGCCGCTTTTAAACAGAGGATGATAGGCTTTGCTCATCAGTCAAGTGGTAACATTTTGTTATTTTTTATTAAAATATACGATCAATATTGTTAGATTTGTAATATATTTATAATTTCAATAAAATAACTCAGATTCACCAATAAAGGTAGTATCTTTTTAATATAATCAATATTAAAATAATAAAAGAAATTATTCTTTTGTAATCACCCTTTTTTCTACAACCTGCTTAAATCTTGTATTTCTAAAGCCTACTTCAGCAATACTAATTTTAAAAAATGTAGTTTTGAATATAAATTTTCTGTTTTTCTGATGAAGCCAAGTCTTTCATTTTAGCAATTTAAAGGGTACCCCAGGATAAGGCACTAAAATGTGTCCCCCAGCCAAATGACATTGTCCTTTTGTGTATAGATATTTACTGATCAAATATCATATTTAATCACATTTTCAACTTTCTTTGCGTTTGGTATTGTTTCCTATACGAAAAAGTGGCTTTTTATTTCTTTTTCGCGAATTTAAACCAATATTAACTAAACATACAAGTCGCTTAGATGATAAAACACTCAAATCTAACAAAAATATTTTAATGGTGGTTTTTATAGTACATGGTCGCTATAAAAGTCCAAAAATATACCACATAATGTCAAAAAAGGCCAAAATGAACATTTTTGTCGAAATTACTGGGGTTCAGGGCTGATTTTCTGGTGGGTCAACTAAAAATTGCATAAAAAGACACATTTTCTATAATTTTTCGGTCGGTTTTTGACATCATTTGGCATATTTTTGGACTTTGTCGTTGTCATATGCTATAAATACCACTATATATTTTTAATTTATACTTGTAATGTAATATAAAAATACATTTAAAATTTATACTTTAAATTAACTCCAAATTTTTATTAAGACACCCCGAAAAACTTGTTTAAACCTTATTTCGTTAAGATAGGAGAAATTAAGTGTTCCAAAATTAAAATCAATGGTCCAATATTCATGAAATCAGCAGGGATGTAATGCCAAATTTCAATTGAAACATTTTATTAAAAAATATTGTAATGGTGTTTGATGTCTGCTCTTCTAAATATAAATAATTTAGAAAACACGATCTGTATTTTGTTGCAGAGAACACAATTTTGAATAAAAATGACGATAAATTCGCGTCACAATTTAGAATCTTTGTAATTACTACTTAAAATGTAAATCAATCACTAATTATAAGTTTCATCTCTAATGCGAGACATATTCAGATGTGCTAGTTCATTGCTCACAAGTGACTGGTTCAAATTAGTACTTCTGGATGAGGAAGAAAGCAGGAGTGTTACAAAACTTTGTTTTTGATTCAGATTTATGTAGTTATACAAATTGTTTTCTAAATTGTGACACGTCAATTTATATTAATTTTCATTCAAAAATAAAAATTTATTTATTTATTTCTTGGTTCATATTGGTCACCATATATATACATATATACCATATATTCATATATAGTGACCAGTACGTTGAGATGTTGAGTAAGAACGAGGAGTGACGATGAGAGGTAATTTAAGAGAACTATGCCCAGCAGAAGATGTTATATTAAACATCGAAACGTAGGCTGAAATTTTCCGTTTTATTTTCTGACTTTCTTCCGTCAAGTATGTCATTATATGCATAATCAAGATATGTACGAGTATGTTACCAAAACCGTATGAATGTGTCGCTTCGCCACCCACCCCAGGAGAACGGATGTGCTACAATTGTCTTGCACCACTTGTTTATACTTACGTACAATTAAATTTAAGAGCTGAAATGACTAGTTGGACTGTCTCTCGGATAATTTAACTAGGACAGTGCACGTCAACAGATGTGTCTCGACTTTTCTCTGCCTAAATTATTACGCATTGTCACTAAGACTCTGATAACGTTTCAGACTTTTCGTAAGGTGTCTGACATGGCTCGTCATTCTACATAGAAACTGAATTTCATACACTGAAAGAGGTCTGAAGCATTGCATGACTCAAATCGCTCCTCAGATACATTGGTGAAAAATATATGTCTACTGGTGGACAGATCTTTTCCAAACTTGTTTTGGGTGTATATGCTCTTGTTGATTTTTAACTTGCACTTGATAGCAGTGGTGGATTTATGGGGGTAGTTAAGAAGGTTATAGCACCCCACCCCCCCTTTGGCCCTGAACTCTCAACAGATAAAGGCATACTTTTCCACTTTAAACGATTAATAAATTATGTTACTACTTAGTATTGTTAATTATACATTTTATTTAAAAGATAATATTTATAAAATTTGTTGTAAAATCATGATTTTCAAACAGAATTGGTCCCCAGATCCCTTCTCGGTTAGTCCCCTTTGACTACGGTCTATATGCGCCTCTGCTTGACAGTGAATGCTAAATACAATTTCCATCAGTAAGTCCAATTTTTACAGCATCCTCTTTAATCTGTGGAGACCATCCAAAATAGTCCAACCAAGAAACATTGGAGTTCGAAATTTTTACTGAAATGATGATTTCTGACGAAGAAAATATTCATTTTCGAAATGTACGAAATGTAAAAAGTCGTTTCGTTTATTCTTGGACCTACTCTCAACAACCAGTATCCATGTGTTTATTGTAACAATAAATCGTGAATTTAGTGTTATTTCAATTCTTATGAATTTTTAAACACTATACTCAGAATAATCTATAGTTCGATAATAATTTGTACATGTAAAATAAATATTTTGTGTTAAATTACAAACATATTGACATTCTATTAGTATTATAACTCGTAGCTAACTTTTCATCTTATCTAGAAATTTTTGCTGAAATTTTTGAATCCGCCTCTGCCTTAGGACCCTTGATCGGAATTGATGGGATGGTCCCTTGCTTGCTTTAAGTAAATTAGTTTATTGTCCTCCACGTGGTCATACGCCGTTTGTACTGTTTTTTGACAATACATTTATTATTATTATTATTATACATGATGGTACTTGAGGTCATGTAGTATAGTGGGTTAAAATTTTTAGCACTAGTAGGATCGATGGGAACATTTCACTTTAAATTATTATATCATTTTCTGGTAGGTTAATTTTCAGCTCTGTGTTGAATATACATTTGACTGGTTCTCATCTCTTTCATCACGGCGATGGTGAGAAATGAGTTTAAGAGGACGCCCATATTCTGTCTAATGAAATTATTTCACCACCGCAAATTGAAGCATGTGTATTTCATTCGTTCTCAATGATCGTGTGAATAAAATAATCGCTGAAAACAACGCTTACATGCTATCTTCGTCATTTTAAAAATGACTTGATATATTTACAAAGTATATTTAGAAGTAAAAATTTATACGTATTTTAAACTGTATTGTCTTCAAGGAGTCTCTTTACAAGAAAAGTACCAAGGACTGGTGCAATCGACGTATATTAAATACTTTGGAATATGCTTTCGTAAAACTATACCATTTCATTATATCATCCCTTACTCGACATTCTAGAAAAATATTAAGAATGATGAAATGAAATTCGTTTCATTCTTGGAAATGTTGCGCTGACCAATGTGTGTCGTTATGTTTGCTCCTTTTAAGATCAATTTAATTTTTTTTAAATTATGTCGTGATAACCTTCACTTCATTAAAGATACTATTATTTTGTAAGATAGTATTTTGCGGTAGATTTTTTAAGTATTGTATAACAATAATTTAATGTAATTTTATCATTCAATTTTATGTTTCTAGAAAAGGGTTTCACCAAAATGAACTAATTAAGTAGTATTTATCGCACTTGAATATTTAATGTTTTTATCGACAACTTTTTATTTGTACTTATTTCTGCGTGTTTTTTTATTTTTTAGTTGTTAGTTCAGCTGGAAAGACCATTGCACTGATTGTTTGAATTTGTAGACCCCACGTAGAAAGGGTTTGTTATTTTTCAGCCCCAGTATTCAATAAACGTGTACTTAGTGAATATTACAAAATATTTATCCCTTTCTGAAACTCAGAAAAACTACAAATTGAGATTCGAAAACAACACTGGTTTCAAATTCTTTTACGTAATCCTTAACAGCATACAAAGACAAATATACTCCGAACTAGAATTTTTGTAACTTCTTGGACATTATCCATCATTATCCTGTTTGAGCTTTTTCAAAAGTTTCAAAAGTTTGAGCACGCGTTGTACAAAAATTATAATTCAACATCGTCAAAATTGTCGTTCAGAGAAGAAAATTTTAATGATGTAATAGAAATGTCTGTAGCTCCTGTGCTTTTTGTGAGAGCACGATGAAATAAATGTCGATTATCAAATAATATTTTAGAAAGAAGTTGGTGAACTGTACGATGAATATTGCACATACATAGTAAATATACATATTCATCTCATAATACTTCTGTTCCTTCATTTACAATGTTTTTCTTATCTGAAATATCCTTCGAAACGTTTTGAAAATTAGAAAAATTAAATTTTACGTCAATAAACATTCAATTCCATAAGCTCTGGATTTTCTCAAACAAATGATTAATCTGATGCTAGTTGAATTTGTTCGTTGTTTACTCCACATTGATCACAAAGTTTTAAGCAGGAAGCGTGTGGTTGGCGAACCGTTATTGATGTGGGTGGACGAGCAACACATCAGATGGCTACGAGACGCGCTTCATAACTTCCCTTCAATTTCTTTCTTTTGATGCCCATATATTCCTTTGTGAGAAATACGTATCATGCTGAATACTTGAAATTACTCTCGAATTCAGACGCATTATAAATTTGCAAAACCACACCACGCTAGTTAAACAGACACGAATAGCTCGAAATATTTGTGGAAGGGATGCTTTGAGTATATGAAAATGTTCGTTATGTATTGTACTTACGGTGTATGTACTGTGGAAGATGAGAGTGGTGACGAGTGACTTCGAAGACTGCGCCTTCTTATCTGAATCGTGCCCTCGGGCTCCTTCTGCGCCTGCGCTGTAAGCGACGGAGGGTAATCAAAATCGTAGACGGCCTAACTAAATTACTTGGCCTTGCAGTAGACTAATCTTTCCTGACACAAACTGGTATTGAGTGACGAAGATATAGGTATTTGTGGCGTGTGAACTGGGGTCGTTGATTTTACGTCACACGTATCGCGCCACAGTTACATCTTCATTTTGTTGAAGACTTTTGAGGTCAGGAAACGAACGAGATGTCGCTTCTAAAAATATTACGTTTTTTCTCCATTTTTTAGCAAATCATTGAGCCAGATGGCGGGAAAACATTAAATATATTTGTTCTAAGATACCACTTAGTGGTATTTGCTTGTAATGCAAACATGTATTTAAATAATATTAAATTTATCGTCAAGAAAGGAAATCACATGGAGCACAATATACTATTTTACTTTCCGGAAGCAAGCAAAGGACCATCCCATCAATTCCGATCAACGACCCTAAGGCAGAAATGGATTTAACATATTAGTACACTACTAAGATAAGAATAGTAGTTCAGTAAGTGTTATAATATTAACAGAATATCAACAAATTTGTATTTAATAAAACACAAAGGTTATTTCACAAGTTCGTTTTGTTATAAACTATGATCTATTCTGAAAATATTGTTAATACATCGTAAGCGTTAAAATCACATTTAATTCGAGATTTCTTGACTCCGTAGATGGACGTATCTCAACCAAGTTACTGAATAATCGCGGGTTTGATTTGTATTTATTCGCTACAATTTACCTTCCGAGAGTTTTCACAATGAACGAAATCTAACTGAATACTGTGTTAATATTTATGAAAGTTAACGAAGTAAAATTGGATAGTTATCAGTAGAAAGGTGCAAAGTGTCAAATTTGTGAACACAAAGTTATTATAAAAACAATCTATATTACACATATTTATTTATTTATTCTTCACACAAATTTGATAGTTAGGAACAAATGATAACTCTTTGCCATAAAAATTAAAGTTTTTTGATATCTATAAAATTAAAGTGAAAAAAAAAACATTTGTGGCAGGTGCTATTTCCATTCTCATTTTCATAGCGATATGTGCCACTTATTCTTTACAGAGCTGCCTGTAATACTCCTTATGCTACCTCTTTGGCAAATAAATAATCATAGTCTGTAGAACTTTCTTCTTTTCTGTCTTAATTGAGTTAACTAATGAGATAACTTGGAACAATGTAGACTGCGTGCTTCCCTTTCTTCAGTGCTGGAATTTTACGACGTCTCAAGTTCATTCTTTCACTTCTACTCTTCTCAAGTTCGCAGAATTATATGTTCGTTCCCTCCTTCCACATTAAATCCATTGAATGCAAAACAAATGAATGGCACATTGCACCTCTCTTACGAAATTGGCCAGGTCTTAGCATTGCTGCCATTTTGTGATGGTCTGGGGAAACTCTTTATAGTATGTTGCGGACTCTTCCCGTATAATTCTTCATTGCTTTTTGCATCTCTTCACCTTTCTAGTGCTTCTTGCATCTCTTCTTCTTCCAAGGCACTACAACATTCCTTTGTATAACGTTTTGGCCTGCCCTGTCACAGCCTTCCATTGCTTTCTGTCCTTTACGTTAATGGTCCAATTCTTGATATCTTTCAGAACAGAAAGGTAATAGAGAAGGAACAGTGAGACACGCAGAAAAATGAGACAATTACGAATATGAGACAGACAAGGAAGACAAACGGGTAAGGACAATGGATGAAGTGACTTGACATAACAGAATATGCCCTCCTGGCCCCCCTACTCCAATGGATCCCTAGAGAAAAGCAGTCAAAAGGCGCGAAGATATTAAGATGCAGTACCCATGCAATGACTACGTTGCAGGCAAGGTGATTAATAGGATTAAGTTATGTAAATAAATGTGTCAAGATGTAAAATTAGTAAGTAAATAAAAATACATAATCTCTCCACCTGATTTTCAGTCTTCCTCTCTTTTCGGTGGTTAAGGGGAATCACTTCCAGATTTTCTCCACTGCTCTATCATTGTCCATCCTGTGTGGATATCCAAACCAGTTGTCTCAGTGCATTTATGCAATTATTATATTTCTTGATTTAATTATTTCATCTATTTCCCAATTACTTCTTATTCTCCAGGTATAACCTTCTAATTTTATTGGGCAGTATATCCTTCGCAAAATATTCCTCTCAAATATCATTAGCCTTTGGATGTCATTTGCTTTGAGAGTCTATGTTTCGGCTGCATATGTAACTTTTGGTGCTACCGCAGTGTGTAGTTTTAATTAGGCGCTTTTAGAGATAAGTTTATTTTAAAACAATGCTTGAGAGGGAATGCTCTGTTTCCAGCTACAATTATTTCTTTACTCTCTTCTTCAATTGAATTTTCTCCGTTTACAACGGAGCCTAGCTATTTGTATGAGTATTTCTGGTATACCAGGTCATCAATTGTGATATCTGTAAGATTTAGATCCCCTGTCTTACATCTCATATATTTTGTTATATGCGTGTTGATTGATAGTCCATATTGTAAGGAGTTTACCTTAAAATCAAGAAAGACCATTTCTAATGTTTTTCTTGTTCTGGCTATCAGCAATAAATCATCGGTATAAGTCATATATTGTTTTAATCGAGTGGTAATATTACCTCTGAAATCCAATTGTGCCAGAATTACATCCATTACTACCCAAAAGAGAGTCGCCGATAGAGGGCCCCCTTGCTTGACCCCAAACTCTACATTGAACTCATCACTTAGCTAATTATTGTTTCTAATTCTAGCTTTGGTGTGAGAATTTCTTTTTTTAGTTTTCCTGTGATCTTGTAGTTAGCGAGGGTTTGCTTGATTTTATATCTGAGCACGGAATCAAAGGCTTGTGCATAGACAACGAACATGTTATGCAACTCTATGCCATATTCGTGACATTTCTCGCATATCTGTCTGGTCAGGAATTTTATGAATAGTTGATCTATACTAGCGAAACCCGGTTTAATTTGTTTTCCATTAGTACAGTCAGCCTGTTATTCAGTATAATGACGAAGATTATGTAGGCTATTATTAGAAGTGTTGTGGATCTATACTTCTTTCAATCATACCGGTTTCTCTTTTTAAATACAGGGAAACCATTGTAGCTTCATTCCATTGTAGTGGGAGTTGTTGAATCCTCCATATTTTAAGAATTAGTAGGTGTAATTCCTTTTTTTAAGGTTCCTTCCACCAAACTTTATTAGCTCTGGGGGAATATTGTCTGAGCCAGCTGCTTTGTTTTGCTTTAAATGCAATATTTCAATTTTTCAAATGTTTGCACTTTGCGCCATTCTTCTGATAAATATCCAATTCAAATGTTAACGTAATGATGAATGAAAATATAAAAAAATTCAACTCTGGACAAGAAGTATACGTATTATGCCTAGAATTTTAACGTTGTTGTAGCTATTATAGGATGAGCTAAAAACTCTGACCTCAACTGCCGAAAAGTGTACGATGTAAAAACATTGACTTCAACTACCAAAACTGATGCTGTGAATGTATGAAATGTCCAGATATTTCCTTATATTTAACTATTTATAATCTCTGCTGCTAGTTTCCTACCTGTTGATTTCACATGACACATCTATTATGCGATGGGGTGACTTGTGCACTCGCCTTCTACCTCTGGTTTGAATCCCAGTAGATTCTAGTAGAATTTTCGGAATGTTTCCTCGGATACTCCCGTTTCTCGGGCCTCTCGTTTCACCGTAACATATACTCATCGTCACCATCATCTCACATAAAAAATCGCATCTCCCCATTCGTCCAAGTTGCCACAACCACTGACAGAGCGCGCGGGGCAAACGGCGATGGAACTCTGCCGTGAGCAGTCTCGTCATCAGAATGTCGAACTAACTAGATAATAAAAAAAAGTTATTTAAAGAACAGGTATCACTGGTTGATGTAATATCCAAATCAAACTTTCTCACGAACAAACCAGTCAGGTTTTTTATTTTTTCCGACGATTGGGGTATACGGCTCCTCAAATGGGTAGCCCTTCTCAAGAAATTAAAACCAAGAGGTATATCAGATCGTTAACAGAATTGCCGTAACACACATAACCTTAATGTGTGTGTCCTAAGTCAATGCAGTACAAAGCACAATAACTATGCCTCCTGGTTTTAATTCCTTGAGAAGAGCTACCCATTTGAGAAGTCGAAACATCGGAAAAAAAATTAATAAACTGGTATGTTCGTGAGGAAGTTTGATTTTTTAAAAAGTTATACTACCAGAGCTCTTACCATTCACATTGTATAACAGAAGCCCAGAGCTCGGCACTAAATCTCATAGGCTAAATCTTTGAAACATTGGATAATAGCTCCCTAATCAATATCTGGTTTACATAATGTTTATAAAGACAGATGCCACTTATTTACAATTGTTATTGAACGGCGGTGTATATTGTGAATGCTTTCAGAAATCTAAGGTTTTCAATTATTTCGAGGAAGAAAGAGGACGTTATGTCTCTATGGAAGATTTAAGTCCCGCAGTCAATATCTTCTCCACAAATATATGATAACTGCAAACCAATATCGCTCATGAAAGTGATTATATTAGGTAAAAACATTGACCTAAACTGCCAAAACCTTTACTATGTAAAAACATTGAACTCAACTTTATTGGTAACTTAACTAAATATTTTCTTAGTACTGAGTATGACTGTTGCCAGTTGATTTGCGTAGTCATACAGCCGAGAGAGCAGTTCCTCTGACGAGGCACTCAATAGGTGAAGATGTGCCGCAGATGGGCGCAGATGTGCCGCCTATCTTAACGCTATTGTTGGATACAAAATCATTCCAAAATCTTATTCTTGCCACGCGCTAATTTCATAGCTGTGTCCGGCTGTGTCTATGTGTTTGCTTATGTAAAAAATAACGCGAGATTTAAAAACCCTGGAATCAGGAATTGCTAATGACAAAATTTACGTTCTGTATTGTAATAACAAATAGATAATTGCATAAATTAACAACCTATTTTCTGCTCTCAAACAAGTGACCGCAATCTTGACACGTAATACATAAAATATGCATTTTTGAAACACTTAGAAATTACGAAGTTATGAAATTAGATATAACTCATGTAAACGATTCTGTTAACGGAAGTGAACCTCTTAACGAGTTCCGTTGGATAGAAAATAGACAATGCCTTTCAAATGTACCGTCATTAATAGGGTGTTGTGATAAACAAGTGTGTTGAAAAACTGCAAAATTTTCCCTGACATTTGGTTCATAATTTTGTCGTAACATTCCCAACGATTTCAGGAATACAAGTTACACTGCCCTTTCTCGAATATGTCCCAGCAGTAACTCGAAGAGCAGTCTATAATTAATATAGAGAAATCGGTGTACATTGCTTTTCGCATACAAAACCGGTGGATTCAACGGGATTAGCGGAAGAGGATTGAGAATTTAATTATTAAAATTAAGAGCGTATGTAGCGAAAGTGTTTATCATGATATTGAAGTTTACTCTTAAATAATTAATGATTCAAACAAGTCATTCGCCCATGAACGGAAATATGTCCTTCCAAATGCCGTATTAATACATCTAACATTATTCACACACAAACATTCCTTAGCAAGCATAGCCATTCAAAAATATTTACTCTTAACAAGTAACCATTACATAGAGACACAAACAAGTTATAAACACATTATTACTTTGACGAAAAAATTACTGTTTGTTAGATCACTTTATTTTTGCTTACTAACCTTAAATTCTAAGGATTCGACACTTAAAAGTTTAGAACACAAACAGTTTTAAACCTATAGTTTTTCACCTAGGTTTTTAACTTACCTCTCAAAATACAAAACTTATTATATCCTGTTTTCTTTGACAAACCGTTCAGAAAAACACCTAAGGTTCTGCTTAGAACCATACAATGTCGTACGAAATATGGTCATTAAACAAACATGTCCTACTCAAGCGTTAATTAGCGAAAAACTGTGTTATGAACTATCGTCACAGCCTAATAATATACATTCGTGACAAACCATACAAAGTCCGTATACTTTTCTTGCAACTAGCGACAGTAGCGTCTCTATCCGCCGGTGAGTATAACAATAGCGCCACAGGTATACACCTCTTCCTGATTTTTGTGTTTCATGTGCTGAACCAGGACCCTCTTGGCGGTGAAGACAAGAAATTTTTAAATTTAATATACTGTAGTTCTTAAAAGTATCATAATAGTCTTGTTATTCTTTTGTATTTTTAGGTTTAGGTTCCATTATCTATATTGTATTTCAGTAAGTCTCTGTTGTAGTAATTTGAGAAATGTTATTTTATAATTTGTAAATTTTATTCTTGTTCGGCAATAAGCCGCCATCCTGATTGGGGTTTTGCTAGGTTTTATTCAATCGCTTAAGGTGTCACACCGGGATGGTCCCTAGTTTTGCTTCCCAGCATTAAATGTAAATGGGTTCCCCCTTCTTTTCTTCTTTCATTTGTATTTATAGTAAATAAATTTAATAAATATAGTATTTATTGTATAATTTGATTTACACACTTTTTATTCTTTATCCTTTTGTACTTCATAAAGTGCTTTGAATTTGATTTCTATCTAGGGTACTTAATATTTTCTTACCATTACATTGTCAGACACATTTTCCATGTAGTATCAAAAATTCATTTAATACTATGGTGTATTGTTTATGAAAAAATAAAAAATTGATTCCAATTAAAATTAGTAAAATTGTGTTATTCAAAATTGCAAGTTCATCTTTAGTTAAGAGTTCAATTAATTTTTTTTTAATTTATCGGACCAAAATTGCACAGATTTTGTGCGTGTTTTATTCGATATTATGTAGTCAAGTCAAAGCGAGTGTCGGGTTTTTGTTCTAAAATATTGGTGGTGGCTGCCCTGAAACACCACTCGAGTCCGCCCGGAGTCAGCCATCTTGGTGTTTTTGGTGTACTCTCTTACGGTAACTTGGCTATACCTCACGGCTAGATTTCTTTACAGGGTAGAGAGTTGACAACTCGAACAAAATTCCAAGGAGGACATCGGCGGATCTTCTGAGCGTGCATCATTATCTAATAGGAGCATACAGTGAACATAATGGCCGCCCTTTGTTATTGTTTACGTTGGTTTCTTTCTGCAACGTGAACAAAATGGCTGTCACCTAACAGGACCCAATCAGATGACGCGACATCCATGTCGCCTCTCTGCGCTATAAAGAACTCAAATATATCTATAGACACTAAAGAGGCCGTGGGTATCCCCGAAACGCAATACGAGTTCAAAAGCGATATGGGGAGGTTGTATACATTCGATAATCCGTTGTATGATCAAGTAGGTTGTGATTCACCAAAATGTAATGATCCTTACTCACCACTTGATGGCACCACTGTTGTCGAACTACAATTTTGGATCCCCTACGTACAAATTATGGACTATACTGTTCATAAACACAAAAGTTTCAAGAATTACGTATTACGTAATTTGTGTAAAGAACGTTCAACTTTAATTTTGGGACTATTGTCATTCAATATATTTATTATTCGTTATACAACTTGTGGAAGTAGTGTGATGTGAAAAGAACACCTAAATATCGAAAATGATACTTAGGAAATTAGGTGAAAACTTAAGAACATATTGTAGTAAAACAATATATTTCCGTACGTCAATATCAAAATATTGCCCATCGAATCCTCGATCTACTTGTAAGCACGCTCTCACGTTACCACTACACCACGCAGGACATTGGAAATGTGAAAGTAATAATACTATTTGAAACGCTATGTCAATTGCCATATATTTTACTAATTGAAATTAAATTGCCTGATGTAAAGTCATAAAACCAATTACACACTTCTCTATACTTGTAATAAACTTATGTTCCATAACTTGAATTAGATATTTAAGTAAACTAACAAAGAAGTTCAAATGAAAAATGCACAATTCAAAGTCTGAAACATAATATTCGAAGCTATTTGGCTTCTGCTTTTTTGACAATAAAGTTTATTTATGAGACAGCACAATTAATTTGTGGATTTATATACCACAGAAACTGTCCTCAATATCGTTTATGATCATTTGTTTTTTTGTGTTACATGCGCGTATATTTAGTAAACGTATTCAATGGTGAGTTGATTGATATCACAAATACTCATACTAAAGTACCGCTATGAACAAAAACACTTTTATCAATATAAACCAACTTCGCCATCAATTGCCTTGTAGAGGATACACAAGACAGTGACCGAGAAGATACGTGGTGAGAGAAAACGGAGACTCAAGTTTTAAAATCTTGAACAAAATCAAAGAAAAGTTATCGCGATTCAGCGGAAGGAAAGTTTAATAAAAATAGAATAGCAATGAAAACTAAAATGAAACGAATATGATGGAATGTGTCGATGAAGACTTAGTACTTCCTAAGAGTTTGAATGCAAATTATTGCGTATTTGACGAAACTTCAGAACCCAGTTAATTGCTGTATTTACACCAGGAAGTTGGGTGGCTATGGAGTTTGAAATTAGCGGCGAGATCCGACCAGACCTCTTGATTTTATAGCGTAGGTAAGGTATTTCAATAAGTTTGATGATGCTTGAGGTGCAGCTCTGTTATTTCATAAGACTACCAAAATAACATTTAATTGACAAGTAATAGTTTTTATTGATGAATAATGACATAATTAACTCTCACTCTTGTACATATTTCTTCCGTGTACCCTACACTTGGAGNTGCTTGAGGTGCAGCTCTGTTATTTCATAAGACTACCAAAATAACATTTAATTGACAAGTAATAGTTTTTATTGATGAATAATGACATAATTAACTCTCACTCTTGTACATATTTCTTCCGTGTACCCTACACGTGGAGAAGATATGTGATAACTTTTGGTCAGATAAAAATGGCGACGAGCCGGGAAATGGTGAAATGGTGTACTGTTGTGGAAGGCGAACGGGTGGTGTAGTGGTAAACACCCGTGCGATCAAAGTAGGAGTCGTGGGTTCGATTCGCAGTTCGTTGCCATTTTCACCTGACCGAAAGTTATCAACTCTCACTATTATTTGTTGTTCAGTAATAAAAAACAGTTGCTCAACTCACTGTATAACTGCGACATTATTTTAAAATGCTTTCAACCAATGTCTTAGACAAATATTATTTTTTATTCTTTGATTATTATCCTAAAGCAGCATTAAAAATAAATCCGTATAAAATCAGCTTTCTCGTGTAAATGTAGAAAAATTAATTAAATTGACTATTTGACCGTTCAATTAACTTTTGAGAGGAAACTACCTCTGATTCGTCTCATCTACCACAGCAAAATAACACTAAATGAGTAAAGTAAGTGCTCAAGTCCCAGATGTGACCCGACGTTAAATTAATATGGACAGCGTATAAAAATACTGCGACAGATGAGATACATAGAAATTATAAACGATGATAAATTGACGCGCAATTGAATATGCGATTAATAAATCACACCGGTTATATCATAACCTCGCGAGGATGAAACTGAGTAAATACAATATTGGAAAAAAAGGTATTGAATCGCTATGGAGGAGCAATACGACTGAAGTTACTTTATGGCGTAAGAGTTTGGGGACATTGGATAACATTGTGTAAGATAGAAAGTATATTGAATCAACTATAAAGCGCCTGAATATTAAAAGGTACGTATAGAACAGTTTCTGATGGTGCTTTAAATGTATTATAAGGTTCGTGTGCACAAAAGGTTAAGTTTCGGAAACTAATATAGAAAACAGGAGTAATGTGTGTAAATGGTGTAAATATAGATACAACATAAATTTTGGAAAAATTGGCGGAGGAATTCATTCATGGTTGGCGAAAACGATGGGATAACACGGGTACATTTAAGCAATACAGATGCAGCAGGTAATCTAGAAAAAGATGGGTGTCGGCCTCTTCGTGGCTGGGACAGGTAACGTGGCTGCGTATCACGTTATGTCGCGGTTAAGTGACGCAAAACAAAAATCAAATAGAAAAGAGTATTAGTTTCTTTTCAATTGTCACTGTGACTATTTATCACAGGAGTCTTGATGACATATATCCTACCCAGCCTCTGGATGGAGAGAGTAGACAGAGGAAAACAAAATGAAACTCAAAGTGACAATATCTTTCTTTGGCGTCGGCGTGAAAAGTACGAGAGGCGATATTTGTGGAAGTACTGATCCTAGGTTAGAAAATAAGAAGGTTAAGAAAGGCATCTCCTGAGTGCGAGCTGGTTGTCAGATGAGTTTTCCGTTTATGTGATGATATTGACATAACCAATATCTTTTCAGTGGGTAACAGGCAGTAAGCGCTCCAAATGAATAATAGAGCGCTCCACCATCTCAGCTTGTGACATTACTACCTTCAGGATAAACTCAAATGAATTTGTGGATTTTTTCCTCGGGAAAACGATAGAGTTCATAACCATGTGTCTACTCTCTACGAACTTTTTTTTCATTCTTGTTTGAGAGATCGTGAAGACTATTGGGATCGAAAGTTCATTTATATATTTCCTCTATGTCTATTTTGGCATCCATATCCCCCATTATAATATTAACAAAATATGATGGTGAAGAATAATATATTTGATAAGAGTAATGTTGTCTTTCACTTGTTATATTAGTTGGCAGTGCCCTTATTTACGACAACATGTATTAATAACGTGCAAACACTTTAATCGTTCATACTTTTACATAACGTTTCGGGGATGTATGTTCCCCCTCTTCAGATGTATTTTATATTTTCTACAAAAAACATATATAAAACATCACTAATCTCCAGTACATTGTTACAAATCTTCAACTTACATATGTGAGCAAGTACAAACCTGAACACTCTTATGATGCATGCGTATATTGATTCAAAGTTGTGTTGAACTTATTAAAATTATCTTTTGCTATGTTCATCTATTTGTGGGTTGCTATGAAAAATTCATTCCCACATTATTCCCCCACCACGTGGTTGCGTCATAGCAGAAGACAGCCTGTACCGCACAGTGCTGATGGGCCTCAGTTCGGTAGATCAGAGTTGGAGGATAGCACCGAATGCCGCACACAGGCTACAACTGCATGGCCCACAAATAGATGAACATAGCAAAGGATAATTTAATAAGTTCAACGCAACTTTAAAACAATATACGCATGCATCATAAGAGTGTTCAGGTTTGTACTTTCTCACATATGTAAGTTGAAGATTTGTAACAATATACTGGAGATTAGTGATGTTTTATATATGTTTTTTGTAGAAAATATAAAATACATCTGAAGAGGGGGAACATACATCCCCGAAAAGTTATGTAAAAGTATGAACGATTAAAGTGTTTGTACGTTATTAATACATGTTGTCGTAAATAAGGGCACTGCCAACTAATATAGAATAATATATTTGTTCTAATCTTTGATAGAACTCATTTTTTACTGCATAGTCTGCATCTTCAATACGTCCATGCACGTGTATGATGGCCATATTAAAGAATTGTGATTTTCTTCTCACTCTGACCATATTCTTCTCATACGGGTTCATAGTCTACCATTAATCAAATTGAATCGTATGATGTTACTTCTCATGTTCGCCTTTAGAATACAGACACCTCCTTTCTGGATTTTTCCTCCCACGTTGCTAAATATGGTGTGGAAAATTGTATCCCAAATTTCTAAGGTCCGCCCAGTCTCCTCAATGACACCAATTCGTATTTTCAAAGTAAATTTCTCGGGTATTTTCAGGATACCTTGTTTTCAGACCTGCACCCTATCCACCAAGCCTGGAGAATCAGGATTTTGTCATCTGTGTTAACTCCCCTAGGGTGGCCGGTTACACTGTACTTCAGGAGTCCCTCTACTGCTTTTGGTAAGGATTATAGGATAGCTATCGGAATGATGGGACGTGGTGAGATTCACTTTATCTTTTTTTTATAATTTATATTTTGGCTTTAGTCCTTAGACCACCTTGCCTGCAACAATGTCATTACAAGGTTGCTGACTCCCCCACTTGGTCCTGCTCGGCTTATGGGACCCTACCAGTAGCTACGCTACCACTGGCACAGTCCCCAACTTCATTAGAGCGCTGAAACCCGTGCCATATACACGTTAAGCTGATATAGAATGGGGTGGGTGTTAAATATTATTACTTTTAAAAAGAGAATACAGATACTTCCGCTTCAATATTGAAATAATGGGGACCTCTATTTGCTTCAGCGTATTTCTTTAGGCGTATTGTTAACTAGAATTGAAACTTATTGACAAATATGTATCTAGTCTATAGGTACTGATACATCCGCTTTGATATTAAAAAATGGGAACCTCATGGTTCACTTCAACACATTTCTTTAAATATGTGGTTCACTATTGTTGAATCTTGTTGAAAAATAAGTATATTTTATATGAAAAATAAGTATATTTTATAAGTTTCTAATTTTTCCCAAAATATAGTAAAGCAACAATGAAATAGAACCAAAAGACTGTTAAAAAAAACTTGTTTAATCGCTGTTTTTGTTTTCTAATGGGGGGACCATTTCAAATTAAAGTAACCTCATAATTTAGGGAATAACTACCTCTTTCAAAATTGACAGGTACAAAGCTATTGTTACTTTAGCGTAGCGAGGCCACATAAATTGAAAACAAATTTTTTTAAATTAAATACCTTAAAACATGAGTAAATATGTATCTTTAAGCTGTCTTCAAATAGCTTAAAATGTGTTTACAAGTATCATATTTTCAAACTATTTCCATACCCTCCCGTGAGTGGACACTCCCAGATATAAATTCCTGACTATGCCCTAGCTATCGTTACAACCGATGGTGAAAAAATGTGATCAAACGTGACCCTTAATGGATGGCGGCCGCTTAAGCACATGTAACTTTTTGGAATTCCCTTAGATTGCTTTTTGTTCAAACCCAAACTTACTTACCAATCTTTAGCTTTATCTAAATTTTGTTAACTTATAAATATTTGCATGAACTAAGTGTTTATACATCGCGGTTCACTTTATAGAGTGCGCTAAGTTACATGTACCTTAAGATGGCGCTTGTTTACCAATCCCTTTTATTTTATTTATGTTCAATCGTTAATATTTATGATGACTATTAGACTTCGTCACAAATGTATTTTGGTTTGATATGTAAGTTTTAAGTATAAAAGTAATGCTTTATAGTATTTCAATACAATACGTGACGTCATGATCAGTCTCTTCTCCTATTCGCTGCGTTGCTCGACTCTCGTCACTCGCACTGCGGTACGGCGAGAAATTTCGAGAAGTTTGCCATGTTCCGATTGCTCTACCCATTCTAGCAACTTCTGCGACGGGAAAGGCTGAGGTGGAAAAGCTGATCTAAAGAACGTGGTGGTTAGGAGAATATCATTTGTCGTGTTTATGCTGTGGTGATATAGGTGTTATTGCTTGCTTTTAATTGTGTGCCGTGTTTGCTAATTCTTTCATTGTTGCTCTTGACGGTGAGTGAATATCCTTAGCTTTGAACTCTGTCCCTAATTCGTGAATTTCCTTCATTGTGACGGAATTCATTTGCAACTCATGTTAATTTTGACTATTTCTGAATTTCTATAAGATTACCTGCTACAGTTATTCGGTGACAGGTATGTTATTGTTTCGGTAAATTATTCCTTTCGACTTAGTATATCTCATTTGTGATATGGTTATTTTGATAATAAGGAAAAGGAGTTGCAAGAAATCGCATTTTCTTAGGTACTTATCAAGTAAACAGCGAAGTCGGCATCTGCCTTCGTCAGTTCAGCGCTCGATATGATAGTCTTGTTTATTATGCAAGGTTATGCTTCGTCACGATGCTTGTTTACGACTAATTAGGCTCTATTAAGCGATTTTTTTAATTTGTTATATTAATGGTGTCATGTTACTAATTTTTTTGAATTTTTGATGTACTTGATTTTAATGTATGATTTGTATTTTATTATGGTAACAGTGCTTTGTCCTTGAAAAGGATTTACCAATTCATGCATCCATTATGGGCAGTACGGTCTATACTGATGTGATCATTTGTTTTATTTCAGAATTCAAGAAGAGTTGAGTAAAAAAGTGAACAATGGTGAAAGAAACTACTTTTTATGATGTTTTGGGTGTGAAACCCAGTTGCTCCACTGACGAATTGAAGAAGGCTTACAGAAAACTTGCATTAAAGTACCACCCTGACAAGAACCCAAATGAAGGAGAGAAGGTGAGGTTAGCTGTTGAAATATAAATTTTTTTATTAGGTTACTGTCAAGAGTTCCATACTTTAACGAACTCTGGAGGAAAGGAATCTTGACCTGCTCTATTGTAAGGTAAGCTGCAGCTGTATCTCATAGGTCAAATTGGACTATGCTGTTCTGGACAATTACTACTTATAGTCAAGAACTGAGATAAGATATCTACTTCTGAGGTCTATAGTAGAATAGTTTGAAATTATATTTTATTTGAACTTGTAACAATCAATTTTTTTGGACCACATTGTGATATTGGCCCCAAGTGGTTGAATCCTGACGTTTTTAAATGCATATTCTTCTGAGAATGCTGCTACCACCTCATCACCTCATCTTCACTTTTGAACAGATTTTCCTAAAACTGAATCACCTGTACCAACAAATCTTACTTTGCCAACTGGTCAAACATTTGTTTATAGTTGTTCATGGCTTACTGTTGTGTGCCAAATTGAAATTATCGTAACCTAAACTAATATTACAATTGATAGCGGAGGGAAGAAAATAGTGCAGAACAATTTTTCTGTATAATAACCATAAATATAAAGAGCGACGAATAAGACTTGGAATCACCACCATTTTTTGTGTACTGAAAGTTGTGTAACTTGGCTGCCTAACAGAAATTGTCAACTTCTACAAATGTAAGTAATATCTGAATAATTATTAATGGTAGTCACTAAACAGACTATTTGTTGTAAAGAAATATAAATTAATAACTCAACAAACTGAGACACAAGGTTGTATTCATTCCACACGCTACATTCAGAATGAAGAGAATAGTGCCACAAGAGTAAGTGAATTGAATTGATGGCAGAGGTGGGCAGTGGCTTTAAGTTTTCAGAAAATCAAATGACCTGCGAACATAATGTGAGGTAAAAATATCGTTACTGTTATGGATGATGAAGTAAAATCGTTGGCTATATTGAGCACAAGCTCTGTACCAACATCAAGCCAGTTAGCCTGAACAATAAATAATTTATTGTCAAGAGAGCTGTTACGATCTGCCTATGACCACATTGAGGATGTCAAAAGTAATTTACTGCGACTAATATCCAATAAACTAATAAACGCAGTGAGCTTTTTTTGTTAAATTTCCCAAGGCAAAATGAATTACTTTGAGTATAAGATGCTATTCAAATTTTCTGCAAATCTTGTTTTGTGATATTCGTCCCCCTCCCCTTTTTTTTTGTAAATCTTTGAGCTTGTTAATTTCACAAATACTTTCAACATTTCATGTTAATCATCATTGCTTTTAATCTGTACATTCACTGTGCTTTAAATCTATACATTCACTGTGGCTAACTTGTACAATATTTAATTAGTACTGATGCAATGATATTTGAGGTGGTTTTTATTAATATTAAGCAAAAAGCAAGAAAGTTCTTTGAAAAGAGTATTCTGAAATATTTCAATAGTATGGAGAGTAACTTCATATCTGTGAGGGACATGATGTTGGGAGTACTTGGGCAAACTTAGTTCTGCTGTTGCTCACTTGGATGCTCTCTACCCAATTAACTATTTTAGTGCATGAAGGGGAATCAGTGTGGCTCAATGAGTAGGTGGTGGGACTGCTGACTGGAATGGTTAGGGCTTTCTATCCTTGTGGGATATGGGAATTTTACTCACATATCAGTCAAAACTGAACTTGCTGACCTACTCAGTCTGCTGCTACGTGAATGTCTAATCCCGCTAGTCAAAGCTGGAGCATGATGTTGGCCACATCTTGTTGAGAAACTTGGTAGTTCAGGTGATCTACCCTTGACAAACTCTGTGGGTTTTTCGACCTCCTGTTCTGGGGCAACAGACTTTTGTTTTGTGTGTCTGAAGTGTGGTGTTTGTTTTTTGATTATGGGAGATTTATTGATTAGTTTGAACTTCTGGGACTAGTTTTATATGATAGTAAGGTGGTTGCTGTTGAGCAGGTATTGTGGGATATAGTGCCTGTATCTGTGTAAATTTGATGAAAGTAAAAGCAGACTAGATAAATGGTAGATCTGTGCTGCAAACAGTTACTTAACTCTAATTTGAGAAGACACTGAAAAAAATCATTGATTATTTGAAGTGACTTACTATTTTTTTAAATGTTACAGGACATACTATGATAAAATGACATACATAATATGAACATATCAATTGGATATATTAAACATTTTGGCCAAGACTAAAATGTAAAATTTCTTGTTTCTCTTGGGAATCATTCAATATATGTTTACAAAAATGTCAACAGTAGGAATATCTATGAATGATTTCTTCCATAAGTCTCAAAGAGTTTTTTCCCCCTTGATTAGCATGTCCGTAAGACAATCTTTGTCCCAAAACTTACCCAATAGTCCCTGAACAGGGCTAGATATAGGTTAGATGAAGCTATTGAAAGAATTGAGGGGCTTAATAAATCCCCAAGATTCCTCCATCTCCTCTTTATTGACAAGAAGCTCTTGCTGTTTTTATGTTAAATAAGTTATATTGTAATTTATTGAACTTAGGGGTACATCAAATAATTTGTATATAATTTATAATTTTATCACAGTAATTGTTAAACATATTCAAGAAGTGTGTATTAAAGGAATTTAAAAAAAATTCCTAACATAATTATTTTATTTTGTGATGAACATAAATGTTTAATTGGATTTATTGCCACAGAAGGGGGGGGAGTTTTGTATCACTCTGGGCGACAAGAAACTTTCTTACTGCAAACACTTTGGTTATTTACTAATAATTATAAATAGCCTATGGATGTGAAGTCAAGATTTAAATGTGTAAAACACTAGAGATCAATAAACAGTAATATTGCTTACAGGTTCTGTTCCCTTACATATTATAGGATTCTAAACATCACAAAGTAAAAGGTATCTGGAATAGTGTTGCAAGTTAAGATTGTTCATTTGTTTCAGTTCAAACAAATATCGCAGGCGTACGAGGTGCTTTCTAACCCTGACAAACGTCGCATCTACGACCAAGGTGGCGAACAGGCATTGAAGGAAGGTGGAATGGGATCCAATGGATTCTCTTCTCCCATGGACATCTTTGATTTGTTCTTTGGCACTGCGTTTGGTGGAGGCAGGGGTAATGCGAGGAGTAGAAGAGAGAGGAGAGGAAAGGACGTTATTCATCAGCTCAGTGTTTCGTTGGAGGAACTCTACAAGGGAGCTGTGAGGAAACTCGCCTTGCAGAAAAATGTCATCTGTGATAAATGTGAAGGTGAGGTACTGCATTGTATACGGATTTTCAAAACAAACATTTGGTTGGTTTGTTTTCTTTTTTTTATTGGATTAATAATAATAAATTTATTGTCAAAAAACAGTACAAACTGCGTATGACCACGTGGAGG
>NNCF01126227.1:417219-484666 GCA_002313205.1 Laupala kohalensis | reverse complement strand
ATTCTTTTACATTGTAGAAGCACTGGTGCAGGAGGTAGTTTTTAACCGCTGATTTGAACAGATTCAATTTCATAATATCTTTTATATTCTTGGGCAGGGAATTATATAGAACGATTCCCGAATGACTGTGGCACTTCAGTAATTCGGTCTTAACAAACATG
Organism: Laupala kohalensis; assembly: GCA_002313205.1. Lineage (NCBI taxonomy): Eukaryota > Metazoa > Arthropoda > Insecta > Orthoptera > Trigonidiidae > Laupala > Laupala kohalensis. The sequence goes on along the minus strand of NNCF01126227.1, from coordinate 484,505 downwards.
ACCGTTTCATAAATATAAATGCAGGGAAGTGTTAAGATATTTAATTTTTTGAATAAAGGTTTACAAGAGTTTCGGGGGTGATTGTGTACACCCTTGTAGACACAAGGCACAGATATTTGCCACTTTTCTGGACTCTTGGCACAAATCTTTATTTTCTCTTGTACCTTTCCTATGTAAGAGCCTACGTTCTTAATTAATAAGAATTACTAAATTATACCAATTATTGAGAAGCATATCATAGGTCAGAATTTTGGCTCATACAGTAAAGTAAAGATTGTTTGTGGACAATACCTTGAATGATTCTTTTTGGTGCAAAATGCACTGTAATGATACAATGTTTTTGTTTGTGTGTGCAGACATTTTTTAATTTTTTTTTGTGAATGGAAAATAAAACTACCTACAAGCAATTTACCTCATCAAAGAAACTTTTTTTCGCATGTTTTTGTTGTAATTAATTGTTGATTCACTGTGATCTCATGATTACTTTTGGAAACTTTTTAGAGTTCTGTTGTATTTTCTGAAAGCTCACCAATCAGTAATATGTTTTATGAATATTTCGTTGATTAATTAATTGTATTAGTCTCTGCCTTGAAATGAGGATATTTGGGTTTGTGTTGCTTGTTTTTATGGAAGAATAAAAGCTCTTGGTTTTTATTTATTTGTGCTGATGAAGGAATACACGAATGTTTCCATTGTTAAACAAAACTTGCTTGTTTCTGGTTAAACCTATGCCAAGCACATGGTGATCATTGCCAAGTACCTTCCAAAGTTGATCATTGAAAAGTGATTTCGCGGCTTCCTCATTGGCAAGAATAGTCTAATATTTGATGTTGGAAGGTTGGTCGATGCTATCAACAAGGATCTTCTGACCCCGAGTCCAAGACAAGGTCATCCTTGTTGATCTGACTACACATTTGTCGAATATTGCTCATAGTGCATGTAAATTATATTGTAATTCAATTAAGTTTGTATGTAAGCAAATATGTGGGGATATAATACGAGCAATAAGTATACAATTATTACGGTTATGAGCTTCAAATAATATTTATTTTAAGTTTTTATTATAATTATGACTTATTCTTTTGTAACTCAGCATGCTGCGTGTTTTAGTTATCAATGTTGCTATGAAATTTTGTTGTTACCTTCAGTGACATAGATATATAGATATATATTATTAATTCCTAATTTAATGATGATAAAACCCTGAAAAGTGTTCAGGTATTGCTGAACAAGAATTATAGGTTAAGTACATATTCCATAAAATTCGATTGAATAATTGCTACAAAAAGGCAACAGCTTCTCCTTTTTTAAAACAATATGAACAAACCTAGCGGAGATGATACAACTAACTTAAAAGTTTTTGTTTGAGATATTTTGCAAGTTGTGTGTTCACAAATATTTGCCGATGACTCTTTGGCAAGGCTTGCCATGTTTGTAATCCTAGCTTAAGTGAATTAACTCCTTTTTCTCTACAAATTCTTTGTCAGAATGAATAAGTTTGCTGTTGTTCATCAAAACTTATTTTTCTTTTCAGAACCAGAGAAATGTTTTAGGAGGCAGAGCTATTTTCCATGCAAAGGAGATGGTTAAATGATTTTTAAACAAGTTTTATTATTGATTCTTATTCTATTGTTTTTTTGTAGGTCGAGGTGGCAAAAAAGGTGCTGTGGAACAGTGCCCCACTTGTCGAGGAACTGGTACTCGTGTTCAGATTCAACAGTTGGGCCCTGGAATGATACAGCAAATTCAAACAATGTGTCCTGATTGTCACGGCCAAGGGGAGAGGATCAATCCTAAAGATCGTTGCAAGAATTGTGGTGGAAGAAAGGTGAGGGATTGGAAGTTGTATGTTTGTTCTTTTGTGGTAAATTTTTTCAGTGTAATTTATTCTTTGTTTTGTACCATGTAGACTTGCAGAGATCGTAAAATTCTTGAAGTTCATGTTGACAAAGGAATGAGTGATGGTCAGAAAATCACTTTTGCTGGAGAAGGTGATCAAGAACCTAGTCTTGAACCTGGAGATATAATTATTGTTCTAGATGAAAAGGAACATGAAATATTTCAGTATGTATTTAATTTTTTTTTGAGGAGATTCCTTCCTTATTTCTCTTGATTATATTTCACAAGTTAATGAAAATTTTTCTTCAGGCGATCTGGCAATGACCTTATCATGAGAATGAGTATAGAACTTGTGGAAGGGCTGTGTGGTTTTCAGAAGATTATAAGGACTCTAGATGATAGAGATCTAGTCATAACTGCAATTCCGGGTATGTTTTTCCTATGTTGGTGGAGTTAAACTGTTTTTTTTCTTTCCTGTAATACACAATATTTTATTGGTGTGTTTGTTCCAGGGGAAGTTACTAAGCATGGAGATGTGAAGTGTGTTCTCAATGAGGGCATGCCTCATTATAAAAATCCTTTTGAGAAAGGTCGTCTCATTATCCAGTTCCTAGTTACTTTCCCCACATCACTGCCCCCTGAAATTGTTCCCCAGCTGGAGAATTGCTTACCTCCTCGGTAAGAATACATTTTTTTGCATGTAATATTTGATAAGATGAATCCTCAAATTTTGGTTGTGGTCATCTTACTAAAATGGTTAATGAAGATCTATTTTTTTAAACGAGATATATTTTGAGGACAGATATAAATTGTACTAAATATTATCTTGAAATATCATGATTATTCCACATGTCTACCACATACTTCCATAGGGTTTTTTCTCATTGTACGTTTTTCATGATTATTCCTGACTGTTCCTTTGTGGTTTTCCACTAGTGAGCGGGTGGATGAATTTTTATTTATTTCTTGGCAGTGGAATTTAAAAATGTGTAGTAAAATACTTCAGGGTACTTAAATATGTCTTAATTAAAACATTCATTGAGTGAAGTTCCCTTACTCTCTACTTGAACTTCACTTTCTGGAATAGTTTTGAGAGTTTGCAGGATTGGGAACTAATTTCAAAACTAGTCATTAGTTAAGAACTTAATTGGGATGTGTGGCTTCATTCGATGAATATTTTTTTCAAAATAATTTTTTTAATACGTGTTAAAGTATTAGTACTCGAACTGACGGTCTTTAGAATCACTAATTTTTCATTCTAATTTGTCTTTATTGTTCGCTTTTCCTTTTAATGATTAATTTTAATTTTGTGGTTCTAAGTAATCCTGAATTTTAGAATCCTTGATAGAGATCCAAACTTTTTTTTTTGTTGAAAGTGTGATTTTTTTTAAGATTATATTTTTGCTTATTTTGTTAAGAATTTGATAAACCCTTTTACTTTTAGTTATGTTGACAATGTTATCATTCTTCCTATTGCATATCATGTCCTTTTTAATGGTATATTTGTCTGTATGACATGACATTTATTACTACATATATAGGTTGAATAATGGTTGTGTATCCTTCCTAGAGATCCTGAATTAAATTTCTTGACCTTAAGGTAGTACTTCACATAAACTCAATAATGTTAGATTTTGTTTATATTTTGTAAACTTGTTGATATTATGACTGTTAACAAGTGGACAAAGTTTCATGCCCTTCAAGAGAATAGTTTGGGAGTTATTGCAACTTTAATTTAGCATGGTCTCCTATGGGATTTCATGAATTTTCAACTTTATCTGGAAAAAATCTGTAAAAGCAAATGTAGGAATTTCTTAAAACTTTTGAAATTATTCACTGGTATTCTGAAAGTATGAAAACCCTATGACAATCATGTGTTGCGGGAACTTAAATGAAATATTTGATAAAAAGTTAAATAATGTCTGGCTACTCAAACCACTTATTTCATCTTTCACCACCAGAGTGCAAAAACTAATGCCACGGCCTTTGAACTGTCTCAATACTTATAGTTCAAAGAAATGAAAGCATTGATGTGTCATTTAAATTTGAAAGAATAGAAAATTAATTTCTTTGAGCTATTTGTGGATGAAATATTCTTTTACAGGTGACTTTCTTTCCACATACAACGAGATGATTTTATAGACATTCTTCAAATAATTAAAGTGTGAAGTAACTTAAAAAATGTTCATCTCTATATGCGTTGTTTACAAGCTACTAGCTCAGCTATGCATTACAATGCAACCTTCTTCAAAAAGTAAAATACAATGTTGCCACAAATGAAGTGTAATATAACTCATATTATTTTAGTTCATATTGTAATGAAATTCATGGTTTAAAACATGTGATGTATCCCAAGTGATCTAATGTGTTTTAAAGAAGTATTACTGCCACAGCTTGATATCTTGAGGTGTAGTTTAAGATTTTATCTTCTGTAAATTAGTCACATTATAAGTTTGAAATTTTGAAATAATTTTAATCATTTACAATCATATGTTAATATAAAATATTTAAACAAACTTCTCAAGCTATTTTAAAACTAATTTTACTTTTTAAGAGTGTAATCTACCTATAATATTCCATAATGAAGTTTTTGAAATTCATTAAGTCCTTTAAGTTTTGACAAGATCTAACGTGAAGTACAACCTTAAATTATTAGTAATAAATTATGTAGTGACTCCACAGTGAATTCCTGAAGTAATTTAAGTTGGTTTTGGCCCTAGTTAATAATTGAAGTCCAAGAATGGCAAAGATTGCTTGTTTCAATTTATAATGTAATTTTTTTTCTAGTTAGTTCAAAATAGGAGAATCTTGAAACAGATTTTTCTTTGCTATGAGGGAAATGGGTAGATAATGTTGAAATGGAAACTTGGATGATAAAAGAATTTTAAAGATTGTCATAAATGAATCGGCCAAGGAAGGGGAAATTGGATTTCGCTATTCACTACTGCTTGGTGCATGCCTAAAGTTGGTCATCTGAAGTCTCTACTATAGCTCTTGCATACTACAGAATTGAACTTGGTTAGCTGCAATTGTGGTAATTGAGCTGGTGGAGAGTCGGGAAAATGTCTTGAATAAATAACTGGAATAGGTTTTGCATGTAGTAGGTGTACTACGATAACAAAACCGTGCAGTCCCCTAGTGAAAGCTTAAAGGAAGGTCAAAATAAGCAATAGAATGGCAACCAAACTCTAAATATTTGACCCTGTAATGTGAGATGTCCCTAATGTGTTATTTGTTCCTACAACTAACAAGGGGAGGTCACAACTTTGGAAATTGACTTTGTGAGGAGACTTGGTTGGAGTATAGTACTCCCTGAGGGTCATAAATTGTCAAAGTAAGGATACGCAGCCAATTCTGAAAAGAAAAGAAAAACACTAGATTTCATCTCTGTTCATATATTAAACATATCACCTTGTTCTTTAACGTGGTGGTAGTAATGTAACCACTAGCATGCTTTCCTACAACAGAGGTTCTCCTCAACAGAGGTCTAGCGGAGAAAGACACTTTATAATTAAGGAAAGAGTTGTCATGACTTTTCCTGCTGACAGAATGGGTTTCGCTTCCTTTTGGCAATGTTCGCTGAGGCAAAATCCATCTTGTGATTTGTTGTTTAGTGTCTGGTTTAAAGTAATTGATCAATGTTTCATCTACAGTGATATAGTGCTGAAGGAATTCCTGAACAATTTCAAACTCCTTGAAATGTTAACTTGATTTCTCTTGGCAACTACGAGCAGTTGTGGCATCCATATTACGGACAATTTCCCCATACTCAAATGCAGAATATTAGTTGTCTGTTCTCTTGTGATATTTTTTGGTTCTGCCTATCTCGTGGATATTCACTTAGCGGCCTTCCATCACAATATTGTGAAATTTGTTGCAATTTCTTTTGCTGCATCTTCCACTCACTGCCCTGAGCACTTGAAATGTATGTTCAAACAGTTACTTGGATGTAAAATACTTGGGAAACGTGGAGTCACTTCAATTAAAATATATATTGATTGTTAGTAGAGGTTGTGGATGACATCACTCAATATATATTTTTGTTACATATAAATTTTTTTCTTTTGTTTGTTTCTCTGAACTTCTGCTAATGAATTTACTTTTTCCCTTTCAGTCCTGAAATCATGATTCCAGACAATGCTGAGGAATGTCTTTTAGTGGATCTTGGTCCTGAGCAGCGGCGTCGAGATTACAAGAATGCTTATGATGAAGATGAGGCTGGTGGCCATGGACCCAGTAGAGTACAGTGTGCTACTCACTAGGTGCCTTGTTATTTTATTTATGCAGCAACATTGTGTTCTCAATGTTCTCTCTGCTATTAAACATCCTGCTATTGGGATGTTCATCTCAGATAGGATACTATTCTCTAGACTGTTCTTTGTGTAGATTCCATGGGCTGTGGCCTAGGTGTGTGTTCCGAGTCCTATGTTTTGAAGGTATAAATAAATTTTTGTGGTTCATAATAAATTTTGACTTTTAATTTGTCAAAATTATTTGTAGAAGATTGTCCGCCATCTGTGAATTAAAAAGAATTTCTCTTAAATTCTTCCATGACTTATTTTTATATTCATACTTCAGCTCCTTTATTTGCCCGAAAGTATAATTTGGTGGAGGAGGATTTTTGGTATAGACTTGTTTGAAGTGGGGGCAAACAATGATTTTGTACTTCCAACAATGATTTTGTTAATTAATGTTGATGTCTTGTAACATATCAGTATTGTTTTTTTTTTTTTTTTTTCAAGTGTTCATTATGCACCTCAATTTTTTTAAAATTGCTCTTGTGTACAACCTTAAAGGAAATGTATTTATGATCCTTTGCCATCTTCATCTCAATGTAATTTGATTAGTGTACTTTTTCTTTGTATTCTTGTTATGTGGGTATTATTTGAGATAAATTTTCTGAATCTCTGGTTGTTGCCAAATAATTACATAGCTCTGTTATTTGTTTAATATATACATTCATTAATGTCCTGCATTAGTTGTATAATTTATGAATGTTAGTGTAATTAATTGCATGGTTTTGAAAAATTTCATAACAAGGTTACGTGGAACTGGTGTCTGCTGTGTGCAAGCATGCAGGGTAATTGAAATTGTAGTTGCTTGTAAAGTAAATGGGTTTAAATCAGGAGTTTTTGAATCCTTATATACTTAATCAAATTTTATTCAAGCTGTGACCTAAGATTAGTTTTGTTGCGATTAATCATTCCTGTATGTGTATGAGCATTTATAGTCTATAAACAGCTTGTACATTTGTTGTAGTTCAGTGTAAATTTAATTTGTTTCAAACTGAAGATGTATGTATAGGAATTTTATTAGAAGACAATATAATTTAATTTCTCCATTTTGTGTTTTATTAATTATCCAGTTTTTCTTATCCAAGCCTAGTTTTTGTTACTGTGTTCACTAATTACTATTCCAGATTAGGGAACTTAAGTTACCATTTTTGAAGTGTACCTTGGGAATAGTTAAGAAAACAAAGATGATTGTCTGAAAGTTCTGTGTGTCTATTGTAATCTAGATAAAGAAAGAAATGACTTATGACTTTTATTGGATAATCGATATATTAAATTTATATTTTGTGACTGTCCAAAAAAAAGGAAAGTTACAATTCATTTATTACTCTTAAGAGTTTGGTCTTCTCAATTATTAATCTAATTCTATTGTAGCAACTCCATTGCATTTTCACAAGGGTTTATTTCTGTTGATTGTAAATAATCCTCTATTTCTTGAAGAATTATAAACTATACCAATTTTCTTTGCATCTTTCAATTGATCAAGTGTAGAAATGGAGAACAGTGGACAGATCTGACCTATCTGGATTATTACTGGCACACTCTTCATGCACATTGCATTTTTTTTCTTGAATGGCAAGGGGAAATCAATTTGAAGTCGGGAGTTTTGAGTGACTCCTAATTAAGGGGGTTCACTTACAATAAACCATTAGTTTTTGGTAACAAAAATTGTTTATGTACTTTTGAAAATGGTTTCTAAGGAATTAATTTTGGATTTTTGAAGTTTAAGTAGATTTTTGAACATGTAGTAGGTGTTTAGAATTGTAGTTTAGGTTGGCTGATTAGATCTACTGTGGGGTTTTAATTGGCTTGTGCCATGAAACTGAAATCTTTTAGGATATTAATTGGTAAGAAAGTGACAAAAGGAATGTTTCTTGCAGAATTCAAAGTGACACGTGAAATCTAATGATAAATATTGGCTAAACCGATGAGTTCTCTGGCATTGCATGTTATTGATTGCGTAACCTTTCATTTGGACCTTTGGTGTGGGAACTTACTACTGAAGACAGTTGAAAGAACAAGGAAGTTTCCTTTGATTTAATTGTCTATTTATCGTAAGTTGAATTTTCCTTAAAATTACCTTTGCTCTATTATAGAATCACTGGTAAAATGTTCAACTTTAATAGAATTATTAATCATGGTGGAAAAAAACTTCATTGGTTAAAACAAAGTTTTGTTGATATTCATAGGGGAAACTGGTGGTCTGAAAGTGAGAAAATATTTTTTTTGGATGCTCTGGGTAATCGAGATTTACAACATTTGTTTGTATTACTACATGGCATTGAAAAGCAAAGACCAGCCCGGATATTGTGAGAAGTGTCTTATTTTGCATTGTTAATGACAATGGTGTGGTATTATATAAGATGGTTAACAATTTATTATTTGTGGAGCATAAAGAATACTTCATTTTAGTATCATCCTTTGCAAGGACTTGGTGTCACTTAGATTTTACCTAACAAACTTCTACCCATTCAACTTTTGGCTTAAATATGACGGAATAGATGAGAGATTGTTGAAATCCAATGAACTGGACAGCTTTGTGTAAATATTGATAGCTTACAATTTATGTTGAATTTATTAATATATCATGTCATTGACTAATTGGTTATTTCATTCTCTTTGGATCAAAATTGCTATGAAAATTACTGAAAAGAATTGTGCCAAATTCTTTTCTCTGAACACAGGATGTAATGACAATTTTCCAATTTATACCTCATGATAACATCTTGAGTTACTTTGCTACTTCATTGTTTTTATTGGTTAGCAATTGTATTATTTATATTGTGTAGTTTTAGATATATTGGCAGAAGTGAATGAGCCTTTTTATTCTGGATGAAACAGAAGAATAGTGTCGCCCTGTTTATTATCTCTTTGATGTGCCGCTTACTAAAATTTACAAAATAGTGCATTCTTTTAAAAAGCACAAGAAAATTTCTTGGTGAAATAAGTCTGAATAAATGTCATTATTTTGCCAGAAATTAATTATAATATTTGATCATATACTGAAATAGAAAAGGATATCTATTTCTTCCATTTCCTTTACTATTGCATGTTAAAATTGGTGAATGTGTGAAGAAGTATTGATTGTTACTTTTTTTATTATAATTTTATCTTGTATATTTTATTGATGCAATACATGCCAACATTCTCATTAAATTGGAAGTATTGAAATCTCTGTTATCATATTGGCTTCAATTTTTTGTTTTTTTAGAAATCTGTCCATAATTTATTATGAGAACAAAAGTATTCCTGTCCTTTCATATATGTGAATGCACTACAGTAGTTAATTTTGCCACAATGAAATATCCTTAAAATTAGATCATTTTGTGTCAAACTTTCAATATCTTTATATCCCTCAGAGATCTAAACCCCTAAATAAAGATTCAAATGCTCTAATGCACTTCTAATCTTTTAAATGTATAATAATTTTTTATTTAAAAAGCATATGACATAATCATGATTGGCAGTGTTAGATGAAACTGGAATTAAATAATTTGTCAGTAAAAATACATTTTTACATAGTTCACACAATTATTCATAATCCTTCTCATATTAGTTTATTCCAATGTAAAACCCATTACATATGTTGATTGCAACATGGAACAACATACTGGCATTTATGGTTCAATTCCATTTATGTTATTCCTTTTAAAGTTTTGCAATGTTTTCTATTTAGTTTTTATGAATGCCTACCAAGTTAATGGTGTTGTCAAATGTAACAGGGCATGTTTTGAGATAAACTTGTGTATAGTTTGTAATAATTTGTTGTTAAGGTGAATTAATAAACGATATACCCAACCTTTCAGTAATGTTTTATAAAACGTCTGGTAATTTTCTAATATTTGACATCGGAGTTAAATTAATAGGCTTAAGTAAAATGTAAATAAAAATATTGTTTAACTTTTGAGGATGAACAAAGCAAATGTACAAATAAATCAATCATATGTGCCGATAAATTTTACATCGTCACTACGAATAAATGTAATTTGCAGAGTACAGTGGATACCAGTGATGAACATTTTGCCTGTTTTGGACAACTATTCTCTGCTTACCTCTCCGACACTTATTTGAGAACTTCTTATGACACGATGTGCAAGTGACAGAACAAAGTGACTACTCATTACCGATTCGCTAGTTTTGAGTGAAGATATAGGGATCATCTTAGCTCCTAGAGTGCAGCACCATTGTGTTACGTTTGTAATACGCTCTCCGTATTTCATCTGTTTTCTCAAGCGGCATTATTGTTCACTGTGAAGCTGTCGAGCATTTGTGGGGCATTCTGGGACAGTAAGGAAGGGAACCATATTTTTCCAACATCACATATGCGAAATTATTGTGGAGGGAAAGTCAACATTATAGTGTTAAATCTTTTAGTGCTAAGTTTGTGTGGAAGTTTATAGAAATTTGCGTATTTAAAGTTTAATGTGCGTAGTGATTGCTTTTGTAGTGCCGCGGAGACGTGAAGACGATTGAAAACAAGTGAGATCGTGCAGGTGTTGTTCGGTTTGCTGGCTATGTTATGACATTGATATAAAAACAGTCGTGTGATATTTACATTGCCCTTTAGTGCTGCAGTGTTGGTTTCAGTGTAATGTCAAAAAGGATTATTCCCTCTGTTATTCATGTATATGCATCGAAAACGTCATGCAGGTAAGTCAAAAATGGGATTCTCTGGCCTTTATCGGTAATTAGTTTTGATTATCTGAGATTAATGCAGGTTTTTAAAAAAATGAATGTTTCTGGCTAGACTGCGTGCTATTTGAATGGTGGTGAGCCTCAACGTGTGTGTATCTGTCATCGATTAAATATTCGATGACGGAGCGTGAATCGTACCAATAATTTTTTTTTAGGATTCTCAGTTCTGGGTTTTTAAGTTTGGTTTTATTTTAAGAAATGGATCTAAGTTGAGTGATATATGTATTTCTTTCTTTTTTTCAGAATCTAATGAGTGCAGTGGTGTGCCATTGTTTGTGTACTTCCCTAGTGATGGTGGTGGCTCCTTTACCTGTTATCTTGTTGGACGATGGCTGGCAAGCCTGAGCCGCCGCATCACATTCAGCATCAACAACAAGCCCAACAACAGCCTCCCAGTGTTCAAAATGTTGTAGTGTATGTTTCTAATGATAACTTCACCCAAGCTTATACTGTCAACCATCAAAATGTTGCCTCCTACCAGCACCAGACACAACAGAATGGAGGTGAACCAGGTGTGTATAATAATTCGACACAGTCTGTGGCCTCCTTAGTGGTCCCAGGAAAGACAATCTGTAAACCTCCGGTTAAAACTCAGGACTTTTCTAACAGTAGTGTGGTTGGTGGAGTGACTGAGCCACACACACCAGGATTCTATGCAACCAGTGCTTCGAGTGTTAATCAAACTAATGGTTTTCATCATTGCCATAGTCCAAACGTCATCAATAATCTTATGTACAGTAGTAACAGTGCTGGTCATAGTGGTACAATTCTGAACCCCAGTTTTAGTGCTGCATCTCTGAAGAACATAGTGAATTTGGGAGGTCAAACAATTGGGCAACAGCAGGCTGTGTGCCCAACTGTTGAGACACCTCCAGTTTTGGGAGTAAATGGCGAATTGTGCAATGGGTATGCTCTTAATCCGCAACATGCGCAAAACCACACCCGTGTGACTGTGTCATGTGCTCAACCTTTCTTCAATGGGCCGGAGCAGAAGTCTTCTGTGTCACATAGTGATGCTTCAAGTGCAACAGTGTCATTGCCAGCAAATAACTATCTTTCTTCTCAGGGCGGAGATGGGAACTTTGTGACTGTGATGGGGGGTGATGGAAGTGGGACAGCAACTTCTAGTGGGTCTGTTGTCTTCCCTCGATGTGACTCTGTGCGCTCAGAAGCAGCTGAATCAAGCTGTAGCAGTTTGAGTTCTGCTGACAGCCAGCCTGATGGCAGTGGGCCTATGGCTCTCTTGCTACAGCCAACAGGATCGGTTTCGCATCAGTCAGCTGTTCCTACTTCCACACCAGTCAACCATCATCAGTTCACAGCAAATGGGAATAACAATGTGATGCATCAGGGGCCAGGGGGTGCCACTTTAAATAATGGGATGATGATGCTAAACAATAATGTTCAACCCACCAGTCAGCAGACAGCAGGTTTAGTGCGAACTGCTAATGGTGCCATATCTCTTTCTCAACAACAACTAGGTAACATAGTGTTGGCTATGACAGTGAACAATAACCAACAGTTACCTGCGTCAACAGTAAGTGCATCTCCAGTGAACCAACCTATTACACCATCACTTCACATGCCAACAGTGCCAACACCTTCTACAATTTCAGTGCCATTAGGTTGGAAGAGACTCATCGTTAATGGCTCCATTGTTTATATCAGGTCAGTTTTCATTAAAATATGTACTATGCCACATAACTGAGTATCTATCATTTGCACTTTTTTCTGCCATGAATGTAATTAATTTGTTAAGTTTTTATTGTTTCTGTATGAAAATTACGCACCAAACTGATTTTCAAGTTTTGTCTTCTTTTTATTACTTCAAATGAATTCTTTACAAGGATTCATGTCACCACTGGGTTATAATTTGCGCGTAATTTATTCTACATTCATTATTTAACATTAATTTGGGAATTTTTCCGAATTAGTAACATTACGTGATTCGTGTGAATTGATTCTAGTTTTATACGATGACGCTAAAATTAGATTGACCTAGATATCATTAAGCTCCATCTAATCAATATGGACGCCTGATGGCCGTTCAAGATACAAGTTTTCTAGAAATTATCGATACAGCGTGTTTTTTAAATAGTTTTACCGTGTTGCATTTTGTGTACTACGCTTCTTATTGTGTACGATGTATTTCATCTATTCAAATTACATTCGTAAGTGTGTGGTAATATCTTAGTACTACAGTGATTTTTTGCTGTGCGTTTTCTTTTTTTGGAAAGTATGTATTAAATCTGTGATAATATAGCGATAATGCTTTATTTATCAGAATCATAATTGGCAAATAGCTGTACCGTTCATAAAGCTTTCGTTCTTCAATCGTATTCGATGTAAGAAAAAGTACTTTAAATTGACACGACATTTTTCCGCGACCTCAAACGTCCTTGAGGCAGCGTGCTGATGATCATACCGACCTATTCGAGTTTTTCTTATGACCGGTTATCGATTACGCACCCATGCGTGTCCAAAATATTTGTGTTATTTCCAAGAAATATAAAATCGAATGGCTGCAGACTGTAATGGTGGAATAAGATCGTTCTTAACTCTTATTCAAATATAGTTGAATTGATTTGGAAATGAACGAATCGATCTTCTTAACAAAATCAGAGCAACATTATGTGATGCGTCTGTTTATTAATGGTACCGGGATATAGATGTGTACTATAGTCGCCTTGCAACGTGCAAGTAATAAAAAATTAATGCTAAATTTCATATACATAAGCTTAGATATTGCAACTTCACATGCCTAGAGCACTAAAACGTCACTGCTATTTACGTTTGAATGGACATGTTGAACTGTTTATTATTGAAAGTAACATTTTTTCGGGTAGATTGTATTCTGTCATGTGAGGGTTATTACAATGAATTTTAAAGGAGCATTTGGTATTTACTTTCATTTTTAAGAATGAGGTGGAGGAGAGCTTAACCAGGAACTTCATTATTAGGTTTAGTAAGGTGTATAATATTTTTTGACAGTTACTATATAATTTGAAAATTCCTTAACTAAGGAATGACAATAATTTATTTGACGCGTTTAATTTGCTAAAGTAACTCGCAATATGTATAACTTGGGTAATATCTTTATTTTGGTGTTACCGATTGTAATTTCAGAAGGGGGTGGGACAGTTAAAAAACTTTCTAATAATTTATTTGTAGTAATCATCAATTCTATGACCGCGATTTATAAAAATAATAAAGATCATCGGCAAATCGAATATTAAGTTTTACATCCTTTACTCTGTCAACGTCATAATGGTCGTATATCTAAGAGGTCTAGTGCAAGTTATTACTATGCATTGTATAAGTAGTTACATTGCACAAGTGGGATTAAATTGATTAGCCAACTTTTTTGAATGTAGTTTTAATGGCGTTTTTAAGAGTCAATGTTCACGTCTGGCGTGTCCATCGATTGACCTTGGTGTTACGCAGTACCTAGCTATGTCGCCATCAATTGATATCTTGGGTTTGTTGTGGAAGCCTGTATTTACCTGTCGCATATTCCTTTACTTATTTCTTAATCGTGTTTGTGACATGAATATTTTGTTCGTAATGCGGTTTTTCCTTGAATCGCATTTTCCGATATATTTTCCTCCCCTACCCGCCGAAATATGCAATTTCGAATCATTAGGAAATAAATTTCGGATACACAATGAGTGCAGCGTTTGTAGTTCAAACCAATTTTTTGTGTTAACTACTACTCATGGAAGTGTGAACAGTTTCGTATAGTTTTTTACTTCAAATTTTTGTTACTTTGCTATATATTCCACGCATTATGGTCTTACTTTTGTGATTTTATACTGATTTTTGCAGGTGCGACATTTTGTTTTCTAGATGAAACTAAATATTTTTTATAGATTGGGAAACCGTGCAACTCAAGACATTGCTTGCATATTCGATGTGTGTTTATTTTAGAATACTAATTAAACTTTTTTAAAGTTTAAGTTTGGGAATCAGTAATAAATTGTCTCTGTCATATTTTCAATGGAATGTTTACTTAAAAGGGTAAGACAATTGTTTTAATTGGTTAGTCTGACAAATTAGGAAATATTAGGAAGAACGTAATGAAGGAATCGTACTTAATTTTATAGCGATTCTGATAATGGTCTTCATTAATCATTGCGCTATTTCTGTTGACTAGTATATTTATGATAGGGGTGTTTCGATAGCTTTTACAAAGTATTTGTTAATGGTAGAAAAAAATGTTAACGAAAAATGTACCCTAAATTTATAGTTAGATCTGCATGTAGTTGAAACGTACGTCTTTCTCAATTTGATTAGCAAATTACATCAACTTATTCACTAGGAGTCATTTTTCACTCCCAATTCTTCCTGGGACTTTTTAAATTATAGATTTGTCTTTTTTAAAATTAGGTCTCAAGATATTACTGATGATTCCAGTTAACATGATTTACTGGAGAAACTTATCTTAGAACCATTACAATATTCTTTTTATCGTGCTTCGAGTTTCTTTGATAAGGTATTATACTGTTTTGAGAAATTTGACTTCTAATATACTGTAGGTGATGTTACCTGACAGAATATTTCATTTATTTTGGACCAATATTTTTGATTCTCTTATTCCTTATCTCACTGACCCAAAACAAGTGTGTCCACACCGTTACGCGAATAGCTGTTTTTTGGAGGATGGGAAATGAGGTGTGTAATTCGATGAATCATAGTTAGCAGTGAAGTACGGCTGGGATATTGTGCCGCAATTACTGATGAAGGAACCAAGATACAATGAGAGTGTATATATGTCTTATTTATTTGATTGTTAGAGAAGAACCGAGGAAGAAGTATACTTAGCGAAGAGGGCAGAGCACCGCTTGAGGATGCTCGAGAGGGCTGGGTGTCACCGATCCTGAAGGGACCATAAATAACCCCCGAAGCGTGTTTCCCTATTTAAAGCGTTGTTTTTAGAGAACTCTTCGTAAAAAAAGGAGCGTGGGAGAGAGAAGAATGAGCGAAGGGTATAAGAATGCGGGGTCGACCGAATGCGGAAACGACCGACGTCGCATAGTTGAGATGTGGCCTGCTCGAAAATCACTGGATCCCTTTGTCGGCGGCGAAGTGTGGTCGTACTGCCTGTTTCCCCTTCGATATATAGTCCTTCGGAAATTGTTTTATTCACTCGTGTCATATGCACTACAACGACGTCGTGACTTGTTAAAAAATACGGTTGGTGGCTTTTATAGTAGTTTCAAGATTTGAATATTCCAGAAATACTGAGATTTATCTCAACATTTAGTATTTGGATGGAACTATCCGGGAGAAACGATATCCGAAGTTCGATGTTGTTTCCTGTATATCACCTTCAGAAGTTGAAATTTATTTACCCCTAGAAGTGTAGATGTTTGCTAAGGGTCTCTGTTCTGCGTGTGACTTGTCGTTTTAAAGCATTTGCCATACGCACGAAGATGTTTTGGTTCACGTCTTTCGTGAGATAGAAAATGTAACCCACGAACTACGTTGCTTCTGTTGATTGTTTTTGTGGTAAATTGTGCCAATTTTAAATTGTTTTTGTTTATGATGTACCAACTTAACACATGCATGGTGGGTATTAGAGTACTGTCTGTTTATACGCTCAGGTATATAAACAACAGGCCACAACTTAATGAAATGAGAAACTTAGTAAAACCTAAAAATTCATATATGCTTCACTTTTTAAATGAAAAAGTGTTTGAATATTTTAACTCACGCGTAGACATTTTACGAATATTGCGGTGCGGAAGTTGTTTTCTGAGAAATGATACTTATGTAAGATACGGATTGCAGTTAAATTTATTAGTATGCTCATAACATCACTGTCATTCTCAAC
Source organism: Laupala kohalensis (assembly GCA_002313205.1). Classification (NCBI taxonomy): domain Eukaryota; kingdom Metazoa; phylum Arthropoda; class Insecta; order Orthoptera; family Trigonidiidae; genus Laupala; species Laupala kohalensis. Next base: position 467,846 of record NNCF01126227.1, on the reverse strand, counting down.
CAATCTTTTCCATGATAGTCGCTTATAAAGGGGTCAATTCGCTGTTCTTTTTATCGAGCACTTGAGTTGTCGTCTCAGATCTCAAGATCCAATTCCTTTTAAGCTGTGTAAACGCTCGTGTTCGTTTTTTGTCGTTGCCCATTGGCGGAGATGGCTGGAAATCAATTTTTGTAATGTTGACAGTGCTTGTTGTGTGTTCCATATGGCCTCGAAATGCGTGTGGTTTTTGTTTGTTTGCTTGCGAAGCTTTGTGTCGAATCTTATGTAGAGAACCTGTATCGGTAGTACTTTATTTCGTGGTTCTTAAAGAAATTTTTTGGGTCATATCTTTTGTCGGATTGAATATATAACGCTCCAAGTACGTTCCTTCTGTTTGTTTTTGTGGTAAATTGTTCTTGTTTACCCAGTATTATGATGTACAACTCTTCACATATGTATGATGGGTATTGGGTCTGTTAATACGTTTCGGTGTATAACCGCAGGTCACAACTTAATGAAAGGAGGATCCTAGTAAAACCTACAAATTCATATTTGTTTCACTTCTTAAACGAACAACTATTTAAATATTTTAACTCATGCGTAAACGTCGTTTTGGGACGACTGGAAATTAACTGTCTAGGCCTAGTAGTGGTGATATACGTTCAGGCTTTTCTGAATTTGGAAATCTGATATAGCACGATTTCATCATTCCAATATATTCTGCGTTGTTTACAAAAAATGATATAATTCACAGAATCACATCAGTGTTAACTGAACACATTAACTTTGTTTTGAAATTTTATTGAGTTTGCGCAAGCTATTAAAAGAATGATATATTGGTAAAAATGTAGACAAATTTTTGTGTGTTGAACTTGACTGCATTAACGACTCTAGACACTGTTATTGCTATTTCCGTCAAACTTGTGCGAAATGTACTGCCACAATAGTCTCTTCGAAGCTACCGCTCACTATTATGATTTTTTCTACAGTTCATTGACATGAGCATGGTAGGTCCTGATATTTTTATTCTCGATATTTCTTGAGGGTGTGTTCCAATACAACTGTCAACAACTAAACTCAACAATTTTTTTGTTTTGCAACCTATATGGTTTAAGTATCTATAAACTTATGGAATATTTTTAGATTCCTACTCTGGTTTACTAAATCTCTGGCATATTAAGGCACCCACATTACAAGTAACTTTATGGGAATATTATGTTCTATTTATTTTGGTAATAACTTCTCTGTTTTTGTCGTGTGGAGCGCGCTCTATAGACTGCCTTGTATACTTACGAGGATATACGTTTAAATACGTTGTGAGGAAATTCGTTGCAATTAAACTACATATTGCGTGTAAGATTCGCCGAGGAACGTAAGAGGAAGCGTGATAATAAACATGCATGCATAGCTCTCGATCACGCCTCTCGGCGCAATGAACACGTCAACGCAGCAGTCACGTGGTCCCACGTCCGTAATAAATGTCTGTCAGTGGGAATCACTGCAGGGCCGCCACGGATGAGCGATGTGTACATTCTCGTCTGAATGCCTGCTGGAACCCGAAGTCATATTTCTAATGTGAATAACTGATTTTCCCTTCTAGATTATATGATATATTCCATTTAACATTTTCATTCTACTGATGATCCTGTGAACGTGAATCATGGTGGAGTAGTTTTGAAGCTAAACCGTAGTGAAGCACGAACTTGATACTTCCCTCTCTCCTAATATTTTAGCACGCATGTTGTTTTATGCTATGAAAATGGTTTTATAATGTTGCACACACGCCTTGCATTGAATGTCGAGGAGATACTACTGCACACTATTTCTTAACTTGTGTGATGCGTAGTTGTAGAATTACCTTTCATTTTATTGTACATATATCGTGTGTCTTTCAAGCATTCCAGTTTCTGCACATCATGTACAACAGAAAGTGATGTTTGACAATCATTTTCGTGCCGGTTAACGAGTTACCCGACGAATGTATAGACGCAACCAGAGACGCGTTGCCTTGGAGCATCAAATGTGTTACTTCTCACATCCGGACATACATTTATTAGGATTTCAACAGCTTGGAGTGTACATCACCTGGCGTCATTTGGATTTGGACGGTCCCTAAGACGAATGTATTATCTTATGAAGAATCATAATAGACAAATGTCCTCTCTTGAAGATTATTCGATTATTTTTATCCGAGACGCAGGGGTCATGTGAAGCAGGCAAGCCTCTCCCCTAACAATTTGGAACTGGAAACCTACCGAATATCTCTACCTACCAATTAATAGTTTACTGGTGGGGATTCAGTCCATTGTCTTGTCCAAGATGTGAACACAAGAAAATTGCAAATAGCGGTAGTTTTTTCGTAAACGAACAACACCTTTGATTAGGTGTAGAAGAGACGAAACCAAAAGTAATCGAAAGCATACAATTTTATTGCGTTGCATCGCAGAAATCGAAGACATCAAATTTATAAGACAAAAACACAGTTTTCTTTATTGCGGTTACGTTGCAACATGTCTTGCATATGTCAATCATTTCGATCTAAGACAAATAAAATAAATCGCAATAAAAAATTGTTGATTCTTTAGCATTTAGATATTGTTCGGATACCTAATTAAATAAATATTGTGTTGAGGCTTTGTGCTGTCTAATAATACCTAGCGGTCACAAAATGAAGAAAAAATTGTGTTTTATGCTTGCCTGTCTCGCCCCTAACGAAAATTTGAAATGAGATATTGTCCCTATCTTGTTTTCTTGAAAGATCAGCCCCCTACGTGGTGTCTCATATTTTATTTAATTCGCTCCAGTGACTGTAGTGCACAAGACTCATAATAATGAAACTTGTGCCCCGCTTGTTGTAGCATTTTGTAATACTCAAGTTAGTGAACGTAAAACGTACGTCATAAACGTGCCTTCAGTCGGCTACGTTGTGTACGTGGTAGCGTCAACGCCCTGGGTACTTTCTCCGCAGCTAATCCTTATGCCAGGAAAATACAAAGAAGTAGGACACCTATAGAATATCCTATTTCATTAACAGTATTATGCTTTTGTAAACAGGACTTTTTGATGTCTTCTTCACGTTCACGAGGAATGTTTTCGTGTTTGAGTTACCTCATTCTTTTTGTGTGTGTCAATTTCGAAATGTTTTTCTGTGGTAATACGCGATATATTCTGGAAACTTGATTCCCCATCGATTGATAAAGAACTGATTTCAAGCGAGTGTGAAATAATTTATACGACTACGTCAATAAAAAATGTGACCTGTAAAATGTGATTATTATTGCGGGAACGAAGGAATGTCTTTCACGTACAGGATTGTGGTTCATGCGTGGATTTCACCCATTGAAATTGTTGCATTTGAATTTTTTCTTTGACGTATTTTAAATTCCAATTGCTTTTCAGATACTGTTTTGTCAGTTCAACTTGTGACATCATGTTCAATTTGGCGTTTGTACGAAATAATCAATCGTGTTTGAAACATATGAAAAAAAAAGTTTCATTTCGTTTCCTACTTTTCGTAACTCGTGGCGCAACGTTTCTGCTAGCAGTAGTTCATGCACGTTTACGAGCATAATCCGAGCCTTCTTGGACCCTTTCGGCTTTTACGGGCGCTCCGCGCTGTGCGACCGACCGGCCCTGGAGGCCGCATGCTTTCGTTCGGCACGTCGCTTGTGACTGCGCCCCGCCCCTGCCGACCGACCCGCTTCCACGGAGAACAATGAAGATTGTGGCTTGTCGCTCGGTCGATGAAGGTCGGTCCTTACCCTTGCGTGGATGTTTATCTTCATACATTTTATTTTCTTCCTCTTTTGGTTTTAATTTTGAGAAGGGATTACTTTTTTTTTGTTAGACTTCAAATGGATGATACACGACATTATTTTCAGTTGAAAATTCCCACTGCGAGCGAATTATATTCTTAATTCGATATTATTACGTATACTTCCCTCTATTATTTACTTATTTATATTTGTCCATGCATATGTATTTCTATGTGATGTTTCTATCATCGTTGGGTACATACCCGCGCTTGCCAATCACCCGACTTCTGAAAGAGTATCGTGTCGTCACTTCCGTATCGGTAGTCGCGGGAGTCGGATATCAGTTCCGGTTGCACGTGGTCGGTATCTGTTGACTCGGACGGGTGAATGACCTGTGGGATTTTACCTTTTGGAGTTTGCCTCCACTATCCCTCGTGTTTTGCACTGATCATCTTGTCATGCCCAATCATCTAATCTTGATTTCACTTGAAAGGTGGTGTGTGGGAAACGAAATAATGAACGAGTTTTTGTGCAGGTGATACCTTTCATACATTGAACTTGATATGCATTCATGATGAAGAATTATACTATCGTGCTTTGATTAATCTGCGAACAGACCTCAAAAGTTGTCCGCTATGGAAATGGACTTTGGGGAAGGTCAACGTAGAATAAAATGTGAACGGATTGAAAAAGTGTCCGCCGTAGAGAAACGTCGATGTAGAGCGTTATTGAGAAGTTCCTGTGCTCTTTGCCTATAAACAATTTGAATGTCACGAGTGGCTGGATGTTTGAAGCAAGCATTCGTGAAGGTCGTATGTAGAAGTGGCGACTTCATCATGGAGCCGAGTTGCTGCTTCCATTACATCGCTCGCTCCCTCCCCCTCTGCCCCGTCTCCGCTTCCTGTTTCGAAACCTTCCTCGTGCACCTGCTTCTTGCAGCTGACCACCAGTCCGCCCGCGGCCCAAGACTCGGTGACGACTCCGCAGCCCTCATCCAGGAATGAAAGGGCCTGCTTTGGATGGAATGAGTAGAGGACTCAAATGTGATCATTGGTTTGCAGTTGTGAGAGGACTCGAAACTAGTTTTACGTAATGTGGAGGATTCCTAATGGCACATTTGTAGTATATTTTGCTTGCTCCATGGAGTTTTGAATATTAATGTTTGGTCAAGATTTGGTTATGGGTGCATTAACTCCTTTATTCGTGTAGGTTCATGTAATGACTGATGATTAAAGCAACTCAATACTTGACAGGGTTGCTTATTGACACCCCTTGCGCATAAGGACCACATTGATTCATGTGTTACTAATGAAAACAGCCTACTCAATGTCTGCTTTTTAAGTGTACTGATATCTTGAAAAAAAAAATTATCTCACTTTTGTTTAGACAAAAATTTGTTCAAAAGCTGCCTCTAAATTCCCGTCCCCGATTTCGTATTTTCGAAGCATCTTCATAATTTGACATCATGCCTTTCAAACGTCTATATGAGTCGTTTTTCTTATGGGGAGGGGGCATTCTTCAGGTAACAGACTTTGTAATTTTAATACGCAATGGCGTCCAATATGGAACGACGTGGAGACTAGCTTCAAAAGTAAAAGGTTCATAGAAAACCCTATGTGCATAGTCTTCATTCACTTTGGCAATTACGAGATGGAGGACCGTGATGGCTGAAGAGAGAAGTGAAGCCTCGTGATACATAGAGCCTTTCTTTGGGTTCATGGCGTATGTCTGCGAAGACACTTCAATGTATGTCATGTTCATATACCTTTATCATATGGTATAGCATAATTTGTCAGTTCGTAGTAATTTTAATTTGTGAGAAACGGGTCCATGCAAATATTTCGCTGTCGTACCAACATGAGATGACTAATCAGTGAACGCACTGCATCGTGAAAGCAATGAATGGTGTGTACAATAGTTATAATATATATCGTTTCTAAAGGAAATAAAAGAATGGAACGTGGACTTGAAGTTAGAGTCGTGAGGAGCGTCATCTGTGAAGCTATTTACTACAATTGCCGTTATTAATATTTTGTTTTAAGCTATAAATATAAGTGGTACATAGTTAAAAGGAAAAATGACGATTCCGTCCCTGTTGACTCTGTAATGACACCTCATTTATGACATTAGATTAAGAATGAGGGATGAAAACGGGATATTTACTTAGAGGTTACGTGATACAATAAGATACTGCGATAATATGCTGGGATGCACAAATAATATGGCTGTGAGTGAATTATTCTCTCCTGTTTGGTTTATTGTGCGTCTCACTTTGTTGCTAATCGTATGTTACTGCAAGAAGAAATACAGCTTATTACTTTTTGTTTGCTTATACTAGATTTTATTACATGACATCTACTAAGCAAGTTTGGAACAGAAGTAAATTCCGCTTTCAAAGGATTTAATAACGAGGATATTGTAGAGAATTATCGTTGTGGGACATTTCCTTACTTGCATTCAATGAGTGATGTCAGTGTTTAGGGAGTTATTCTTGAAGATCTCTTTCATTATTGTGGCTTGAGGTGTCAAACTAATTTATCATAAGGACTTCCTTGTCAAAACATATATCTCATCGCGTTATATTCAAGGGTTCTTCTGCATCTCACGATACAAAATGACGTGAGTTTAATGATCTTGCATAAAGTAAATTTTCTTACTTGAATCGGTGAACGTGATACAAGTTTACAGGTACATCCCGCACGCAGTTCTACACAAAGGTTTAAGCTACTTGTGAATCTGTTTAAATGCTTCACTTCACAATGTCGCCTCGTCATCACAAGCTGGATAACACACGGATGCTGCCGTGACTTTACACTTGTCATCGCACCCCGCCATCAACACGTCATCTCATTTCTGCCTCCTTTCACCACCTCTCCTCCTCGATCTTCCTTCTTTTTCTCTCTTTTATTCATCTCGAGGGTGACACAGATGCGGAGGAGGCAGTGTGCTATAGCAGAAAGCGGGGCGTGCCGTGCCCTGCGCGCCCGAGAGGAGCTGGTGCCCCCATTTTTCACCGCCACTGCTTCTTCTCAGTCTTCATCGTCCTCTTCCTCTTAAACATTCATCACTCCCCGTCCACAAGTCACAACGGAAGCACGCGCGAACAAAGCCCTAGTCTCGACGTGCGAGTGTTGAAGAGTGGAAGGTGGCGCTCGGGAGCTGAGGGCGCTACAAACGGAGTTGTTCGAGGTGGAGGTGGAGGGGAAGGAGAAAGGCTCTGGCGATGGAGGTGGGTGTTGCGTTCCATCAGACGCTTGATCACTGAGAAGTGCATCGTCTCTGCGCCAGGCGAGTTGGTATCGAGAGTTCGCTCCAATACAGATATTATTGTTATTATTTTCTTTCAGTTTCGTGGTACTTTTACAATATTGGCTGTTCAGATTTTCCAATCAAGATGCATCACAATATACAATCTCTCACTACACTACCTAAAAACCTCCTAACAATTCCCGCTATCGCAGTAATAACGGATTTTTGCATTAATTTATAAATGTCAGATGACGTTTAGCTTCTTGAGACTCTATAGTAATGCCTTAGGAATGACTCCACTGCTCGAGATGACTACTGGGATGATCTCCATATGTTCTATGTGCTATTATCTCTTGATGAGTTCAAACAATTCTGCATAATTGTTCATTTTCTAGATGTATTTAGATTGAAGATTATTGTTTTTATGATTAGGAACNTATCAATAAAGGACACGATTATTATTATTATCATCATCATCACCATCTTCGTCATCATAATGTATTATAATATTTGAAATCGCGCTAACCACGTAGGGTTTCAAATTTTAAACTTCACCCCGCCTTCTCAACTCCTTTTAACCTTTTTCCTCATCTACTCCTTGTTCTTCCAAACAGAAACAATTTGATTTACTAGCCTTAGAGTGAAATGAAATTAAACCAATGTAAAGAAGTATTTTAACTTGGAGTGAAGTCACGAATTTGTAGTTCTCATGTCGGAGATGTTAGTACATCAGATCCTCCCCATCAGAGAGGAGGTCCGAACATCTTTCTATCATTTAAATGAAAAAGGATGTATTGAAAGTCTTTATTGGCACTAATTCAGGCACAGTAGATAGTTCTATAAAAAGCATACTCTTATATCTGTTTATTTTCCTCTTTTTTTTCTTTCTTGAACAAACTACACAATCATGATAATCTGTATACAATACGTGGACAAAGGGCATCCTGTTTGAAAAGGAGTGTAGTAAAACGTTGACCAAAGCAACACGAGAGCCGCTCCCACACTCTCGCGCTCCACTACAAATAAATATTATGTATTATTTATATTGTTCAGAAAAAAATCATAATAAGAGCTACCTCAAATGCCGAATTCACTTCACTGCAGTCGATCCGTCTCAGAAGTTAATTTAATTAATTTTTAAGATTTTTCTTTTATGAAAGCTAATGTGGACTGACTAGAGACGTTGCGATGCCCTCATATTTTGAGATTTTCTAAATTACTAATTTTCCGAGAAACTCTAATATATCGCAAATTTATTCTGTCGATCATTTCAAGAATGTCATGAGGTGTACATATGCATGAGATCAGTTGGTAGTAAGATACTTGATCCACCCCTTAGTTTATACCGTTACTGAGTCGGTGTAGGAAGGTGTGTTGAGGTACCGTTTGGAATAATTGATCATGAATAAATGACATGGCAGGCGAGACTTATGGAGCGGGAAAGGAAAAAAGAAGTGTTAAGTACATTTGAAATTACTAGGGGAGAATATTCGAAGTGGTTCAACGTTTAGATCGGAGTCAGGAATTTATTCGTTATTCAATGTGGTCGGAGGAGGAGTGTTGGGTCTGTGAGTACCACCTCCAAAACGAGATCCAATCACAATCACGGGACGGAGAGGTACCGTTGTACGACCTTGGTCGCGCCGGGTCTCGTCTGCCCGCTGCGGGTCACGCTACGAGGTTTACTGTTCCATGTCCATTTGACGAGGAACGGGAACGCTGGTCGAGACAGATGTGAGCTGTGATGTTTCTAAATCCTGTTGTGGAAGAGCTTTTGTTAAAGTGAACTATTATTATGCTGGCACTTCACTTGTCGCGGTATTTGTATAGCGTATTCGCTGTAATTGGCAAAATATTTGTCGTATTTGCAAATACAAACCTCACATGGTCGGAATACCTGAATAACTCAATAATGCCAAGTATGTGTTCTTATTCCAATGATAGACGGAATGTATTGCTACAATTCAAGATATATCTTTACTGTTTTGGTTTTCTAGCCCATATAAATGTTGCAGTCCATATTAAAGAAATTGTGGAATAAGAAAAGTCGAAATATAGGTTAAAGAACCAGAATATTCACAAATCTCGATCACGCGCACTCTACTAAGTGAAACACGACAAACCAAGTGTGGACGATTCAAGCAAATATTTGGTTTATTTGAGTCCTTTGATGCGCGACTAAAATCTGACGAGTGGTCAGATACGGGTGTTCGTGTATTTGCCAACATATAGCAAATACATACAGTCTACACTTGAGCATGTTGGCAAATATACATTCTTTCCTGTTTATTATTTAATTCTTTCGGCAACCATTTGTTTAGATGTCGTAGTTTGTGGTATTCAGTGAATATCATCTCCCCACTATTTGTTTTACTGTCTCAGAATTGTAAGTTTCGTTGTTTTTCAAGTCATAGATAAATTATTTTTAATGCGACGAAATTATTTTATTTCCGTGGAACCATTTTTTCTCGCTTTTCGAGATAACAGTTGTATATAAGCTGTTGGTTATAAACAACCAATTAAAGCATACCTTGGTGGAAATATATCGGGAAGATTCATCACAAAATAACACACATAAAGAACACTGAACAATTTAAAACTTGTTGGAGGTATCATGACGTTTGGATGCACATTGTTATCAAGTTAAATAAAATATCTGTGAGCGAAAAAACTCAAGTCAAACTGAGTGGACTGTTTTAAATTGGAATGGAAATTTTAAATTGTTTTGTATGGCTATTTTGTGATTGATTTGTGGAATTTTTTGACGTAATTCTTCTAATTGGTCTTTTTTGTTACTTATATTACTAAACAGATGAGTGTGGAGAATTCACTGGGTTAATCATATTTAGTATGTCTATTTTTCGATTTTTTTTCTTCTGAAAATTAACAAAAGGAAGAACATTTCTTTCGAATTCTTTTTTATTTCAAAAAGCATCAGCATTCGTTTGGCCTGCTTTGTCCTCGTGTACGGATAACTTAATGTTTCGTGCCGGTCATATTCTGAAGTCGCACGCGATCTTGGTTGTGTTGGCGTGTCTTGCGCCAATTGGTTGGACGACTTGGGTATTGCGGAAAGTATAAAAATGATGATGGCCTGTATTCCACCAAGGACGTTCGAATCTGAAGTCGAGAGCTCTCCGGAGGTACAGTTACTCGGTTTTTACTTATTTCAGTTGCTGCGGGAATATTTTTGACGAGCTATACTCATTCGTGTATTTTTGATAAAGTTATTACGGTTGACGTGACGTCAATACAGGACGTTAAATGTTGTTTATATCTATAGGGGTGTTTACACGATACCTACACCTTCGAAAACGTTCCGCAGAAAATCGACAACATGTAGCACATTCGTTGGTAGACGTGTAGTGGTACGTTATTCAGTAGTGAAGCAAATCTCTTCTGAAAAATTATAAGTGACCGGTCAGACGTGGCGAGAAGATATGGGAAAAGGACTGTAATGACCTTGACGAGCCNCCGGTCAGACGTGGCGAGAAGATATGGGAAAAGGACTGTAATGACCTTGACGAGCCCTAAAGCCTTACACACAAAAAAATGGGGTAGATGGGCGAGTAGAAATGGGGATCAATAAATTGATTATGAATTATTTCACCCCATACTTTGAACCTGAGCTATACAAGGGTTAGACCCAGATGTGATTGTTAATTGGCGATACCATCACGAGTAAGATAGATAGCCTCATCGGTGGAAATTGTAAATGCTACGAAATGTATGATTGCGGCTATAAGTTACTTGACACGCTCCTTCATTTTTCGCATTTTCTCTGGAACAAGTTGACGTGGTATGTTCACGTATCTCGTTCCTTAGGAACACAATCCCATTTTTGGGTCGGAAGAGGGTAGAAATGTTGATTTGAATTTCGTCATTAGGGGGTGCTACTGTGAATTTGTGTCACGATTCCATTAAGAAAAATTTTCGAACGTGTCCGTATGAGCTTTTTAAAGAAATTATTTCATGTGGCGAATACGTCCCTAATATATGAACACCAGTATCGATACATCTTGTGCAAGTTATTACGTGATGATTTGGTAATCCAATCCAAATTTGAATGAAATGTATTCGGCTTACGTAAGGTCTCTCAATTTCTCCTCTTGAACCCAGGCGTAAGCGTGTAATCATGGCGTGAAATTAAATTCTCTCAGACCTTTAACAAACGTAGATATTTTTTCGACAAGGGAGAAAATCTAATGTTATTATGTTCATGAAATTGTTGTTTTGTAACACAGAGTACAAGGGTTTTCCTACGTTTGATTCCTTTTTATGTTCAGACATCCTAATATGTGTTACTTCTTCGCCGTCACGAATATGTGACGAAAGGAATGGTAGGAGAAACGAAGTAGTATAGATGGCGGAAGGAATACGTGTGATTTTGGCGGAGGACAAGTACTAATTAATGCATCATGACAAAAGCTCTGTCCGTCTCTAAAACATCATTCAGAACGAGACTTGAGTTTGCGCGTCTGCACTCGAGTCACATTTGAAATTCATCGCATAAACCTTTAAAATTTGGCTGTTGATTCGTCAAAATTTGAAGAACTGTTTATTTTTTGCTTGTAAATTCCTATCCATGTGTAGCAGGATATGCGTGCTGTTTAGTCAGCTTTAAACGAATTATTATTTTACATAATTATTTTTCAATTCGGAATAAATACTCGATCAACATTTTTGTTTCGAAGTTTGGTGTCCGAGACGATTTTATGTGTCGTTTTGAGATGTGAGGACTTCTTCTCTGGGAAGAGATGGTAATGCGACTTTCCATGGACTCCATGCGTGATCTTCGCCATGTATCATTTGTGATTGGGGACGTTTGTGGTATTCTATTGATTCGATACTGTCGTTACGAATACGTTGCCAAGGAATGTTTGATCGAAAACGATTGTATGAAGGATGTTATTAAGGTTTTTATGTCGTGGTAACGTGAACGATTGTGTTGGAGAGAAGAATGGAAGGACTTTTATCTCGTGGGGAGGGGAAGATCACGTGACTGCGTGGACACTAGAAAAGAATTGAAAGTAGAAGAACAAAAACGTTAAACAAAATGTGTTTTTCTACTTAACTTTGATGGAGTATTAGATAGACATGCTATGTAATTACGTAAATTCTGTACTCTTTATTTTGTACTTTACGTCAGTGTGTTATACTTACATTTCTGTAGAACTATTAATTTTTACAGGTTATTGAATATATTAACTTCATCCCTTTTCTGTGACGATGTCTATACGTACGTGGTAAGTTGGTACAATGATTAAATAAACGTATTACATTACTGTTAATTGTATTAAAATGATAGATTTGCACATGATGATTTCTTTTCTCGCGTCTTTAGGAAAGTGACTGGAAGATTAACTGAAATATACTTTTATTTACACTCTCGCATGATTTTTTGTGAAACTTGATGGATTAGCTGGTATCGAATGAGTGTATTTCTTGGCAGCCACAAAGTTTTCCGTGTGAGGCAGTAATTAAGGCGAGTTTTATTACTTCAAGTTTTACTTTATCTCCGCTTTGTTATTTCAATTTTGAAGTTTTATGAAGTATATTACTGGTTGAAATAATTGTTATTGAATGTCTTCAAAATCGGTCGTAAGATATAATATTTTTTCGAGTGTCATTGTGAAATGGAGATCATTAAGATATGATTTCGTTTTTTTTTAAATTGAGGATGTATAGGAGCTATGTCGATGTGGTCGACTCAGAGGACAGACAGCCGTGGTATAGGGCTAGGGTTTTCGCTCCCTACACACTGCTGAGCGGAAGTCCGCGGTTCGATCCCCTGTCGACCTAACTGGGTGAGGTTTTCAGTTGGGGTTTCCCACGACCACTCCAGGTCAATGTCGGTTCGGTTCGTTAATTTCCCCGGAAACCCAACATTTTTCGTTCCCAATGTTATGGTTATGTGGAAGAGCAGGTTCGGTGGCCTGAACCTTGCCAATTCCTAAAAAATAAAGATATTAAATAAGTACATAATTAATACATTCTTTCGTCGTTGTTTAAAAAATCGATCTCGTGTATGAGTGATGTAGATGCGGTCGAGAAAGGGAAAATGTTTGTTGACTACCTCCTCCGCAGATGTCGAAGGGTGAACAGCAACCCCTTGTGCAGCACAGGATTAACGCTTGCGCTTGTGTTGCGCGCTCTCTGCAGGGACGGACACCCGGCTGCGGTTGACCTGGCGCCGGGCGCTGCGCTGGTAGTGTCGGGCCCCGAACCAGGTGCCCCTGGCGGGAGCGTGCTGGTGCGCAGGCGTCCACGCTTGGCGCGCAAACCCAGGCAGCGCTGGCGCGATTACCCGGCGCGCACGCCGTGGTTCGACCGCTTTTTGGCGCGCCTCCGCCCGCCCGCTCGACTGGCACCGAAAGATAGGTTGGGACCACTCTCTCACTCTCATCCTCCGCCCGCCTTTTGCGATCGCAAGAGCCTCTGGCTGCTGCTGTTGTCTGTAGCTGTGTCTGTCTGTCCTGGATGTCTCATTGGTGTTCTTCGGTGTCAGAGGCAGCGTGATCCTCATTTAGTTTTTTGTGTTGTTTGCTAGGTTGTAAGCAGCATGAGCGAAAAAAATTATGTAAATGCGAATGGCAATCTCCTTTTGCTATCCTTCTTACTCCGCTACTGTTCTTGTTGCTATGTTGTCGAAGGCTGGCTGTAGTTGTTAGTGTTGTTGGTGTCTGGTGTTCTTCAGTGTTACGGCGCGTGGTGGATTATTGCTGTGGTGATCTTTATACTTTTTAAGAATGGGATAATTAGATTTATTCGTGGTCTGGTAGGTCATGAGCTGTCATGTGTTCCGATGTAGGGTTATGGGGAATTTTTCTTCTGACATTTTCTCGGGTCGGTAACGCATGACTTCAGACATAATTATAAAAGCTATGGAAGACGCTGATTTCAATACGTTTCGTTATTGCTGTTTTCGGATGTTTTATTTGAATCATCAACTTCAAATGTGTTCCTTTTATTCACTCGTTATAAAACAATAATCGCGAGGAATACATTTTAAATACTAGGGATGTCCAAATCCAGGGTTATGTTCTGCATATAATTCTTCGAACGTGTCGACAGCATGCAATGTATTAAGTTTGGTATGTGTTAAGTGTGCTCCATATTTTACTTTTTATTAAATGTAGTAGTTGTCGTCGTGAACATTTTCTATCGCGAGACTTCGACGGACTTTGATGTTCAAAAACGTAGCTTTTAGATAACGATGTTGTGTATCTGTCAGTAAGTGTGTATGTGTCTGTCCGTGTCTGTAGCGATTCTGTCTAACTGGAATTGTTAATTTCTGATTTATAATGGTATCTGTTTCTTGCCTATACATTTATTCCAAGGCTTTCAAAACATGAATATTTACTGCATACAGATTTTATAGTTTATTTGGGGGAAAAATGCTGCATCTTTTTAAAAATTATGTTCGCATAAGGTGAGCATTACATCGACAACACAAGTATTTCATTCAAAAGTTTATTCAATTTTTAATTTTTTTTTGTATTCTGTTTTTCATCTCTTACTCTTTAACGTGTATAGTAGTTTTCTACCTCAAGACGTAATACAATGCAAAATAACGGATTTCCCCACGATACGCCATGATGTTATCTAATATTGAAATATAATTAACAAAACTTTCTGTCCTGAACTTCGTTGATTAAGACATTTTTTGTGGGACTTTTGGGCTCGTCTACGTTAGTGTCATTAGAGCCCTTATTTATTGTTTCATAAATTCGAAAGCGGAATTTACTTCTCTTGTTGCCTCGAAATTCCACGATGTTGATTATCTAAACGTAATAAAATAATTACACCGCAATCCTTTCTTTTCCTAATGTTATTATGTAATACGAGAATTATTGAAACTTTTTCCGTATTATATTTCAAAATCCCTAATTGATGAAACAGTTCGATGTAATTGAGAAAAGGAATCTCTCGAAACAACACTGACCAGTCTGAAGGTGTACGATCCTCCCGACATTCCTTCCTTCGAAGACTGTCTCCACCTCGAAAGTGTCGGGAACTTCGTCTGACGACTTCTGACGGCGCAGCGCAGCCACGGGTTCCGCACAGTAATGGAATCAACACACGCTGAGCCCCGGCCTCTCGGCCACAGACCCGTGTTCGCCGAAATGAGCTTTCAGTGGTGTCTATAGAAACAGGGGTGCCAAACCGGAGCTACGTCTTCTCAAATTTTAGATTAATTGTCTTGAACTCTCAGAAATTGGAGCAACTTTTTTATTCTCATCTCTTAGAGTTTACAAGTTTAAGAAGAAAGTAAATTAAAGTAGAATTAGAATTCAAGGTCAGTCCACGAGTCTGTGTGCCAAAATAAAAGTTGGGGAGAGAGGAGCCGCCAAATGACTCGAGTTTTTTTTACTCTTTGTATAATATTCGCGAATCGGAAAACTTGATCCCAGTGTTAACTTCATTACTATTGTGAATCAAACACGCTTGATAAGTAAATCCTGAACGTTGCGAACAATTTGTACTTATTGAATGGCCAGAAAATAAAAAACAATATGTTGACCCGGAATCTTCCCGATGCTAATTTTATACTTATCTTCACGTTTTAAGATAATTTTATAATCTAATATTTCCGCACCTAAGTTCATTAAAATCCATCTTCAATGATTCCTCTAACCTAATGCCGTGTTTAGAATTGTTATCGGACGGTTTAAAATGGACTCACACGTAACTCTCAACCCGTGTGTGTGTGGTGCATGATAGTGGAGACTTGTTCAGTTGGTATGACAGCGCTGTATGACAGATGGATCTTGTCGTTGGCGCGTGTGTGTCGGGACGCGTCGATTCCCGCCCGTCCTTCCGCGCCAACGTGTTTTTGCGCGTCGCGCCGTCCGCTCGTTGACGTCAGCTAACGCGCGGTCGCTTTTGCAGAGACGTCTTCGCGTTCCGAAAGAGCGAGTGGATGGATAATGGGGCGAAGTGGATGGGATGGATGGAGGTGTGGGGAGAAGCGTTGGCGGTTTGAATGAAGGCGCGTTGATCTAGAAGAGGACAACAATGGGCTGACGGCTGGAGAGCAAAAAATAACCCTTCGTGTGACTGCGGTTGGGAAGAGAGTGAGAGGACAGGGCTGGAGTGGTGTGGAGTGAAGTGGCGGGGCAGTGGCCAAGTTGCACTTTGTGGGACACTTGTGGCCCGTCGTCGGGTTCTTAGTACTTCCTCATCCATCGTTCTTGTATATTTTTGCGTCAAAAGTTTTGGATATACCGAAAAAAATGTCGTTCTATCTTTAAGAGTCGTCGGTTTATTACTGAAAAAAAAATCCCTAGCCAATGGGTTTTGTTTTGTAGCAATCCTTGCACTTTGGGATAACTCCCGTAGTAGTCCCTTGCGAATCTCATCTGTCCGTGTACGCAACATTGACAATGATAGACCGGTGATATTCTTGGACTTATGTATCATAACGTGTAGTTTGACGAGTCTTTCTGGTTGTGCAAGTGGGTGGCTGGTTTTGAATATGATGTGCTCCCATTAATTCAATGTATATCGGGTTGAAGACAGCCTGGACCGTAATAGCGAAATCTGGATGGTGCCAACGAAGCACCATCCACCATAACAGTCCCCATGTGACAATATTAAGGAGTATTGCTTTTGGCGTTGTGAATGCGAGCTGACGTGGATTCGTGCATTTATCGACCGGGATGAATGAAGAGCTCTCTTATTCATGTACTGGGTACATGAATGATGATAATAGTCACTTTCATAAGCACCCTGGTTAGTTTCCGCGGTGAGTCAGTAGTGGGTGCGAAAGTTGGGCAGCACTGAGTGGACTCATACGTTGAATAGAGACGTTCTTTTTCTCGTGTGGCTGCGCGGGGCGGTGGAGGACGCGGGAGTGAGCGGCTAACGCGTTCTTTTCTTTCTGCCTCCTACGAGCGACGCTGGGCAATGAATTATGCAGAGGGACCCATCGACGATGCAGGTCAAGAACCGTAGTTAAGAGTGTCTCCGCTGTAACTGTAGTTCGGACTGCAGCATCACGGGATGAGAAATTCAGGGCGTCGTGGAGGTGATAAACCAACTCGCGTGTTTAGGGATTGGGTTCGCCGGTTCTGGGAACGGTGGACCCATTTTGCAGTTGCTTGGTTCGTTCTTGCCGCGTAGCCCCCGCTCTGCATTATGCATCGAGTCCACGCCGCGGTGAGTCGGTTAAAAAGTAAATATTGTTCTTCGACAATGCGGTGTCATTTTGCTTCGAAGATGATCCTGTGGCGATCTGTTGCGGCGGGACACTTGACTGAAATGAACTGCTTTCTTGCTTTGTCGCCAATGAGATGAGGCCACCTCGTTATTTTGTATTGGATCGTGCCTTTGTACTAGATCGCGTTTCGGAATACCGTCCATTACTTTTGGCTCCCATGTTCTGTATTTGTAGTCATTTTTAGAGATACATTATAGTGATTCCTAAGATTAAAAAAAGGGCTAAATTATACTTTTCCGTTCGTATATACTGAAGTTAGCAAAAAACGCTATTTGGAAAAGTAGAATTTATAATTAAAACATCGAAACGTTTCCTTTTTTTAAAGTGATGCCGTTGAAATCAATTTTTCCAAGCGCAATTATATGAAACTATTTGGATAAGAAATGTATGTAGAAAGAGAAAAAAAATGACCTCGAGAAAATAATATCTTAATTCGTGAAAAGCGCAAGGAAGTTATAGATGTACCCAATTATAATATTTTGATGAAATTTCTTCCCTGATGTACTTCAGTGAGAGAAAGATTCTCACTCAGATAATTCTCGACTAGATTGTAGCTCGTGTGTTTTATGGAGTTTAATTTGCTTTTGCGTGATGTATATTTTGTAATGATTTTTCTAATTTGTAACAATAAAAATTCATTGCGCTGAAATGTTCTCGAAGTAGTGAGAATTCGTTGGAGTCAGTTTTCATTCGGACAACTATGCGTGCACCTCACCTCTTGCGCATAATATACAGCGAATCAGCAATGAGGACTAACATTACGGCTTTCGAACAACGTTAATTATCATGCTGTTTGCTGTGATCGATGACCCCGTTAATTCCGAGTTTGATGTTCCCGTATTTGGAACATGAAGGCGAATAGGAGAATTCTTGCATCTGTTTAGGTTGGCTACGATAAGTGAGGAACGAAAACTGGGAAGGATTTTATTCATCTCTTGACGCCTCCTGATTTACGTATTGTATTATATTGCAGCGAATCGTTACTGCTGTGTTTGACAAAACATGCTCATTGTGGTGAGTTCTAGACGTGCAACGCGATTGATTTGCTGCACATGTGGACACAATAACAAAAATGAGGTATTTGAAAAAGGTAAATGTTTTTTTCGCGTTTTCTTTCCTTTAGTGTCCTTTTATGACTCATTGTTCTTCAGTGTATTGTTTTATATGCAGTGTTTTTAGTCGATTTTGCGTTTATTTATACAGCAGATCAATTTGTGTTATAAAATACCATTATGTGATATCCCCTTTTCGTAATATCTCTCAACGTTCAGTGTCTGTAAATTGTGTTTACCGATAGGCTGTATTATTAAATATGCGAATCCAATATTGGCTATTAAAAGCGGAAACCAACCGGGAATACTTAAACTAAAAAAAGAACGTTTTATTGGGACATCATAAAGTCTAAACTGCGTTACATGTTTTGACGAATATGTATTTCAGCATTATAAAGGTACGTATCCTGAATAATGCTGGCTAGTTCTATTTTGGCAAGTCCCTTTGAGATCTTTTATCTTGATCGCGTGATTGTTTTGTTTTATTCTATAATTTCAATGACAAAGTAGCTAATGAGATTAATAAAATATTAATGCGTCTTCAACGCCAAGTAGTATATAGCTCTTACCGACCAGTTCACGCACTTGTGAAACCGGCTCGATCTACTACTCGGGGAAAGACGACATTCCGAAATTCCTCTCCTCGTCGAAGGCATGTAAAATAGGCTATTAGAGCGCGGCGGTGGGGCGCAGAGTGGAAATGTAATATTCGAAAAAGAAGTCTCCGTCGAGTAACAATTGGTTACACATGTGAAGCGATGGTGCATGCGATGGCCGTTGGCTTTTCGTGTCGTGTCGTCGTGGTGCCGGGCCAGCATTCCGGCGCCTCGCTGGGGCGGGCGCGCGCGCGGTGTCCGGTGACTGGGGAGACGAGGAGAGAAGAGCCTTGGGGCGCTGCCCGTTTGGTAACGTCCACGAAGACTAGTCCTGCCGGAGGGCCTGGTTACTTCCCTTCTCCTCCTCCTCCACCTCTGCCAGACAAGCGACACGGTCACTTTCCCAGCATCCGCTCTTGAGAATGCGCTGCATCCCGCTCCTTGACAGTGCCGCCGCGCCGCTGGCTGCTTCCTCTCCTTGACCCCTTGATCGGAGGTGTGGGGCGGGAGGAAAATTATGGTTGGGGAACAGTTATGTACTGTGAGAAAGCTATGGTTTTGAGCACCTGAGAATTGGATGTTAGGTACAAATGCAGATGAAGGGAAAAGTGTGACATCTCAAACTTTTTGTTCGGGTACTAAAATGTTGGGGCATCACATCGAAAGGTTTGGATGTCGCATTCAAAGGTTGGGAGAAATCTCTGGATTTGCATCTCACCAATTGCAGTGCAGTAGAAAAGTTATCTTTCTCTCAGCGCAGAAAAGTTCTATTGAGCTCTGTTCTCTCAGTGTAGTTGTAAAGTATATTTCCGTCGACATATTGTAATGTTCAGTGGTCACCAACAATTTGTAATGTTAAGTTTCATCGGAGTTGGATGTAAAACTAATCTTCTTAATTGTATGTTATGTATAATTGTTAAGCCCGATATATTTCGCGTACTCTTGATTAATGACCGAGGGAAGGGTAGCCATTTCTTTCAGCTTCGGATGTATTATATAAACACACATACAACAACATTTTTCGTGGATCATGAGATGACAAACGTGTATTATGGTTTACAAAAAGGAAATGACATGACTGTACCATGGAATGGAAACTTCTTTAACGTTCACTGGCAGACAGAGTCAATCCGCGTTGCGTATCCGGCTCCTCCCATATCGTGTCGGAATGGTACAATGATATTCTCATGAATATATTACTCATAACTTGTGCCATTACACTTTCCATTCGTCGATTACTGCCCTGTCGATATGTTTGATGGGTCTCTTAATTATTAGATACCCAGCAAATTAGTGGCTTATCTTTTATTTCTGAATTGAGCTATGATTTTTAAGAAGCGCAACTCTCATATCACTAGAATGTCCATTAAAAAGTCTCTTAGAACTCTGTTTACGTAAGCAAAAGAAAATTTGGATCAGTCGAGTGGTTATCCTTGAGGCTCAAAATGTTGACCAGTGTCTGCAGCATATACATCCGGTTTCCCCGTGGAGTTTACTCGTCTTTTCGACTCCCNCACACAGTGACCCCCGTAGATTTGTCCTTCCTCTCTCGCCTCCTGATCCTTTGTGGATACCGGGGCGAGACGAGAACGGGTCTTGATGTGTTATTACATGCGTCTTTTCTTCTGCCGGTCTTGTTGCTTCATCTGTTGAATACACTCCCGGAAAAGGCGAGTTGCGCCTGAAGTGACGGGTAGAGCATCTGGACGATGTGTTTGGTTGACGCATATTTACTCTGGTAGTAACCGGGGATTTGTATGCGGAGAAGCCATGTCCATTTGCTGCGTGTGGACTCTGGGGATCGGGAGGTGTCATTCATGCACGGTCGTCTGCCTTCTTGGGTTATCATTAGACTTTTTTTTTTGAAATTTTTTGTGAGGAGCTTTTTGGAAGTAAATATTGAAGAAACGTAAGTCTTGAATTAAAATGAGATGTTAACTGTAGTAAGCATTTAAATATTCAATTTTTGTAATATGATGAATAATAAGACAATGTATGAAAGGTGCGCTTATTTCATTTAAGAAAGAAAAAATACAGATATTGAGGATTTCGTTGAAGAAAGGGATTTATTAATATTGAAGCTCTATATTCATTAGTCAATTTGTTTATTAAATTCAGTTTTGTGTTCCTCCAGAATATAAACCTGAGATGTTTGCTCATTTTACAGATTACACTCTTATGTGTTTAAACTAGCTTCCGCGACCGGGTTATAACGCTTGTTTATGTAATATCACATGTCTTACGGATTACATTGTCTACTTTTCTTTGTGTCAGTTTTCCAGAAAAAACGAGTAAAATAAATTAAAAGGCTTCACCAGCTTTTATTGTTTAGTCGCAATATTTTCCAAATCTCCAAATACTTCACGATATACGTAATTTTTGTAATAATAACGCTGTGTCTGTTTTTTATGTAGGTTTCACTGTAATGTCACACCGCAAGGACCCCAAGAATTTTACTTTATCGTTATGAATGAAAACACGTTTTCGTCACAATAGGTACTTTAGACCGAGAGACGATTAATATCCATAAAAGTCCGAGAAGCATAAATACATATAAAGCTATGTATTTATTTTGCCTTACAATTGCAATAATTAAAGTTTCCGCATTTTAGTTTAATTCAATTATTTCTTGAATTGTATTTTTAAAACTTTTTCAGAAGTAAAATTTTCGCTGAGGCCAGAGAATTATTGCGTGGTCATGGGATAGTAATTTAAGAACAATCGAACAATATTTGAGTGTCTCGCTGAACAATAACGTGGAATGAACATAATTGTTACTAATTTAATAATCCAAACTTTTTGGTTTCACGATTTTCTGTTTTTAATTTTACGGTACAAACCCAATGGAATTCCAATTTACGTAAGGCACCCGGATGAACTTTTAATTACCGGTTTCCGCTCGAAGCAAATTTCATATGCGAGTTCATGTAATGGAGAGGATAGCCCTTTCCCTTCTGGCTTTCCCACACTCCTCACTCGACTGGTTCTCCGACGATGTCTGGTGTTGATGCACTCTCCCGCTCCTTTACTGATCAGCGTGTTTGAAAATACGCCCTCGAAATTGAAGCAAATACGGTGCTATGTTTGATGCAAATTATTCCCTTCACGTGAAACTAAAACCCCCCAACGCAATTTAGTTGCGTTTTCTGTATTTCTATTTTTTTGTATAAATCATTAATTTTTGCGGAATCGTATCCTGTTAAACTAGTTTAGTGGATTCCGATTTTGCAGTCAGTGACAGCAATCAAAGAGCAAATAAGTATCTAAAATATAGGCAGCCGACCCCTACCCCGTTAAAAAGAAACTTGGGAGACATCCGACACAGATATTTCTCGATTTGGAAGTTATTTTTATTCTCAAACAAACTCCAGTTAGGGGGACTGGTTATGTGCAAATGGGAAATCATACCCAGTCCAATGAGAACTACCCGTCAAGTATGATACTTATTGTCGGTAGATCAAATCTTCGGCGGCGGAAAACTATGCTCCGTCTCCTTTATTGTATTGTTTCACTTCGTTTTATGTGTACGAAGTTTCTTCTATCTTACAATTTGTATGTGTTAATTGTTTGTAATGGCGAAGTAAGGAAGTTAAACACGCCAAGTCCTGGCGATTAAAATTTCTCGCAGTTTTCAGAGAGCGAAGTCTTGTTTCTCTTTTTAATCGGAACTAAGAGGATAAGACATGGTGTTTGGTGTGGATATCAACTTACATCGTCTCTTGGATTTGTGTGTCAAGCGGTTATATAAGATGCGCCGTTCAACTTTCTCCGTGCCAGTGTTCGTAACCAAGGACAAACGTTTAGCGCGGAGGAGATTTCTGTGACATTAAGAACAGTAATGTGAGAACTAAATTAATGAAGAAATTCTCATGCTTCATGTGGTGAATAATTGTGATGTTTTTTTACTTATCTAAGGGTGGTTGAACTGCGTTGAATTTAGGGAGGCGTTTGTCTAAAAATATTTTTGCGTCGAAGACACTCGCGTACTGCTCCTTCATCGTATTATGAAGTAGGATACTATTCGATTTACCTGTTAACGTAACAGAATGATTCTCATGATTAAAGTGAATAATTTGCCAAACAAGTTATAAACTGCATGAGAGTAACAAACTTATTTCCTCTGCGGAAGCAAGCAAGGGACCATCCTATCGATCAAGGATCCAAACGCAGGGTCGGATTCAACGTTTTTGCGCCCGAGACAATATCATTATTTACACCCCCTAAATACTATCACCGAGACAATATCACTATTTACAAAACAAAATTAGATAGCTGCTTGTCATAATATCGAAAGAAAATTACCAAATTTTGCTTTCGATATATTACTTAAAGAACTCTTCCTTAAGTAATACGTCATCATTGTGTATTCCTTTAATATTTGTTTCCTCGTGTTTGCGTATATGGTTGGACGGATTCCTCCGATAACGAAGAAGTATCGAGTCAATTGGGAATTGTTAAATAATGAATGTGATTGACGTCATAACTATTCTCCACGAGTACACACACGGAAGAAACATATGCATAACATCGAAGTCGCTGCCACGAAACGCGATTGGTTCCGCCAAAGATTGTGGGAAAAATTGCGAAGTAACCAACTGGCAATAAGTAATTTTTAATTGTGAATATTTTTCGTCGGTTTTTAAGTTTGAAATTTATCACGACATTAAATTACATCCGTTAATGTTTTTATACTTGGTAAGTAAGACGGTGGTTGTTTTTGAAGCTAGAATAGAGCTGATATTGTCTCCTTACATTTTCGGGCGAGCGTGTTTTCAAGTCTTCTTTCTTTTCCTCATGCGCAGCGCTTTGGCAACTCGCGAGTTTTATTTTCGGAAGAGGCCAATTTTTGGGTGCTTGAATGCGTGTGATTTCATAGTTGCACCCGCAGCGGAAAAGTGCATCCCGAGAGAATTTTTTTAATGTTCCATTATCTGCCTTTTGAGTTAATAAATCATTTCATTATCGCAGAGTTTGACTCGCATTTAAATATTAGTATACTTACTTAAATGTGCATTCTAAGAATAATTCTTTTTGGACTTGTTTCGTCATACTAAAATATACCGAAGAATATAACGTATGTATTATCTTTCCACTTTTACGTATATACAGTATCGATTAATATCGTTGTTGCCCATTACTATTTTATTGGTATTTACTTCAGTTTCATGACCTTTTCTGTATGCTTTCATTGCTGTGCAAGAGCTATTGTTCCTCAAATCTGTATAAATAATGTCGTGGATCGTTCGTAAATTTCGTCATGCGATCTTTGAAGATTCCTTACTCCCCGTCCGGCCCCCCGTGTAACCTTCGCCACGTTATACCAAACCACTCCTTATCCTGACATCGCAAAACCACCTGCCCACTCCCATCGTAACAAGAAAAAACAGTTATTAAAAGGGAAAATATAATCATTTATATATTTAAGAGGATTATAAAGGTCGAAGGTGTCACACGGAGTAAATAGTGTGTCAGTCACTATGAGATTTTTTTTTCATTTTAGGAAAATTTGCCTCAGTTGAGACAATTTTCGACATTTATTATAGAAGCAATGTGACGTCACGCTCTTAAATACCCCCGGGCCCCCATATCACGAACAGTCACGTTTCACCTCACCCTAAGACCGTGTGAGGTAATGTATGAACGATCCCTCACATGTTCTTCTTTTCGGAGAAATCGACACAATATGTAAATGTAGTGAATTTTTAAAAATATTTTCTCTTTAAATTATTTCGACCGCGCAAAGTTTTATGTTGCGTGTTGCGAAATGTTCTGTTATTATTCATAGCGTACGCCGTCTTACGTAATGTTGTTTCCTTGCGGGTATTCCCCGTCGCCGTGGTTTGATATACGGCCATATGTAGCTGCAACACCCCCTCCCCCCTTCCGTTCACACGACAGAGCCGTGGCAGAACTACGTCCCGGGAATCGGCAGTGGAGTATGCGGCGGCGATGGCGGTGGTCTCGGACCGTTCGACACAAGGTCGTAGCGAGGGACCGGAAGCGACCACACAACGTCGACTTCATGCATCGAAGGGCCCACAAATCGTGAGCGCCATCTCCCGTTCTCTCGCTCGAGGATAGTGAGATGCCCTATGCGTTGGGAAGCGTTCTCTTTGAAATAATTATGACCGGAGAACAGTTGCGGCTCCAGGTAGGGGGCCATGGCTCCTAACGAAAAAAAGGAGCTATTTTTTAAATAATCAAAATATTGCTCCAAATAATATTCTGTTTTTCTGCGGTATACACATGTATCTAAGTCACTCTAAAGTGATTGAAGGACGCTAAAAATAATTTTTTATGGGCTATATTCTGTTTCTTCCAACAATTCAAAAAGAGGCAAACTTTTTACAGAACACTACATTAAGTTGTAACTTTTCTTTATTTAACACTATTTAGTTCACTACTAATTGAAGTATCTTTCTATTCTTTACCCAGCAAGAATCATTAGCATTTAAAAGATATTTATTCCATCAGCTGTTTTTTTTGTATAATTTATATATCTGGTATTATGTAACAAATGCCATTATTCAAATCCCCCCCCCCCACCTCACTGACGAGTTTTTCTGGAGCTGCCCCTGCTGGAAAACAACATCAAGCGAGTTCGAACCGTCTTGAACAAAATTTTCAATCATATTTGGTGCTTATATAATTGTTTTTTACTACAAAATTGTGAAGTTGCAAAAAAAAGCATGTTGGATACGAGTAGATTAATATTTTCATTGTTTTTAGAAGCTAACTATGGTATAAATAATGTGGTGACGCATGTTGTTGGTAAAGAAAAATTTATTGTGAAATAAAAAAAGCAAATTGAGTGCGTCTGAATTTTATTACGTTATTATTGAACAAGAAAAATTTCGGTGTCAAGCATTCTGTAATTCTTCTTCCACGCGATGTATATATGGCCTCTGTTTCAAACTCCCAAATAATAAATTACGTTTCTACCGCTGGATGCATTAGAGTATATTGTGTCGGGCAGAATTGATTGCGGTGTTTTTTCTTCGCCTGTCCCACTTTCCTCTTTTGAACCGGGGAGTTGCAGGAAGCTGTGTAACGTGTTTTGCAGAGTGCGGTATAAGGGGAGATTCAATTTGTAAGACTTCCCAACTTTCTGCGAACTCCAACTTTAGCGACCTTCTGCCTCGGAATTGCCTCTCTTTCTCTTCATCAAAATTGTGTCGGAAGTTGCTAGTTCCGTGGACATTTTTTCTTTCGGTGGTGAACTCATCCGTTTCGTTACTGAGAAATTCTTTAGGGTGTACTATTGATTACAGATTATCGACGATAGTTATAATTTTTAGATTAATCGCTAATGATGTGATGATTGCTCAGTCTACCTCTGTTCTTTCGTTTACTTTTGAATATACTTGTGTGCATATAAACCATTTTCGTGTTCCCCACATAGAAAACTCTGTGTGTGTTAGAACCCTATGTTTCGATGTGAGATCCAAATCCAAAGGAGGAAGGGATTTTTCCACACATTTGGATATGACATCGCAACCTTGTAGTTCGGATACTTGAAGGTTGGGTTGTCACATTTGAGATTGAGATGTCTCATCCGAAAGTTGGGATGTCACATCCAAAGGTTTGGAGGAATCTTTTCCTTCCTCTGGATTCGGATCTTACATCGAAATGTGTTCTCTCAGTGCAAGGACGTGGGTGTTCTTCGGTGTCTGTTGTACTGGAGAGATGAAGGACAAGAGGAACCCGTGCGTTTGTCTCCCTTTGCGTGCCACTCAGATCGATAGACGGCAACGTTGGTATGGCAACGGCGAAGCGCTGGGTTCGAACACGCGTTCCTCGCGTTCCTACGTCCGCTCGCCTTGCCACCCTCCTCCTCCTGCTGCTGCTGCATGTGCAGTATCGCGTGCTATGCGACCCGTCGACGAGCTCCTTCTCGTATCTCCTTTCGCTGTCGTCCATCCCGTCTCGTGTACTCCTGTTCTATTTCTCATGTCTCGTAGCCTTTGTTGACTGGCGTAATTGGCTGGTGCTCTCGCTATTGAACGGAGGTTATGAGGTTGCTTTGATCTTCGACTCATTCTGCTTTGATTTTCTCCATCTTTGTGGTCACCTGTCTTTAAACTTTGTCGCTGGACCTTTGACTTTTAGTCCAACCCCTCTTTTACAACACGTCTTCCTTATTCCAGGGTCCTGCACGTGCGATATTTTGCCTGACACACTATTCTTGATAACCAATCATTATAATAAATAGTGAATTCTTGGAGTGAACCTGACTGAAAATGACTTCGTTATTATACTGCGTCATTGAGAACGGATGGATGGTTTAAAAGATATAATTCACTGTGGAACTCGCGGAATGAAATATTTCTTTTTTTTTTTCGTGGGGCTTTAGGGCTCGTCCAATATTTCTTCGAGCAATCTTATCCGAATTTTTACGTGATCGTAACCCATTGAGCGGTGATTCACGTACAGAATTGCGCGGTAATGTAGCGCTCTCACATACTGTTCAAAACGTCCGTTCAGGGCGTTTTGTGGTTAGTCGAGTTGCCGTTCAATGGAATTCCCAGCCAGAATGTGGTATAGACCCACTTGAGAATAACATGAATTGGGTGTTAACAAGAAATTTTCGTGTGGATGAATTGGTAGAGCTGGTCTACCGTTGGAGTCACCGAGAGTTTTGATCCGAATGATCTCTTTACGAGGTGACCTCCGGGAGCAAAGAAAATTTGTTAAAATGATTTTAAATTATTGAATATACTCAACTTGTACTTTCATCGTTATTCGCGGTAGATATGCAGTTATATTAAAAAATATTAACATTTGGCGATGGTACTGTGCGCATTATCAGCAGTGTCGGTGTGAAGGTGGGTTGAGTCGAGGGACTTGCAATGTGGAGGTTGCATTCCTGTCGGGGTCGCTCTGTACTGTGTCGCCGTTACGGAGTACAGCATTCACGGTGGTCGTCTCCTTCGGAGTTTCCTCTGTGTCCACCCGCCCGCCCACTCGGTGATTTACCGACCTCGCCGCGGGGGCGGAAGGGCTTAGGTCGACCGCGTGTGCGACGGTGTGCTTCGCGAAGTCTGGAGAAACCGCCTTGCCCTCTCCCGTCAGCTCTCCTCAGCCATCGCCGCTGTTCCCGTCTTCGCAGCCGACGTCGCCCTTTGTGCGGACTGTGTTGAATAGAATGGTCGGTCTCTGAGTCTGTGCGAGCGGCCAGCGGACACGGCGACGGCGAAGGTGGTGTCACCTCCGTGCGGCCTTTTTGTTGGCTGGCTTGCTTACTCGCTTGCTCTGTGGTACACTCGCGGACGTGTGAAGGAGGATTTATGTGACTGTCACTATTATCAAGGCAAAATACACCTTACTTATTCTATTTCTCAACGCGACAAATGTATTCGTTTTTAAGTAATAGAAATATAAAAAGTTAAAAACCTTTTTTGATTGGACATGGAATATAAAACCAAGATATTCTAATTTATATTACACACACTAAGCGGAAGGAATCTTCGTGAATGTAGTGTTGAAGCATATGAGGTTTCTTCAATTTCTTTTTTCAACATCGCGATTGTCCCTTCGTACTTGGGATGTCCACATCGTATTCAGATGCTGTCTGACGAATGAAGGGAATCGGATTGTGGAGAAGGCAGTGCTCCTTGAGACCTCGCGGCCGAGTAATACCTCCGAGGATCCCTTTCCCAGTTCCCATGTGGACGGAGGCGCCCTGGCCGCGTGTCCCATTGTGCTGGCGTGTCGCAACGCGCCGCCGTGCGAATGGAAGTCCGTCTCCGAGGCGGGCGCGGGTGGGAGTGAGCCAAGGGACAGTGGAAGAGGGTCTTTTGCCTTAAAGGGTTCGCTTGCTTGCGCCCTCCCGCCACGTGCACTGCCCACCCGCTCTCTCCTTTGAGAGCACGGACGGACGGACGACAGCTGTGCATGAGAGGGATTTATGGACATACGCAATTTTGAGCATCTCAAAGGAAGAGATTGGTCGTAACTCGTGTCCTTGTGAAAAGGATGGGGATTCCTTTTGTGAATTGGGTTGACTGGCTTTACTCGTATCGGAGAGTTTGTGTCCGTATTTGTATGTAGGTTATGGGACGGTGTGTTGTCACAGTTTTGTTCCTACGTGTATCGCGATGCTAGGGTTCTGTTACAAAATATTCAACCATGTGCCTCTCTATTTGGAAAAGCAAAAAATATTACTTGATAGATCATCAGGTCAGCGCACTATCCTGTGTTTGTTGAAAGGAAAATTCTTTTTGTTCGATTTATCGCTTCGGAATATAAACGTTGTAAATGAACATTTCCAACGAAACTTATCATCTTTAAATGTTGTCATGTGGAATATACTAACCTTGAAATCCCCCAATCATAATATTTATGTATGATACTTGGATGTTGATGTAATTAATCAGTTCATTTTCCGTGAATCACATCAGTTGAAATCTTCCGTGACCTATCAAAACTTGTGAAGTGGAAGCTTCGTACTTAAAAAGTATAGGAGTAATATATTTTTATGAGGATTATCTTAGCACTGTTTGACTTATTAATGGCGTATTGAACGAAAATGGGAGACAGGACAGGGATCGAACTCAGGACCTCCAGCTTTGCGCGCTGGCGCGCTATCACTATACCATCTCGCGCGTGTCCCGACCCTGTACGATTGTCATTAAATTTGCGATGACTCAGGTGTGGGTCACGACTTCCTGCGTGCAGACCTGCAAACCCGGGTTCGATCCCCGGTCTCGCCTCCCATTTCCATTCTGTAAAGCGTCATTAATATGTTACCTCACGGGGCATGTGTGACTATTTGACTTTTTCTATTCTTGTTCTGGAGATTCGAATGTTATAATACAACACCTTTGACGGACGGCCAGCACTGCTCATAAAACTTTGTTCTCTCTTGTGTGTTCGTACCCACATCTCTGTCGAGGTATTTCCGCGAATTTACCGTTCGCCAATCAATCGTTTGACAATCGCGATTTAACAGAATTGCGCGTATGCGTGCGGGCGTGGCGACTGCATCGCTTCTGTAATTTAATCGCGACCGCCTCGCGTGTAATCGCGTCTGTATTTTCATTTGTGGTCGCTTCCGTGCTTGGGCGCACGTGGGCGTTTTGCGCGAAATTATACGCTTTCGTGAGGAGAGAATGCATGCTACTGAACTCCTGTGCAGTTCTTCGAACTGACTATGTAGTGATAGAACAGTTAAAATATTAATTGGTCGAGTTTGCACTGGATTATTTACCGCATTTTCACTTAGCTATGCTCTTTCATTTTCATAAATACTTTTAATAAAATCTCTGTCATTTGTGGTATTTTCTAACAACCAACAGGAATACAAAGCAAATGTTTCGTTTCTGTCGTACGTACTAAAAATAATAAAACAAATATTCAACAAGTGTTGCGAATATTGAATCAAACGATAGCATAATTGAGATGATTAATTTGACAAAGGCAAGAAGAAGAATCCTAAAATCCCGAAAGAATGTAGATGTGGGTACGTTCATTTATTTTGTGGGATTATTCAAAACTAGATGCTTGATCGTGGTATCAGCATGAGCTCGAACGTGTGATCAATTGGTTATGGGAAGAATCCCGCCAACTGTTCTGCCACCGTGAAAGGGTAAAGCGTAACACTGGCGTCCACTCGCAAACGAAACGAGCTCGTGGTCGCTATGGTAACCCCCCTGCTCGTACGCTCACCCGTTCGTTCTCTTTGGTTCCATTTTTTCTCTCCCCCCCCCCCCCACCACCACCGCGTCGGAATTTTTGTTGCACTCATGAATGCGCTTGCTGTGGTTGCTGACTGTGTTGGCCCGTCCGTCCGTCCGTCCGCCCGCCCGCGCTCGCAATTCTGAAAATTATATTTACTTTGTGAAAACCTATCGCTCGATTGGGAGTGCATCAGGTGCATTAGTAATGCTCCTCTGACAGAAAGAGCTGGTAGTTATTATGCATTAAGTGCACGCGATGTAATCGGTTAATGTTCGAAAAATGTTTGATGTGGTAAATTGCAAAAAGCGTCATTGTATCATGATTTTCCGATATTAGTTATGTTTCGAGTGTATTTTTCTGTAAATACCCAAAAAGTATTGTAGTTGTTTCTCGTTTTATCTCTTTTTTTGTTTCATATTGTAATTAGTTTTTAGAATTTACATTATTATGAGAAGTTTTGAGATTTCTATTTTACTTCTAACGTATTAAATTTATTTTATTTGTTTCAATTAAAGAAAAAAATATTGTTGGATAAAGGAAATGAAGTATTCCCTTTTAGTTGGAGGACTTGACTGTGATCTAAAGAGTAAATAAACAGTGTGCAATTAATGTGAGCACTGTTCTGTGATGCTCCACATTTCTGTTGTCGCTGAAGAGCAACATGTAGTCTGACCATTTCAATATTTTAGAGACGATTTGTTTCCGATACAGTCGATCTAAACACTGATGGTCTCTGGAGTGAATTTATACTCTTTTGTTGCTTTAATCGTATTGAGATTCCATAGGCAATTGCGAGGAGTGACATAGCGATAAATTTTCCGACTCGTTTGGGGAAGTGGGGTGTAAAAACACTTCCGTCTTTTTTAACTCCGCCCGCGCAGAGCAGTTTCCTCGCAAATAAAGCAAAAAGCACTCTTTGCAGCGGGAACAAAAGCGGCCGTCCTCCGCGACTCTTCAATTCCAATCTTACACTTTTCCTGTGGAGGTTATTCTAATCCCATACTATATTCAACGAGCAAGAATTGTGTTTGCATTTCTATTTGTTTTTCTCTGGAAATGTCTACCGAATATATTAACATGAAATCAATAGAATAGCGGTGTTTTAGGGATAAAAAAAAGTGATCTAACGTGGTCCCAACTTCGGGAAATTTAGTTTTTGTGCTTGCTTAAATTAAACTTTCGACGACGTTCAATAACGATAATAGGGGCTGTAAAAACCAGAGTGAAATGAAAATTGAATAGTGTCGACGTGAAATCGTTAGTGTCAATTCATTTCCGCGTAAGAATAGAATTGAAACTTCCAAAATGTTACTTCTCAATAGCGGACATTTCTCATTAGCGGACACTTTGTTCTCCTCGCCATTCTATTCTATGTTGACCTTAACTTCACGAATGTGGTCCTCTTTTTAATAGCGGACAATTTTTTAAGGTTCCATAGGTGTCCGCCATAGAGAAGTTTCACTGTATTTAGAATATCTTTTTGTTTATTTTAATCTCAAAGGCGAACGCTTGCTTCATTGCCATCCAAAGGCAAGCTCGGCCTTCCAGATATTAAATCTCTTAATCTACATATCCTTCTGGAACAGATAAGACATTAAAATTCAGAAAGCCCGGATACGCGCTAATTACGAAACAAAAAACTCGAGGTCTCTTCGGACAGGTCCCACTCACTCTTCGGGAATCCTCCTGGCCTTCAAGTGCTCTGTTTTGCTCCTCTCAATCCACCCCCACCCCCATGGGGCGGTTTTTGCGGTTCCGGGATGGCAGCGGTGGAGTCCAATTCTGGGATTTCCGGTCGCTACGACCTCGAGTTGTTTGATTTATTTGCATATGGAAATAAAGCTTTTTCAGTTGCTTGCGGCCAGTTGGCGAATCGTTCTTCATGTAGATCGCGTGCTATTTGCCGCAGTTGCGGTACCGATGGCGTTCCATTCCGCAGGGCAATCTGCTCGAATCGTTGATAGTTTGGTTAACCAAACTCCTGGAATTAATCCGAAACTTCGAATAAATTCTCTTGGTACTGTAAGGTTGTGATGTTTCAGGTGTGCTTATTTTATTCCGAATGATGAGGCCCATCCACTTTGATTTTAATATATTAAAAAAATCAATTTTTTATTCTGTGTTCGACGATTTTCAATTGATTTCAGGCGTAAAGTGTCGTTTTTACTGGAACTTAGCAAAAGCATTGAAACAGTAATCATGTATTTCCGTTCGTTCTTGAGGCTTAACGTATGAACTATTGTAACATTATGTATGTATTTATGTGCCCGATAAGCTGTTTTAGTTAATTTATAGATATTTTTGAGTGCAGCCTTTAATTAGTAGTGATATTATAATGTTATTTCTAGTTTGTTAACAGACCGTGTAGTGTGATGAATCCTGGGCATATTAACATCTTGCTCGAAACGTCGAGACGTGCTTTCTTTACGGATTGTGTGAGTGTTTTTGCATTCAGAAGCTAAGAGAATTTTAGAAAACAGACAATGGTTATTAAGATATGGCAGCAGAACGTACACCGGTCAATAACAGCATTAAGAGAAAAGATGGGCTTCATGGAGGAGCATAATATAGACATTGCTTACTTACAGGAGTGTTACCAGTATCGAGGGAAAACTTGCCTTAATAAAATATCGGCTAGGGTTCTGGAAGGAGAGGGGTGGATGGACGACTATAGTAGTAACAACGAAAGACATAGAAGTACTAAAACTACAGGAATTCTGCTCAAAATTTATAATAACTTGTATGATACGGCATGCCAGTACCGATATATTATTAGTAAATGCATATATGAATTGAAAATGGGAGTGCCACAAGGAAATACTGATGCTGGAAGAAATACTAAAAGCTCATGGGAGGGAAGGTAATTTTATGCGTGGATGCCAATGGGAGATCAACATTGTTGGGTGATAAATTAACGAACGGAAATGGGAAAATGATAGAAAATATAAGTCAATACGGCTTGATGATACAAAATGGGGGGAAAGAAGCAAGTTTCCAAAGTGAGCAGGAGAAATCAGTGATCGAACGCACACTCACGTCGCGGGAAATGGAAACAGAAATACAAGGATGGAGACTAGACAGAGGTGTAACATCGGATCACAAAGGAATTTTGTTTCAAGTGAACACTTATATAGATACCGAAAGAATGCAAATGTCACAAAAGAATTTGAGAAAAATAGATGTGAGAACAACACGTAACAAGAGCAATAAGGTATCGAGAAGATGGGAAGATAGAAGACAGAGTAGACAATATTGAATTAACAGTTTTAAGAGTAGCAGCAGATTGTGCACCCAAAATGAGGACACATAAGAGATCGGGAAACATGCGGTGGAAGCAAGAATGAGACGTGTTGATGAAAAAGAGATGAAGATATCAGCGTGCGAAAAGACTGGGGAGGGAGACAACTACGGAACAAGAGGAATACAAAAAAGTACTTCGTGCATATAGTAAAAGGATTAAGGAATGTAAATCCGAAACATGGGAGGAAAGTGTGCTGAAGAGTGTACGCAAAACTATTTGGGGTGTACCGTACCTAAGTGCGCGGTATAAATTGAAGACGAAGCAGTATGGAGTACGTTGACTGACGGACAGCAGAACTCTGAAAGTTGGCGGGATATGGCGCAAAAACTTTTCGAAGTAATGTTACTAAGGGATGGGAAGACGAAAACTTGAGCGAAGGTGAATGTGGAGCAAAACAGAGCTGAAAAAAAACAGGAGGCGAACTGGATGCGACGGTCCTAGCTCTAAGAAAGGGGAAAATTTCAGGTTTCCATGGAATCATCAATGAACTAATACCAGCAAGTTATCCCTTCATAAGAAATGAATTAAAAGAGATATATAATGCATGTTTAAAACAAGGTATATTTCCTCGGGCTTGGAAAATTGAAATATTCAAGGTGTTCCACTAAGGAAGGAATAGGAAAATTGATAACCCGAACTCGTATCGTCCAATAAGTCTGTTACCATGTTTTGGGAAATTATTTGAGAAAATAATTTGAGAAAATAATGATACAGCGGGTAACAAATTTGGTGGAGACAAATAATGTTTTAGATGAGCACCAATATGGATTTTTTATGGGCTCTAATGACCTTGATGTTGACGAGCCCTAAAGCCCCACAAAAAAAAAGGATTTCGCAGAGGGCGTTCCACTGTAGATGCATTGCGAACACTTGTATCACGGATAGATGTTTGACAAGGGAAGTTAGGAATGACAATTTTCCTTGTCATTAAGGGAGCGTTTAATAATGTAAAGTGGGATAGAGTACTTGAAAAACTAAAAAACATAAATCTCAATGGCCATCTTTATAACATATTTGCAAGATATTTTGAAGACCGAACGTCGTTTATAGAAATAGGAGACGAAAAAACTTATGGGACATGGACAAAGGATGTCCTCAAGGGTCTCATGGAGATCCGCTATTTTGAAATTTAACGATTAACGAGATGCCCTAGGAACAGTACGGGGGAACGGTTACAAAATATTAGCTTATGCTGACGATATCGTTATCTGCCTGGATGGAAGATCACGAAGAGAAATTGAGCAAAAAGGGAATACAGTGTTAAATGTAGGTGACAATTGGTGCAAAAATAATGACTTGGAAATAGCGGCAGTCAAAACTTGTGCAATGGTTTTTGGAAATATAAATATTGAAAAGAGAAAACCTACTTACGAGGAACGAAAATTAAGAGTCGTGAAAGATAATATCTATCTGGGAATTTAGTTGGATAAAGGAATGAAGTTTGACCGACACGTAGATTATTTACTGGACAAGATAAAGGTTTACTTTTCATTATTACTGTAGGACTGAAAAAATTCAATGTCGATAGGAAAGGGTTTATAGAGTTATATAAAGGTGCTATGATGCCGATGTACACATGGGTGTGAGGTTTGGCAGCGCGTATTACGTACTATCTTTGTAAAAAATTAGCGAGAATACAACGTATTTGTCTTTTGAGATTATGTGGTGCTTATAGAACAGTGTCAACAGACGCATTAAACGTGTTAGTTGGAATGATGCCAACGGAGAAATTGGTTCAAAAATACGTTTTGTGATCAATTATGCGCCGAGAAGGACAAATAGTACTTGATGAAAGAGTAATTAACAGAAGAGTGCATGGCAAATAGAATAGGATAGAACATCTAAAGGCAGAGATTTGTACCAATTAATATGAAACGTGAATTTTGCAGAAAGACATAGGAAGTGGTTCAACCCCCAGTGCAGGAGTTGCAGAATTTTTAGCGAACCATGGAGACTTCAAGAGGTATTTGAAAAGATTTAATCTAGTAGATGATGGCACGTGTGATTGCGAACAAAATTCGGAAACACGTGAACATGTATTTTGGGAATGTTTATACTATGGGGAAGAGAGAGGAAGAAAAAAGAAAACTAAAACAGTGGTGAGTACGCTAGGAACAGAAATGATTAAAACGGAAAGACGATTTGAAATTTTCACAGAATGTGTAGAAGGTATAAAAGAGATAAAGAACTGAATGAAAAGTAATTAAAGGCAAAAGGAGAACCGAGAGATAATGTTGTGGAATGTCTGAAGATGGGGAGACGACTTGGAACAAATAAATGAAAAAAATGCATTCAGAAGCACTGGGAGATATCTGAAGACATTACGAACAATAGGCACGCTATACATGACAAACCTGACAAATTTACTAAACACAAAGGAGGAATTTGATATATTTGACTAAGTATGGAAATAGAGACTATAAGCCAGACATTACGATCGATGGAAGAGACGAGATTTTTCTGATGATTATAATGTATTAGAAAGAATAATGCAAAAAATGGAAAAGAATGTAAATTGTAATGATTTGTATCGCAAACAAGGTATTCCAGCGACGGCGGTGGTCTAGTAATAGCGTGTTCGCTTCCACGATGCCGCTGAGTGGTAGAGCGTGGATTCAAACCCTGCTCGGCCGAACTAGGTGAAGTTTTCAGCTGGGGTTTCCCCACACATACGCCAGACAAATGTCGGTTCGGTATTATAAATTCCCCGGCAACCCAAAGTCGTTCCGTCCCAAATCCCTTCCCCTAGTCCAACGGTTAGGTGGAAGAGCAGGCCTTATGGCCTGAACCGCGCCGAAAGGCATTAAATATATAAATAAATAAAATATTTGCAATAGCCTACTGACTGGGAAGGAAAAACAATAATTATAAGCTGTGCATTCTACATGAATAGTGATGCGCAATGAGTATAAGGTTTTGCTATAAAAGATACCCTTTTAAATGTTCTGGTATTATGAATATTACTTTTTCTTTTACAAAAGAGGAATTTTGGTGGCCTCATCCAAATCGCTTTCGAGCTGGTCGATACGGCGCAATCCTGTTCGCAACCCTCGCCCGAACGTTCCTTTGTCCAGCGCCACCTGTCTCCATTTCTCACCCCTTTCCCGTATTCGCGCAACGGCAGTACAGTCTCCTCCTCCTCCAATATATCCCTTGTGTTCGTCCAGCGCTGTAAACACCTCCCGTCTTCCACTGCATCCTGCGACTGACCGGTCAACGCGCTTCCTAGTCCGCGTTCGCGGCAGCTTCCAGCGTATTAGGCGCCCAGTATCCACCCGAGGTCTCTAAATCTCAAACCCAATTGCAGCTGTTCCGTTTCTCTCATCTCCGTTTCGCAGTAGCCCCGGGCTTCTGTCGAGCGAGAGGTGGAAACGTCACTTGTATCTGTGTCTAATTCGGAAGGAGACTGTTCCATTGTCTGTATTCGCGCGTATTACTGCCTTATCATTTGTCCGTGACAATAGTAAATGTTCTTCTAATCTACGTTAGCGTGGTGGGATTGCGGTGTGTGTTTTTCGTGCGTTAAGTGCCGTTGCCCTCATACGTTTTGTTGTCTCGTAAGGATATAAATTTCACTTTATCAGACTTCACTTTGGCCAGCTCGTCCGTCAGAGAAGTGAAGAATAATGATTTACGTTCTGTGGAAGTCCTCCGTTCCTCTCAGTTGCCAACGTAAAATTTTGTATTCAGGTACGAGAATATTCCGACTTGAAACTACGAGAAAGAAACGACGAAGATGCACAAGGGTTTTCGTAACGTGGGATTATTCGTATCAAAATATGTTTTTAAAGGATCGTTTTCCTCCACAAAAATCCAGAATAACGTATTCGTCGTTGCATAGCTAATGTGAGTGATGTTCTATTGTGTTGTATATGTGAGTCTCCCTCGCTTTTGCATTCGAGTCTCCCTCTGGTCGGTCGCTGCTCTGAATATCGCAGGCGGATGGCCATCCCTTTGTTCTCTGTCGCGGGTGCGTTTGTCGGGAAGGGTGATACCCGTCGATGCTGCTGGGGTAGGAGTGCGGCTATCCCGACGCCAATCTTGTAGCTGTTTCCACAGACGCGTTCTCTTATAACTGGCTCTTCCGTCCTGCCTGGTTTCGCACGGGGATTTTTAGTTTTGGCACTGTTTGCGCTCTTGGTTATTATCCACTGTGGATATAAATAGCACTCTCATATACATAGACCATCGTGGTACCTATATTAACATAGGAGATAAAGTGAATAATCGAAATATTACATTTCTCTCAAATTCATCACTTCAAAACGGGGACTTGAAATTTGAAGGTCGTGTCTTCAAAACGTTTCCTTCTGCGTTGATGAATGAGTGAGTCATTCAGGACAGTGTCGCTTGTGTCATTCGATTGTCATTAGCGTTGCTGTGTGCCGATGTAGATACCAATATGTACCTGATAATGCTAATCAAAATGACCTATTCTGTGGTGAATGTCGCCATATTAAGGGGCAATAAAGACTAAACTCAGTAGTAATAGAATACGTATCTTTCCCATGATTTCAATGTTTGTATTTTTAGTGATTGAAACTATCTACATTGATATTATAATACGACCAAGTTTACATTGATTTAATATGATCAAAAGTGGGGTTTCGTAACATGGATTACATGCAGAAGTGAATTAAGGAGAGATCTTTCACTTACCGCAACATATATCGTTTGCTTAACTAGACTATTCCTCGAGCTTAGAGCCTTCAAAAACCTTGTTTGGTCAATTTTATGTGTATCATCTGAATACAAAGATCACTCGTTTACTAAAGCACATGGGTACTAAAGCATTAGCAGATAAAGTTGGGAAGATGTCTTAAATTCTTTTTCGATTCTTTCTTCGCTTCTCCTTCCGCTATTTCCACGCGCATCAGTCGTAGCGATGCGACGCCGTGGTGTCCTCGTCCGCTGAGGACCACGCGTATCGATTGACATAATTCGCTCTCGGCGCGTGGCGTCCCCGCCGCAGCATCAGCGTCCTCCTCCTCCTCCTGCTGTTCTCGACCGCGCGGTCGCCCACCCCTCTCCCCTCACCACTTTTTCATCCTCTCTCGTTCACTCCCTCCCTCATCTGTCACATGTGAGAGCCAGGCGGTGGCAGCGACGTCCGTCCGACAGCAGAAGCTAGAGTCCTCTAGACAGAGAACCGCCAGCGACGTCCTGAGTCCTCTGACCGCGTAATTTCTCATACAGCTTGAATGCACCTCGCTCAATCTCTCATAACCCACTGCTTCTATCGCACGTGATAGCAAGGCTCCGAATTCTTTTCAGTGGGCTCTAGAATGGGGGGAGGTGCCAGGTGAGCGCCAGCTACCCAGAATGAGATGGCGCGTTAAGCTGTGGCACCTAAAGCATGTCTCTGTCGTCGCACTGTGGAGAACTTCCAGGTGAAACCTGGCCAAAAGTATTCTATCCCGTATATTTGGCAATAAAGACAAATAATTATTTTTACATGTAGAAACAAAAGGTTTGTCCATAATTTTGTTGTGAAAATTTTTCTTAATAGACCAAATTTACGGGGTAAAATACTTTTGGTGAGGTTTCACCTGGAAGTAGTCGACTGTTCGATAACAGTGACAGCGACGGCGGTGGCTCGTAGACGCCTAAAGGTGCCACATCTTATTCACGTGATCCGTCCCGACGTGCTAGAACTATGTGGACCTGCGCGTAGTTGCATTCTGGAGTAATGAGAAATTCCGCCTTACATTGCCACCGCTTGCGTTTCTCTTTTTGTAGGACTGTAGTTAGTAGCAGCAGCAGCAGCAGCAGCAGCAGTCGCCGCCGCCGCCGCCGCCATGCGGAGGATTCTTGTGATAAATGAGAGGGAGTCTCCATGCGAGTTCATGCGTGCCGTCATTAGCGGAGCCCGAGTGAGCGTACACGGGAGAAGCGATACACGAGGGAGATGCGGGTCCAGATAAAATGTCACGGTGTTTTTTTGGGTGTATTAACATTTCTGGCTCGATTTGGGTGTTTCTTGTATGTGGGAGATACATCGTTAAATGAACACTGAGAGAACAGGTTTGGTTGTGAGTATGGAAAGGATTTCTTCCAATCTTGTGATATGACATCCAATTCGTTTAATATCTGGACTATAAGTTTGGATTGTAATATCCGTAGGTTTGGAAAAACATTTTCCTTCCTCCGAATTTAGATCTCATATCCGAACCCTTCTGGAGCCTCGTATCCCTTTTGTTCTCCAGTCTCCATTTTCTGTCTAAACACATCTTGAAATTTGTGAAAAACACTTCTCAATTTCTCTGATAGCATACTTTGTTTATGGCGAGAAATGTTTTAAAATAGAATGTTAGTTTGGATCGTACATGTAGTTTATCGAGCGTTGTGTGTAGTAGTTGTGTCGATTTACGCGGTGAGAACCAAGTGTCCCATGCAGTTGGCAAACACTTCTTTTCCTTCCGTTTGGATACGCGTTTCTCCGCGCGATAATCCGATAACCTCACCCCTCTTCGTATCTGTTGTGTCAATACGAGCAATCGTGAGAGTCTTCGCCGAAAGGTTGAAAGTCCAAGTCTGCTCCTGTGTGATAATCTTTATTCTTCACAAACCTTTATTCTACGTTGTGTATGAATGTTTTCTCGTGGTCTTCCTATTTTTTTTTCTATTTTTCCACTTGGAAGTGTATTTGTCGATGTTTTGTTTGGTGTTTATAAATTACACGTGAGGTGCAGAACCGATTATACGGTTCATCTCGTTACGTTCTTATGTATGGTCTTTAAAATGATTGGGAGTTTGCAAAAAATTAAAACCCCGGTGTTGGTGGGCTGTTGCATTTCCTCTTCATGGTCAATCACGCCGCACCCACAAAGGCTGAGAGATCGAGCAGGTGTAGTATTTTATTAGGTGTTGGACCGGATGTGGAGAATACCGCTTGGGAGCAGATAACATCGCAGTCGATCGGTGGGCGGTCGACAGGTCGGTGATGGTCGGTGAGCGAGCGAGCGAGTGAGTGATCTGCGGGTGGTCGTCGCGCCGCAGCCGCAGCCGCCGCGGCGTCGGCCGTTGCACTCACTATACACCGATGGCTACATCCATCACCTCGCCTCGCGTCCGTCCCTCCCCAGGGAGATCTGCACTAGCACTTGCGATAGGAGCAAAGACCTTGCGTGTTGACGAATATTAGCTTGACTTCTCTCATGTGTTTTTCTTGGACGATGATAGATCATGATTTTCTTAAATGCACGTTAAAGAGATATCAGTACAGTGGGTATCTTCTTCTGATTGGTAGTGTTTGTAAATGGGAAATATAGCATGCTATTGAAGCTTATCTACATGGGGT
The DNA here is from genome assembly GCA_002313205.1 of Laupala kohalensis. Classification (NCBI taxonomy): domain Eukaryota; kingdom Metazoa; phylum Arthropoda; class Insecta; order Orthoptera; family Trigonidiidae; genus Laupala; species Laupala kohalensis. The sequence continues at coordinate 426,713 of NNCF01126227.1, read as the reverse complement.
GATAGGATGTTGGAGGTGGGTGGTAGGGCTATTGTTAGCTGGGTTTACCAACAACTTAACCCAAGGTGTTATTAGAAGTAGTTAGTGATACTAGGAATAGCGGGAGATGTATAGAAGGTTCACATCTCAGTAGCTATGTTAACTGGGTCATTGAAGTGAAATGCTACGAATTTTTTCTGGTTCCGTCGGTAATAGAACCAGGAGTGATTTGATGTTAAGCAGGCATGTTAACCCCCGAGCCCCCGGAAAGGCCAGTTAGCCTCTTCTGCCCATTCACAATTATTTCGGATTTCTTGGTTTCGTTTTTCGTCCATTTTTTTCCACGAAAGATTTGTCTCGTTTTCGTCGGCGTACCCATGCGCCTTGCTGTAACATTTGAGAAATAATGCTTGCAAACATGTTTAATGAGAACTTCTTGCTCTATTTTTTTGAAAATTTTAAAGAGGCAGTGTAAAAATTCTTGTTCGACTCTGGAGGAGGTTCTACTGCCGAACCAAGAAGTGACCCCAGATTGCCCGGATATATTAGGTCATTATGTTCATTTTGTTCATTCTTTACGTATGTCTAATATATTCGTTTGCTGTTATTTTCTTATAATTTTTTTGTAAAATGTGTTTGGGCATGTCGAGAACGAATTATTTGCAATTATATTCATATAGCAATAAACACCTATGTCCGCCGCTTTCGGATTTTGCCGATTGTTTTTGGACGGATGACCTTCGTTTTTAGTGTCTTTTTTTAAGTGTGATCGTGTCCAGAGTAGAGGAAGTATAATGCTCTTGTTTTTTTATATTACGAGTAAGAGTACATTTTACATAGTTAACCATGCCTAATTAGAATTCTTTGGATAGTTATAGTTAATACGCAGTTCCTTTGCGATTCTCTGGAACATAAATTGCTTTCTGTCTTATGCGTATATTGACAGAAGAGATTTCTTAATTTCGAGAGGAGAAGACAAAGGATTTAGAAGCGGCGTAGCGAATAATGGGATAATGCGAAGATTAAATAATGAAATATAGTGACTTGCTGTCGTCTCTTTAGAACTGCGCTGAAATGATTTCTGTAATGTTTCGCGAACTCATTACTACAATGTTGGTGTTATAAGGTGCATTGTTTTTGCTCCTCTCCGTTTGTGAGATTGAGAGGGTTGTGAGGAGCTCATCTGACTCTTCTTCATCTTCCCTGGCTTTTTTCTTTTTATCCAACTTTTATTCTCAATAGAACAGTAACGTTCCTCTCGCGCATTAGGGACCTCTCACAAGCTTCTCAGTTTTATGACCTAAGTTTCGAAAAATCTGTTGAATCACTCGTTTTTCCGTTCCTTATTTATGAGGTAAAGTTTCGAATCGAAAGCTTCCTTTACCGAAATTTTAGTGCTTTTTCTGTTAACAAAATTTTTTGATCTTTTATCGCTGTAGCAGTGGGGATACCGAAATAAACATCGGAACAATTTAAATATCTTTTACGTTTAAACGAAAAAAGAGACGAAGAAAACAAGTTAGAGAATGCTCAAGAAGGGATTTACTGGCCGTAATTACGTACATGTGTTTATATCCATATTCCAAATATTTGGTAAAATTTCCAACTTTCTAATTTTTGTTGTAAATATTTCATAAAGACTTCGTGTGATTTTAGTTTCTTAATCTTAGCTGATCATAACATCTTATAAATCGTGCATAATTTGTACTGTGGATATAAATGGCGCTTAGTCACTTAGCAATGGTGAACTATGATTTTGTTATTTCTCCAATACAAGTCTAATAAAATAGATTTATATTTCTCATAAAAGCTTTGCCGCATTATACAATTCGCTTTCAGCTCGTGGCTTTAAGCGTGAGTAGTTTTGGTGTCAAAGAAGACATACAAGTGGCGCGCCACGCGTGGATTGAAGTATCGAAACCCATTTGGCCACTTGACCACCGCTGAGCATGCGGGCAAGCGCGCAGTCAAGTCACTTGGCCACCTCCGTCTCCATCTGGTTCCTCTTCCGCGTCTCGTCGCCTGCCGCCCCTCCTTCCACGCCCCTAGCGGCTGATAGAGCCCTTAGTAAAAAGGGAACCGCCAACAGTGTCTGCGAATTAAGAGCACCTAATTTTTCATACCAACCATATTTACTACGCGCAAATTCGCATAGCTTCTTCGGCGCCAGGTGTTACTTGGTTCTCGTTTCTTATTGGTTCTCGTTTCTTGTAGGGATAAAGGGAGACACGTCATTCTTATATGACGAACTACAGCTGATTGAAACCACTATGACAACCTGCGCGTTGTATTTTGTGGAAATGTGAGAAATTCCGCATTGTATTTCCTCCCCTGACGGTTCTCTTTGGATTAAGGTCTTTAGCGACTGACTGGGGAAAAGAGCTCTAGAGGACGTAGTACGCTTGACTCGCCTCCACTCGACGACGCCACGAGCACCAATTCACGCGTTATTGTTTGCGTCGTCGGCTGCTGCCGCCTCGCGAGTGGAGACTGGGAGGTTCGGATATTTCTTGCGGCCTCTTACGAGTTAACTGAATCACGACTAGGTTCAGTTAGCTAATGAAGCTAGGACCGTTAGAAATAGACTCGCGAGGAATTACAGTTAGATTCGGGGTAGAGTAATGATGCTTTAGACCAGTGGTCTCAGTCTGTTTCTTGGGGGAAAATGTAAATTAAAACCTATGGACTGCATAAATTCGTTATTGAGATATAAAATCGAATAAAATAATTCAACTATTATTAGAGTACATTACGTAATGTAGATATATTGTAGAGGCAGGTTGATTTGCTTTTCCAGTCCTCTTGCAGAGAACAGGGAAATAATATTGAATCATTTCGTGGTTATAATTATTCGCTTGAAATTACACAGTAAAGGGCAAGTTGAAGAGCTCTGCTTAGGACTGACATCTTAGCAGAAGTGAATGTAAATTACGGTCAATTATTCATAGAGGAACATTTATGGATTTTTCTTTTTCCTTTAGGTTGGGTTCTTGTGATTACGGTGCTGATAAAAAAAGTAACCGTGGTGGACTGCAGTTATACTACATTCGTCTCGTATGTAGTATAATCATCTCGTAATGGAAATGAAAATGTAATAGAGGACTGAATTTGTGGTTTGATTGGAAGGGAACTATATCACTTCATGTATGTTTTGATACATTGTTTTGCATGTTAACAAAAAATAAAATAATCTCTGCTCTTCGACTGGCTTTTTTTCCTTTTTTGTATCCACTACTAAGAGCTTTGGTAAATGGATTTAGATATCGTTTTGAATTTAAATTCTGTGCAAATTTCATTAAAACTTTCGCGAATATAACTCTTGGAATCTAACAGCAGTCTCTTTCTACCCAGCGACTACTTAAGCGCCGAGGATGCTGTCCAGTCAAGAGCAAATATAATCAAAGTCACGTAGTTTTATCGAAAATTATGCAATATGGCCGGCGAACACGAATTGCCAACTTGTACGTATTTAAGAAATATCTAAATAAATATTAATAGTAGTCACAGACGCGACTATTTGCTGTGAAAGTTCAAGTTAATAATACGCAAGGTAGTATTTGTTCCACTCGCTCGATGCAGAAGGTATAGAATAGCTCCACAAGAGCAAGTGAATTGAACTGATGGCCCACGTTGGCAATGGACTTAAGTTAAAAGAAATCCGAGGGAACTACCAACATAACGTGAGGCTCACTTATCATTACCGTTATGGACGATAGTGAAGTATAAGTGTTGGCTACACAGTGTACAAGCCTTGTAACAACAAGCCAGTGAGACTAGCAATACATAAAGAAATTTTTTAAAAAATGTATTGTCGAGAGAGCAGTTACAAACTACCTACGGCTATGTTGAGGACAACAAACTGATTTTGCTGGTATTACTTTACAGTAGACTAATAAACAGTGCTTTCCCATTGATGTTTTTATTCTTGGGTTAAATTGTCTGAGTATATATATTGCTCGTGAAGTGACACCAACATGCGGGATACTTCAATTTCCTCCATTGCCTCGCTTCACGTTTCGCTTGGATCGAGGAAGATTACCGCGGAGCCAAGAGATCGAACAGTTCGTAATGAGCGAGTTGGAGTCAGAATGTGGAAGCGGAGGTTGCAATAAGGGTGAAGGGGTGGCCGCATGAAGTAAGGGGGAAAGCGTGGGGCACGCTAGAGCGCGGGGCTCTCTTGACGGAAGGGGTGNGGGGGGGGGGGGGAAGCGAGGTTCGACCGAGGGGAAGTTGCACGGGTTTGTAGGCTACGTCTGTGTGCGTGTAAGTGCGTGCCGGCGTGCGCGGTCAAGAGGGTGCCCAACCCCATTAGCTGCTGCGGCGCAAGGGGTGGACAAATGTGCGTTCGATGCCGCTGTCGAAGTTGTGATGTAGATTTATGGATAATTGAAGACGTGAATGGAGTTCGCTTTTCAGTGATTTTAGTTTGCGTTATGAAGACTGCTTTTAATGAGTGGGTTTAGAAATTTTCACTGAGAAAACGCTATGGGTGTGAGTATGGAATGTGAGATCCAAATTCAGGGAAAGAAAGAATTTTTCGAAACTTTTGGATACGACAACTCAATCAAATCTCAGGAATGTCACATCCAAAATGTTAGAGAAATCCTTTCCTTCTTCTGAATTTGGATCTGAGATCCAGACCTGTTCCCTCAGTGCTCGATAATGTGATCATGTTGGTAAATGAGAGCGTTTGGAATATGTCTACGGAATGGTGATAATATGTTCCTTTTTTTGTCGATGTTATTTCTAAGCTGTGCTTGTGTTGGCGATTGTGAGAGCAGGGAAAAGCTTCGTTGCGTTAGCAGAGGTTGGTCGAGATTTCGGCGCCGGAATGGGCAATAGAACTCTGTAGAAAGGGGAACTGTGGACAGCAGCGCGATACGGTGGCGAGGGGAGCGAACGGCGAATGCGTGCGTACACAAATGGGGAGCGAGCGCCGGGATGCGGATGAAAAGGGGAACTGACATGTGACGCGTATTTCGAATAGCGTAGAGTTTCAAACAAAGTGGATTGTGTCCCGGGGATGGTGGTTGTTGAAACGATCTTAAATTTTATGAAACTGTTTCGTTTCTTTTGAGGGCTTCTTATGTACTTAGGTTTTCTATACACAACATTATCGATTAAAATTTTTTGAGGTTCTGTCTTTTCGGAACATATTTTTGTGTTGTAAACTTTTCTCAATATTATTTTAGATGTTCTGTGGATGATTATAACAAATTACTAAGTGCACTGTCGATTACACCACACGTACGAGCACACCGGACTCTCAGAATTATACATATTTGAAACTAGATTCTTTCGGACCCAAGTTTTATAAAATTTAATATTTTGATTTATCATGTTCATTTACTGAACATTGTTAATATTCTGGGAAAGTAATTGACTTGTATTATAATTTTATTATTATCAACAAATTTCAACGTAACCCTCTCCTTGACTCCCCTCCCAAAAAAGGAGAAATTGTGTACGTGGAATCCAAGTATGTTCCAGTTGCAGAAGAGGAATAAATAATGTATTACGCGGGTTTTGTATTGATTTCGGCTCTCAAGAAGCTCGCATGGCAATGCATATTTGCTTGTAGGAAACTCTTTCCTTGAGGACTCGTTCATTTGCATAGGCCACTTCTGTTAATTGAAGTCATCTTCACTATCGTCATCGTTGGTTTGGCTTCCTAATAACCTTTCCGTTGGACAAAATGTTGCATTGAATTAAGATAACTTCAGTCACAAATAACCTTTATTTAAGTGGCCATTGTTCATATCGATTAAATAATCAATTGATGCAGATGCGGAATTTCAGGATGTAATTTTATTTCTAATAATACCTATTTTTCAATTGGTCAATCTATAGGTAATGTGCAATTGCTATTGTTCACGCATTAATCATTGTGATTTCATACATTACATTTGTTTTTGGTGCTCAAATCGGCTCCGCAATTGTCTGCAATTATACTGATGGAACGGTTGCCGTTTCATTTCCAGGAGTACGGCGATTGTGACGTGTAAGATTTCATAATACCCGTTTTACTGTCTCAGTGTTTTTGCATCTGCTATGTCATGTAAGTTTTGAAAAAAAATATACCCCATTATTGTTTGTACCAGATGTATTTCGTGTCGATTTAATCAAATTATCGTACCGAACTTTTAAATATAAAAATAAATTATGTGACAAAGATAGTTTCTATTTTGCAGATGTGTTGCTCGTAGGGGTTTTCAGTGATCAACTTGTAACTCATTTTCCGTGAATGATTTGATTTTGTTAGGCCTCACCGTACCATTCCCTCGGTCCCGAACGATGCCTGACAGATACATCCGGGAGGAACGTTATTATTTATGTGCAGCTATCGTGAGATTTCGAGCGTTGGAGTTAATTGCATCAATGTCGTTTTTGTTACGCAATTTCTTACGTAACGACTCCGAACGCCGCCGCGCCGCTGCTTGTTTTCTCCCGAGTCGGAGCGACCTTGTAGCATTTGGACAGGAGCGGTACAATGCTCCTCTGGAATGGTTCTTTCCTTCATTAAGGCGTATTTTGTTTACTGAATTGTGCATTGTCATTAAATGAACAAAAGTATCGATCACTTTCCCGGTAATTGGGACGATTCAGTTCATTACTGGGCTCGGTAGCCGAAGAACTGAAAATCTCGAGCACTCTCTTGTAGACTGCCGCTTGCGCACCTGTGTTCTCTTGCAAGTATAAGCGATAGAGCGGTGAGCGAAATAAACTCTTGATTAAAGTTCAAACGGCATGGTACTTTTTTAATTGCTCTTCGTTTTCAACATCAAATCGAAGACAAATGTTCAAATAGAAATGTATTTTTTGATATGAATGATCGAATGAATAGACTTTACGATACTTATAATCCACCCGATTGGTTTTACGGGGTTTCGGTTATTCGATATTTCATCCCTAATGTAAAGAAAAATTCAATAAAGATTGTCGTACATCTTCGCGGTCTACCAGTTGATTATCACGAACATATAGAGACTTAATAGTATTCAAAAACCTCTATATTATTTCCTACTTTTTTGACACAAACTGCGATCGTGAGTGATTTGGAACATGTTTATTTCGAAAAATGCACTTGGAACATCTCAACTGTTTTCGCGACTTCAGAAGTATTGCGTGAAAATTACGATCACTTCATTTGAAACCTGGTGTGGTTTGTCTGGTTTCAAAGGAAGTACTTCACTTGTGTCCAGTTTCATGTGCTTCGATACCAGTCTAGCAATGCCTTGTTTAACATTTCCTCATTGTAGGAGAAGCGTCTCGTAAAGAATTCGCGAAGAATTTTCATACCCATCTTCTCCGCCGCCTCGCTAAGCAACGCGTGACATCCTCTCCCGCGTTGCGGTGAACCTCACTTCGCCGACCCCGCCTCTCCGCTTCGTTCTATTAAATAAAGTATAGTCTTCCTATGTAGCTTGACATTTATCAACCCCACCTGCTGATGGTCCTGCAGCAATAAAGCACACGAGAGTGCTTTCTTGCCGTCACAGAAACTCCTCCACAATCCAAAGGCAATTTGTCACTTTGATTTGTCTCGCTGGCAAGATTGGAAAATCGTGATCGACTGCTTCCATGAAACTTAGCTTTGTAAAGAGATGTTCCAATTGGTTTCTCGTCTTTCTATGAAGTGATCTCTAACGCTGTTTTATTGGGCGGTTTCGGAGGATGACTGACGTAATGATGATTGATAACTAATGCCTAGAAGTCATCGTAATAACGGTTTTGCGGACTGCGTCGACCGTCGATCGTATTTTACGTTATCTGATTAACTTGATAAGTGTTTTTATTTTATGGTCTCCTGGGCGTTCGAGGTTATTACCTATTCATTTTTCTTTAGATTTATGGAGAACGATATGCCTTTTCAAGTTTCGTTTAGTGACTTTTACTGTAAATTGAAAGATCATGGTCGTTTTATTGCGCATTTCGGTTGATGGAAGTTCGGGAGGTGCAAGTAGCTCCGAGTTGAGAATTGCAAGACAATGCTTTTCGCTTATCTTCAAGCCCATACTTTCCTAATTAATGTTAATTATTTTCTTTAATATTTTGCATGCATAAGCTGAATACAATTGGTAAATATACGAGAAAGTGAAACGAATTTAAAGTAAGCGTGATACTAAAACGCGAATGCGAATTCATTCTGGCTCCATTCTATCGTCTCGGGACTCTAGAAACATTCTGTTTCCACGGAGTGTTGCTTCTACTCTGTGCTGCATTCCTTACTTGATTGTGCAGCATAACTTACGGAAACGGAACGTAATTCTGGAACAATATTAATTTCCAGCTGCCTATTCCTTTCTAATACAATCCATACTTCCGCGTTATTTTGACCTGTTGACCAGAAGTTTCCAATCGATTTTGCGAATCATTTTATGACAAGCTCGTTATGTGTAGTTGATGGAGAATGGGTATTGAAAGGGAAATATTGTGACCATATAGGCAGTTTTTGCGTCGAATTTTGAAATTTCCACCAAGTACCGTATTTAAACTAGAAGAATAGAATAAGAGTAATCTTTATATCATTTTTTCAGTACAATTTCCAAAGGAATAATGGAACAATATTGGTCGTGGGATTCTGTAAATGAAGGTCAGCTCCGATCACATTGTATTAGTCGCCATATTAGAACTTTCGGTTCATTTGGACAACTCACTGCAGCGTTTGCAGTCTCATGTTAACAAGCTTATATTAATTACGTTTTAAACTTGGGATAAAATACAAAACCAAAGAAACAAAAGGAAACATTGAACCATTTTAAAAGTCATAAATATTTAAGTTACTTGAAACGATTTTTTTCATTTGAAGGAAACCACTATTTGAGTTAATGTAAAAGATTTTTGAAAGAATTATTGATCCAAGAACTTTGTCTCGAAGTCTTAACAACACGTACGAAGATCGTTTATTGGATGAGACCAAAAACATTATTGTTGTTTAGGTGTACTACCACGATTTAATGACGTGACGATTCCCATCATTCTTGAACTTCGTAGCTTTCGTGGCTCTTCTCTCTCCGTGTCGCTGGGAGCGGGCGGTTGGCGCGAAACGGCATCTGGCGCGTGATTGATTCTCGCGCCCCGCCCTGTCCTCCCCCTTCCATCACCCCTCTCGGGTATGCTCAACCGGGGAATCACCCGACACCCTCGTATGGGCGAGCGTCTCGCCTAACACCTGTGCTCTCACCCTGTCCCGACACACGGTGAGTGCCTCTGCAACCGCACCTGTTCCACTATCCATTCGCGCCGCTCCTCCACCGCCTTGATGTCCTCTCCGGATAGATGACTTCGGTACGCTTCCGATCCGGAAAGATTTTCATACATTGGAGTCGGTGGATTTGCACAAACTGGTGGTGCAGAATGGCGACGAGTCGGGAATTGAAGCCGGGATATGCTTTGATTACAGGGGTGTTGACCACTACGTCACCTCGCATAGTGGTGCAGGGCTAAATAGCACATACTCTCGTGTATACTGCTATAACTCTCCACTATTTAGTATATACAGTAAATTTAAAAAA
>NNCF01126227.1:382636-416953 GCA_002313205.1 Laupala kohalensis | reverse complement strand
AACGTAAAAAATCACAATCGAATATTTTCTCTATTACTACGCGTGTCAGAAAGTTAAAAAATCACGACAAGACAGGAAACTTTCCAATAGTACAGTAAGAATTGAAAATTTTGGTAGGTTTAAAAATTTCTAAATTTAATTATTATGGAAAAGAAATAGAAATGTCTTGATCGCAGTGGTTACTTATGATAACTCTCATTGTAAGGAGCCAAGATTCCACTCAAATCTCATTGTGGATATTAAAAAGTTTACAAGGCTATGAAAAGAGAATGTTTAGTGGTAATTAACTTAAAACGGTTCTTACAGACAATAGGGGTACCGGTATGCCATTAGTATTCCTTGTGTCGATCTACTCCTGCTTGTCCGTGCGCCCAAACGCTCCACCCCACTCCACCAGAACGCGGAGAAGTCGTTCGCGGAATTGAATGAAACGCGGAGCGGAGCGTCTTATCAGCTTTGCGGTGGCTGCGGCACCGCGTCGCTCGACTTACACCTCTCACCTTTCCCTCCTTGGCGCAAATACGAAAAGAGCAAACAAGCATCGCGAAAGCTGGCTGTGACCTACAGACCAAGCTCTTCCTCCGCCGCTGTGGAATCAATAATACTGCATTCAACGGTGTCTGCAGACTGCCAGAGCGCCACCCGTGACGCTTAGGCGGCGTCCGCGTCGCACCCGGTTCGTATTCTTCGGGTCGACCTCCGTTTCGGTTTTTGGGAGGACTTCGATCAGGAGGCAAGCGAGGAGTGTTTGGGATTCATTCGTACACAATTATTCGATAGGAATTGTTGAAGGATGTTCAAGTAGTGGGTTACGCCCAGTGAATTAATTGACGAAGTGGACGATACTGCAGAGTTAAATGTATAGGACCTAAACTCTAGGGCAGACATCGCTCTCACACTTAAAGAAAGTTAAAATGTATCGTATTGCGAGTAAGAGATTTTTTTACAATTAACTTCGGACTTACAGTTTAATGAATGACAAAAACCCATTACCTCTGTTAAATGCCCGCAAGAGTGAACAATGTCATTTCACGTCTGCATTTCAGTAGCTACAGCTTAACTTCGATGACGGATATCTTCCCTAATGTTAAGCTTATTGCTCTCTTAAACTTTTTAATATATTGTGTTATTAATATAAACAAATCTAAATTGTTTTCGATGTCTAATGTGGTCTTATCTTTGTTGCAGGTACGTACGTGAGTTACCTGTCCGGTTGCCGAAGAGCTATCATTGTTGGAGGTACGATGAAGAAAACGAATGTTTATTAAAGCAATTACCAATAAAGTTGTTAAAGAATATTAAAATATTTCATGTTTTGTTGTCAGAAATTCATTTAAAGATAATTATTATTTATGTTTTGTTTTATAATATGTTGTGACTATGGATGGGCGACTATTGCAGAAACTATTCGGATTAATTGGTTATCGATCGCTTTTTCAAACTAATATTGGTTTTTGTAGAAAATGTTGATGCTTTGCCAGTATACATCGTATTAAAGTGTACTTAAACAGCCCTTGAACATAGTGTCATAATTGAGACAGTTGGCACATTAGCAACTTTATTTCTTCAGTTATGATACCTTCAAATTCCTTGGAGATGTGATATCACGTAAAATAATAATATATAAATAATTGTAAAAATATATTAGATATATGATACCTAAAATTACAATTTATTTAGGTATGTGTATTACGATATATTTCAATAAATATATTTTGACACAATTGAAGAATTTGAATTATGCGAAAAAAAATAATACATGGATTTTTTTCAATTGACCGTATAAAATAATCGATACTTGTGTTAATCGCCCATCCGTAGTTGTAACTGAGAAAAGTATTTTCTATGGTTACGTAGTGTAGACTATGTTAGCGCAGCTGATTTCATTAGTTGCTTTCTCCTTGCTCCCTTGGGAACGAGTCATATGGTTCATGTGAAGTGGCAGCTTGTGGACCTCACTGGAGACACGTCCGTCGTTGAAGTTTTCAGATCCGCGACGCATCGGACACTGGGCGCTGTCAAACAAGGGAGAGCGCATGAGGCGAGAAATGTGCCAATCGTTCGCTTGAGCCTTCTTTGACAAGCGGTCATAGTACTCTCTTCCCGATATTCTGCACCTCGCGTCAAGTTGCGGTGTCGACGGAGGATTTTGCGCAAACACCTCCCATGTCACAGTGCCCTCCCCCTCCTCAACTCCGCCTTTGACTGTTGATCAGCTTGGAAACGGAGAATGGAATTCACCTGTCAATGCAAAGAGAGAATGCCTGGGGAGCAAAGGAAGAGGTAGGATAACCGGTGAGGCGTGTGTCAACGTTTGAGGGGGATGTCCTCTCGCTCCGCGCTTTTTCCCCTTACGACCTCGACGCTGGAAAGCTACCATAGCTCCCAACCCTTTCGTCTTCACTGGCCGTGAGTTCGTTTAACTCGTAGCAATGAGTCTCGCTTTTTCTCTGGCACCACCCTCGCTCTTTGATACCCCCCTTTGTGTGTGTGAGGTGGCAGCAGCAGCAGCTAGTTGGTTACGTCCTCGTAGCGCCCGGTTTTGTGTGCGCGGAAGAACCCAGCCTGCCAACTCCGCCCCTCGACGCCTCTTCACTCGTAGCATTTACGCCGCGCTTCCCGTCCCGTCCCGTCCATCCTTCGCCTCGTATCGTCCTACCTTCGCTTCCCTCGCTCGTATCCGTCCGTCCATCCCTCCCTCGCCGGACACAAGCCTTTGGACTCGGCAACCCCTCTCACGGCGCGCCGTCTGTTTACGTCAGTGCTAATAAGCCTCGTCTCTTCCGCGCGCCACCCCGCCGATCCTCCCACACAACTTTCCTGCACCCTGCGCCCTTACAAACCTTCCCTTTCGTTCTCGACGCACAACTGCGTTCCTGCGTCCCCTCCGCCCACGCCGCGCCGCGCCGGAGTATTTAATTGACCTCCCGGCTGCATTGAGCCGAGACGGCTTGTCGGACGGACGGAGCGACAGAAGCGCGTGGCGGAGCGGATGAGAGGCGCCGCGCCGCCAATCAGAGCGGATGGAACAAGCCGCGCGTGTGGGTGGGCCTTCGACGCTCGTCTTGTAACCGAATCGATAGTTCGTAACGCGTTTCCGCTACGCGACGTGAGTCCAAGGCGTTTTTTTAGCTCGGTGCTCTGTCCACGCCCATGTTGACCGCGCCCTTCGGTAAGTTTTTCCTTTCACAGTCATTGGGAGTGTGGATCTCTGGGAAACTTATTTTCGTACTCTAAATATTGCCTGTATTAATTTTGGGAAATTGACCATTCTCCTAAGAAAAGAAATTAATTAATTTAAAATGAAATAAAATGTCCCTAATACATTAATAAATACATTAAAAACTACCAAGGCAGACTAGTAACAGCAAATAAAGACATCAACGGAAGATGGAGTATTACGAACAACTAATGAATGAGGAATTCCTTAATGAGACAATGCCCTTTATACCTCCAACAGAAGGACCCATAAAACGCATATCAATTCCAGAAACAAAGAACACCCTATTAAAAATGGAATAGCGTAAGGCCATCGGCCCCAACCAGATACCGGCTGATATATGGAAGAATTGAAGAATACTGCATTACTCTGACTAATTAAGCTCTTCAATGGCATCGTCGCAGAAGGCAAGATTCCTTAACCTTTGCGTAATATTACCTTATGTTCAATATATAAACATAAAGGAGATATTGCTCAGTGTAGCAATTATAGGGGAATAAAGCTCACATCACATACGTTCAAAACGTTCGAAAGAATTATCGCTTCCCGTATAAAAGTCCGTATAACTGAAAACCAATACGGCTTCACATCTGGAAAATCGACTATTGTTGCCATACAGACAATTAGAATTATGATGGAAAAACATCGTGCGAACAAAGAAAACCTGCACCTCTTATCTATAGATCTAGAAAAGGCGTTTGACATAGTATCTAGAAAACTGGTATGGCAGTTTCTGCGAGCCCAAAAAACCCGAATACTACATAACCCTAGTCAAAGATGTGAATAAGGATATCAAAACCCGCATAAAATGCCCTGCTGGCCTCAGTGATCCGTTCCACTTTGAAGTAGGAGTTCATCAAGGATCAGCCCACTAATATTTAACCTTTTTATGGACTACATCACATGGGACATACAAAAGACATCAGAGTGTATACTCTACACGGACGATATAGTCCTAATATCCAAAAGCGCAATAGATCTGCAAGAAACATTTAGTAGATGGGTAACAGAGCGCCATGGACTACGTGTAAGTCGGAGTAAAAACCTATACATGGAGTGTGACTATGGAGAGGTGACAGAAATGGACTGTGATGTGTGTATAGACAACCTTGCGTTGTCCAAAGTGGACAATTCTGTGTTCTTTTCTGACGCAAACGTTGATAAAGATGTCGACCACAGAATTAATGCGGCGTGGCTCTAATGGAGATCGTTATCAGGTGTCCTCTGCGACCGGATAATGCCCATACGAGTAAAAGGGAAAGTGTACATAACTGTAGTACGAACAGTTATGACATGAGGCAGAAATCTGGACCCTTAAGAAAGCACATGAGCAACATCTACATGTAAACGAGATGAGAATGCTCAGTTGGACAGGAGTGACCCGACTGGACAAAGTGCGAAACGAGTATGTTCGAGGATCGTTTAAGGTAGCACCCATTGCCGAGAAAGTAAAAGAAAGGACTCCGCTGGTATGGCCATATCCTGAGACGCGAAGACGATCACGCTGTGAAAAAGGCATTGTAATCCCCGATCGACCCCGAGGAAGGGGATGTCCGCCCACCACCTGGTGGTCAAGTTTGCAAAAAGAGATGCAGTGCAAAACCTGAGTACACAGACAAGCCAAAATAGAACTCTCTGACGCAGACGTACAAGGAGACCCGACCCCAGATGAACTGGGAAAAGGGTTGGACAATTAAGAAGAAATGAAAAGTCCCTAAGGGGTTTGAGTACATATCTAGTCTCGTATGTAAACTCAGGGATGTTTCCAGGACTTACGGTGAATTCACATATTTCTTTGCCCGTTCTTCTTCAGCGTCCGTGGAAACTACAGCCGAACATGCAATCGAACTATAATTTTCAATATTGATCGATGTTTGTCGTCCTCTTCTTTCCCGTTAACACGTGATTTTCTACGAGACGTCTTCCACTTACAAATAAGCAAAATGTGCGAAATTGACTTACTGCTGTTTTGCAGAACTCGTAACGAGGAAGACTTTGAACTCTGCTCTATGTCCTTTTCCCCATTGATTTCCTTATTTCTCCTGTTTGTCCTTTACTATTTTCACATTACACTGTCGTTTCCTAATCTTACTTTTTTCCCCACATGTCTCTCGTTTCTCAAATCACTACGTGAAAATTTCGTACCAAATTTCCAGTATCTTCGGTTCTTACTAGAATTCAATACATTCATCGTCCTTCAGTTTTTTCTCGGTTCTAGAACCCTGTTCAAAGTATAGCAACTCTTTCATGCATCTTTTATATCTATGATGCGTATGAAATGTGCTTTATATTCCTCAAGAAGAACGATACTGGACGTTTCTCGACATAGTGTGTGTATTCCTCTCTCCTCTCCATGTTACTTGGTGTATGATGAGTAAGGGATTCCGTGTTTTGCCACTTCTCGTAAAGTGTTAATAGAGGAATTATTAAAACTTAATCGATATCTCGTTTTCGTTTTCTATATTAAGTTGCGAGAGCTCTTTCGACCCAATATAGAAGACCCTAACTATGCCGTAGTGTAGATGTTTTGCCACCAACACTTCTTTATTTATTTTCTTCCGCATTTTTTGTACAATTATGTCTGATATATAATGTGGTACACGGGTGGGGGGAGCATGGATCACAGAGACATGGAGCACGAGCAGCGAGGTAGGTGGGTTGCAGTTTGAATGGAGTCAGGAATAAAAAACTTCAGAAATCACAAATTTCTCAGCTATATACTTCATGACCTCTCGCCCTTCTCCAGATCGATTGTGTAGTCTGAATAAGTGTTCTCAAAATATTACTGTTTTCTGTTTTGTTTGTCATATCGTCAATATTATTTGATAGGAAACCATTGTGCGTATTCAAATGAACACCAGAAGGCACATCGAGTGCATCTCAGTCAGCCTTCACGAACGAGTTACTCAACCGTTGCTGCATTTGAGCTCATAATTTCGGCCTCAAAGCAGCCGCAGCTAACCGCATCGCAGATGAATAGCTTGTAGGAAGAGGGGTTATTGGGAGAGAGGACACAGAAGATTATCGTGTGCGGTGAGCGGTAGCGGACGTCGACCTCACCATGAATTCGCTGGAAACCTTCCACACACCATTGGTTTCCTCCGGCAGAGGAAGTTTCCACGTATATCATCTTTCTGACTTCCTAATTATCTGACAGTAACGATGTCTGGCGTTCATACACGATGTTCATAATACGCTGTCCATTCCCGTTTGTGAATTTTCTTCACAGAGGTTAAAAATAATTTGGAATAATCGTTGAAACGTGATTTAAGTGGTATTTTCTTACTCCATTTCGATAGTCTTGGTAGCTTCCATGACCAATTATCCATTATTCGACCAGACATTTTTGTCTTACAATTTTACGCAATTGTCATGTGTGGTAGGGTATTTTCCAAGTCGATTGACGTTTCTTATTTTATCTCTAGGTTACCAAATATCATGAAATTCTGTGACTAGGGTGACACGATTATTCGTGAGCACCAGTTGCATTTACTTTTTGATGTTGGGAGTGCTATTTCTATGTTTTGACATTTGTGAAATATCCGATCGGAATTGATGGGATGGTCCCTTGCTTGTTTTCAAAAGAAAAATTAGCTTATTGTACTCTGCGTAGTCATACGCAGTTGTAACTGCTGTTTCTACTGAACATTTATTATTATAGTATGGTTTCATTTAGTAGGTACTCGAAAAAATCCTTGTTAGAAACAGAATTGTCCGTGTCTTAGAAAAATAAAAAATTCTGATCTTTGTTTCGGTATTTGTCTGAGGTCTCAATTACACTAGACCCCGTATGTCCTCGTCACTAGAAACTGAGAATGACCTAGCGTAATAGGACTCAAAGCGTCCAGCTTTCTGGTCGCTACTTAATTTTTGAAATAGGGATACTTGAATGTGAAAGGTCTAACATGTCCCGACTTTCACCTATTACTTACTTTTTGAACATCGCCGATCCGAACGCTTAATTTAACGTTCACGTTTCTTCAAATGCCATGACTTATTCTATCGCACTTGATTATTTCTCATTTATATTTACCATCGTTATTTCCCACTTTGAATATCTTTGCCGTTTGTTAACCTTCCACCTCGTAAGGTGCACAGCTCTGAAGGTCGTTCGCACTCAGATTAGTGCCGGCTTTGACAATGGATGGAGTTCGGTGAAATGGTGAGGCAAGTTCACAATTTGTCCCGAGTTGAGTCAGTTATTCAAATGAGTCTCCATGTTTGTAGAACAATGGAAACTGTGCCCTCCATGCGTGCTTGGCCTGATCACCCCTCTAAAGTTCATCTCTCCTATTCTAGTATCTCTGTTCATTTTCGCTTTATCTTTACCACGAGAGAACGAATTTGTTGTTCTCATCGTCCCTTCGTGCCTGTTATATAATTTTAATACCACAGGAATATTATTAAGCATTTAAAGTATCACTCCCTCGCATTGTGTGAATTCTGAATTGTAATTCACAGTTAATTTTCATTGTCTTTAGTATTCCAGTTTCTCACCACCGATATCAGAAACATTATTCTTACACTGATTTATACCCCCCCCCCTTCAGTACCCTGTCCAAGTTTCCCACATTCTTATTGTCCTTTTCTTGCATAGTCATTGCTTCGCCTCCTTTATCTTCGCCCTGTTGGCCATTCCTCATTCCGGCCCAGCAAGGTCGACTCGCTGGGAGACTGCATTTGGAAGGAGGAGGGGCGAACGCTTAATTAGGAATAATTTTTGCTCACTCTACTCTGACGGCCTTGAGCGCTGTGCAGAGTCTGCACTGAGGAAGCGATTTTTATCTAAAGGGCTTTTCCATCGGGACACTTCGCGGCGTGAGAGTACATTCAAATGCATGCGTGTGAATACTAATAAAAATTGCTATCACAAACAAGATTCCTGAATATGCCACTGCTTCAACTCATGTACTGTGGCTGTTAAATGTGTTGTGATTGTGATATATAACTACTAAAGTGGAGGTGAGAAGAATATTACGTATAATCTAAGATTTTAAACATTTAAAAATTATTTTTGCGACCATATCTCAGGTAATACCATGATGTGCTCTGAGATAGATTATTTTTCCACTAAAAATTTGCCGAATATAAATATGACGTGATGGGTTCAGTGATGTTAATATCTCTGCGCTTAAGTTTGTGTTTCGGGACATCCACGTGTAGAATGTATTTGTGTGCCATTATATTCATTATTATGATAAACTGATATAATTAGCCATCTTTCCCTTTAACATACACTTGGGCATAAGATGAATTGATCCGATGCAAGAATGGGGAGGGAAAATAGTAGATTTTTTCTTACCATTGCCCTTTTCTAATTATATTATTATTATATAAGGGTTGCACTGGTGTGTGAAACAATGAACTAAGGTTGTTACGACCGCATTTTTCTTGCTGACGGTAGCAGGGAAGGTAAGACTAGATGAAATTACCCACGAAATTAACTTGTAGAATGAACGTACGAAGAAACGTCAAAACTATTATATCCTGATTTCGATGTCCGCACTTCATGCCACCTCGCTATCACCACATTAGCGTAAGCATTGAGCGAGGCAAGTCCATCCAATTCTAGTGCGGCAGTGCATCCTGTTGATGGGTGCAGAACGTGCAGCGAGTCGCAAGGAATTAGCGGACGTAACGTGGAATGTCCACGCGTAAGTGAGCGTGCACAATACGGCAATCGCTCGTGTACAGAGCTTGGCGAACAAACAGCAACTCGCCCCGTCGCTTTGTCATTGGAAGCACCGGTTGTACGTCGCTCTTTTTCAAGTGGGTGGCATGAGTGTTAAAATCCACGGTATTCTTATGATGTGTGACTGTATCCGAGATTGCAATAACTGCCTTGCTAGCTAATTATGTTGCCTCCCTAATTTTGAAAATTGATGTATTATATCCAGGTCTATTGAAATAATAAAGTTTTAGTTAAAATTTAGTGTTATTTTAATACGATTTATAAACAGTATTTTCCGAATAATCTAAAGTTCCACAACACGTACTTGTGAAGAAATTTATTTGCTTTAAATGCAAATTTGATGGTATTCTATTGATATTATAACACGTAGCAAATTATTTTCTTATATAAGGAGTGTGCTGAAATTTTCAATCCGCCTCTGCCTTTGGGCCCGTGATCAGAATTGATGGGATGGTCCCTTGCTTGCTTTTTGAGAGTAAATCAGTTTATTGTCCTCCACGTGGTCATACGCAATTTGCACTGTTTTTTTTGGCAATAAATTTATTTTATTTGTAGTTTTATTCTTCTCGCAGATTTTACGACCATAAAAATATGTTCACGTGATCTGGAAGATATTGTGCGATTGTTCCGATATCTCTTATAATTATGATCGACACGGGCGAGGAATTTAGCTAATATTAACATTCGAGGGCTAGAACGTGACTTATGTGACTAATGCTTCAGTTCGTTCCTTTTATGCCAGGAAATGGAGTTACGCAAGACGCTTCCTAGAACCGCTATTCCCATACTTTTAAAGGAATGTTTGGCTATTTTGGGAATGGTGAATGCAACATAAGCGGCACACCCGCTTATCTGTATAAATTGTAAATTATTCGTACAATTCCTCGAATCCGATGAACTCCTTAAGATAACAATATTTTCCTTTGACCCGTAATCCCTCCTCAGTTTGTAGCAGTGGCAGTATCGCTGATCGCGACCTCATGATTCAACTAGTCTGCCTACCTTGGCCACGCACCTGACCAACTGCTCCCTTTACTGCCTCAGGAGCCTCAGGGCGGAAAGCTGATGCAATCGCTCTCTGGGGTCCCATTCACTCGCCGTCGCCCCTTATCACTAGCTTCGCTCTGTCTACGCGTCGCTGATCCCGCTTTGGTGCTGTTTCATCTGAGGTGGAAAGCGGAGAAGGATTGATGAGGTCCTTCACCGCTTCTAATTCTAACACGGACGATGTTGAAAATTGAAGGGCAATGTATGCTTTTGATTTCAAGTTCGATACGTGTGCACTGAGAAAATGGAAATGTTGGTAGAATTGGATGCGAGATCGAAATTCAGATGTAGGAAAGACAATTTCCAAACATTAAGGTATGATATCTTAATTATGGTTAGGATACTATACTCGTAAGGTTGAGATGTCACATCCAAAGGTTTGGTGAAATTCTTGCATTTCAAATCCATACCTGTTCTATGAAGGATAATACTCGTACCTGGTCGCTTATCAGAACGTAGAGGTGGATTTATCGTCACATGTACTCCCCCCCCCGA
The DNA here is from genome assembly GCA_002313205.1 of Laupala kohalensis. NCBI lineage: Eukaryota > Metazoa > Arthropoda > Insecta > Orthoptera > Trigonidiidae > Laupala > Laupala kohalensis. The sequence goes on along the minus strand of NNCF01126227.1, from coordinate 406,499 downwards.
AATGAGAGAAAAGTAAAAAACAAATATTCTATTTTGTAAAAAAGAAATGAATGTTTGGTGTGCACATTGTACTTTGGTATGTATGTTAGTGTATTTGCATTGACTAAGCGTTTATTGCCTTAAACATGCATTATTTTACACCACTCTTTGCAAACCTTTCCATATCCCCAGATCTGAACCCCCACCCCCACCTCACAATAAAATCCTGGATCCGTCATTAGTTGGACCATCTGATGGTAGTTACTCGGTTGAGTGGACTGCTCTATGCTTTTCTTCAGAATCAAGATAAGATAGTTTTCTTTTCGTTAAGTTCCTTTTCCCATTTTCACGTTAATGAGCATCCTCTCTAACATTCAAAGTGGTTAAATTAGTTCAATAAGATTGCATTGGTTTGATTTTCGCGATATTGTATCCCCATTGCCTCATAAAGTGCTTGTATTCTTTTTAGATTTATTTTGAAGTAAGCGATCTCTGAAATAACTAGACATATCCTTCATTACAGTCTTGTTGTTGTGATGCTATCTCTACGTTCTACGGGTTCTATCCTTCTATGTTCTACCTAGGTTTGGCTTGTAAGTCTCCATATCGAAGTGCCATTTTATATCAATAAAAATACCTTAATGACAATATTTTCCGGATAAATATTATGAGGGTACTGCGATGTGGATTTTCTTGAGATTTTGTATCAAAGTAAAATATAATTGGAGTTTTACTTCATCAATGTTTCTAACCAAATTCATTGCTAGAGACAAAATATTCCAGGGGTCAATAATATCATGAACTAACGTTGATTCCAAGCCATAGCTTGGCTGTGTTCATTAGATGTGGTTCGCGTTACCCGGGAATGAAAATCGGTCTGTCACGTGTACTACAGTGGAGCCTCTTTAACTCGAAATCCTCTATGAGACGAAGAAATTAGCCATTCCCTTCCGTTGAAGTACAAATAACTCTACAACTCGAATTATTTAGACGCTGTAACTCGAACTGAATATGATTTCCCTATGAAGTACTATCTACACATATCACGCTCTCTAACTCGAACTACAAATCTAGCGGACTCTTGAAAAGGCAATATGTATTACAGTCATTAGAAAATTTAAAAAATCGACTTACCGAGATTTATTTTACTACATTTGTGTTGTACTTAATTACTTGTATAAAGATTATTTTAAGGTAAAGGACAACTTGAGAAAATGCACATATTTAAAGAAATCTGTAATTTTCTTTTTGAGTGGAGGAATAAACACATATTTTGCCAATTGTACTTTCGATTGCAAACAAGGCACTAAGCATTGTGTCCTCGATATCTTTCAGTGAAAGTACGAAATCATTTCTTGGAATTGGTTATTGACGACAACCGTAAATCCTGTAAATCGAAATTCTTTTCGCAAAACTCTTTAACTCCAAGCAATAGATTCGTTGTCGTCAATAACCAATACCAAGAAATGATTTCGTACTTTCACTGAAAGATATCGAGGACAAAATGCTTAGTGCCTTGTTTGCAATCGAAAGTACAATTGGCAAAATATGTGTTTATTCCTCCACTCAAAAAGAAAATTACAGATTTCTTTAAATATGTGCATTTTCTCAAGTTGTCCTTTACCTTAAAATAATCTTTATACAAGTAATTAAGTACAACACAAATGTAGTAAAATAAATCTCGGTAAGTCGATTTTTTAACTCAATACTTATAACCTTTCTCTTGAAGTTCGAGTTAAAGAGGTTCCACTGTGCTTGCAAACATATTCAGGTGACATTTGTCATCATCGCCAAACCTCCGGGGATTTATTCGTTAAGATGTGAAATATTTCGATTTTTTTATATTTGAAATTTCAAATACTTTAACGTTGCATGTGTCACTGAAGGTCGTTGAAGTGGGTGTGTGGTCGGCATATCTTTTGCGGAAGCAGATCAAAGCAAATGTTCCGGAACAGTTTCCATATGCAGATACTGCGAAAAAAAAAACTCTTTATGAGTTAGCGGCGGTTCGGGCTCTTTCAGGACCCACGGTCGGTCAGTCGCTCGGGTGATCAAATAGCCGGATGGATGGTTGGGTTAGTACTTGGGCGCATGTTAGAACGGGTTTTGCGCGCCTGGAATGTGCCCGCGTCGTCACAGAGGTTGCGAGAAGTTACCGCGCATCGTCTCGTGAGATTATAGTCATCACGTGCGTCCCTATCGTTGTGCCCTTATAGGTTGTACATTTTCAGAATAGCGCTGTTGGTGAGATTGACCGAAAACTATAGTAAATTTATTGTCAAAAAAGCAGTTACAAACCATGTGAAGGACAATAAACTAATTCTCTCCAGAAGCGAACAAGGACCATCCCATCAATTCCATTCAAGGGCACTAAGGCAGAGGCGGATGTAACATTTTAACACACTTCTAACAATAAAAATAGTTCTGTACGTGTTATAATATTAACATAATACCAACAAATTTGTGTTTAAGAAAACAGAAAAATGTTATTTCAGAAGTATATGTTATTATTATTACTATTATTATTATTATTAAACTATAGATTAATCGAATTAAATAAATAATGAAAGACTTACAACCTTTTATGAACGAATAATGTATATTTTGTAATAAGAACTTACAACGTTTCGACTTCGTTTCAAGTCGTCGTCAGGTGATTCGGAAAATATTGTTTATAAATCGTAACTATTTAATATTATTAAATTCGTATTTATTTTTTCAATTCTCTACCAAAAGGAAACCCGGAGAAAAATCCGGGCGAAGAAATCGGTCTCTCAATCGCGATCCCTCATTGTGTGCCCATTAATCACTTCTTGAAGAATGTTGTATTTTTGAAAAATAGATAAGAAAATAACAAAGTAGATAAACAATGATATCTAAATCATTACTAAATTGAAGGCTGTTTATTCTTGTTTCAGAGATGTAATTAAAATTCAGTGGTACTTTGGAAATAGACTCTTATGTTCACAGTGATCGGGCAACTTAGTATACAGTGTAGCCGCAAACGTTGTAGTATAGTAGAATTCAAATAATGCTGCAAAACGAGAGGCATTCCTGCCTCAGACGTTGTTCACTGAACCCAATTTATTTCTTAAATTGTCGCTCTGCTTAAGATGATATGTGGGAATTAGGAAACAGATTTTCGTTTATTTGTAATTATTTGTTTGTTTTAATTTTGTTTATCAACACGCTTGTATGAACAATTTTGTCGTTCGAGCAGCTCGCACCAACAAACATTGTGATTATCAAGCTATAAGCGTACTTTATATGTAGGCTTAGAATGTCGCCGTGTATTAAAAGGAAAGGGGAAAATATCACAAAAGCGATATTTTCTGTATGAAATTAATTTATCAATGTGTTTGGATCTAGATCTACATTAATCGTTAATTATTATTGTAAATTCAAAATAGAAAATGAAATTCACGCAGACTCATTTAAAGTTGTAGGGGAACTACGCTACATAAAAATGCAATCAAATAATTTTATTTGATAAAATATTGGAAGATATTTTAGAGCGATGGAAAATTGGGTTTGCGTGGAATATTAGCTTGTGGAATATTATTAATATGTCGAAAATATGTTATGTAATAAAATAAGAGTGTTGGCTTTTTTCTGCAATATCTTTTTGTTGTTGTTAGGTATGTTTGGACGGAATCAGTGATCAACTCTGCTCTAAAGCTGAGTGAAAGCCACGTAATACGTTTTTAATTAGCCCCAATTCACGTTCTGTAATTAACCTTTCAGTTAGCTCTTACGACTGTGCATGATCCCATTGCAGTAATGTCCATCGTAATATGATTGTATCGAACAGGTAATGTTCTTTATGCGCAGAATTGTGCTTTATTCGTAACAAGAGGTGAAACTCTGTTCGAACAACCATCCCTTTGTGGGCGTCAAGCTGTAAATACTAGCTGATAGGGAAAATAACGTCCTGACGAACATAATTCGAGTGCAGCGCGGCGATCACGCGCATTGCATTGAAGCGACGACCCTCGTTATGCAGTCGATGAGGGGACGTGACGCGGGTTTTGGTACGACGAGAGGGGATGATGCAGGTCCTGTGAAGGGACGGTGTAACGCTATGTCGTGTGGTGTAGGGACCGTAAAGAATTCCGAGCATCCCGAGATGGGACGAGTGTGACAGGCCGGAGAACAGAACGCGAGTTGATGCATGTTTGAGGCTGGAGAGTGGAAGAGATAAGTTGATCGGTGTCGGAACCACGCTTTTGGTGAATCTTTACTCCTTTCGATAATTCTACTTAAATTGAACGAGTTGACCAATCCGGTTTCGTATACCCTACATTTTTTCAGGAAATGAATCCTCTTCTCTCGAGTGTAGTTTACGTTGTTCAAATAATTTAAGTGTTATTGACATTAGATGGTTGCGAATTCATTGTATTTATAACGGTGATTTATAAATTGTAATTAAAGTTTCTAAAATAGTGTGAAATGTGTTCACATTCTGTATAATATTGGTGTATTACTCAGCGAATATGTGACGAAAACTAAGAAGTCATTTGCTTTATAACCTATTATAAACGTGTCCTCTTACTAGTAAAGTTTATGAAGATGGCGTTCTTCGAAAAAAAGAACAGAAATCCTATTTCATGGTATAAAACATGTGGTTAGTAGTCGCAGTTCTGTCAATTTCATACCATCTTTCAGAAAGCTACACATTGATGCTATTCGTGCCCTAGGAAGGCATATATAATTTTACTGTTGATTTCTTGTTAGAGCATTCTTTATTATCCTTGGAGGAAACATTACGGTGAAAGTTGGCGAGACTGGGAAGGTACTTTCTTTCCTGGATTTCTGTATAATCACTTGCAGCGGTGAACAGAGGAAGGTGAAACGTTTGTCGCGTGATGATATTTCTGTTGTTGCTTTTTTGGCCTTGCCCTTTGGCAATCTTTTGTTGAATCGAATTACATCGATTTTCAACGGAAAAAGTTGTTATAATTCTGTAGGGTACCAAATAATTGAAAGTGAATTACGAACATTGCTTACGTCGCTTGATTGTTCCTTTGCGTAGCACGTACTTAAACAAAAGTGTATTTTTCTCATAATTGAAACGCAAATTCGCACTGAGAGTAAAACTGGGAAATTCATCCTTTTTCTCCCTCTTGTGACTGCTTGTAATCAGATACTCCATTTCTGCCTCCCGCCTCTTTACCGCGTCGTCGTCTACGTTCGAGGACTAAATGTACATTCCTTCCTACTGGAGCCGCGTGAGCTCGTCCGTCATATAACTGTTCTTCCCTACTTCACATTCATCAGTCCTGATCAGAACTTAACCCGGTAATAAAATTCTCAGAATCCCTCTCGAAAACAGAGCCCTCTTTTGCTGCTGACGACTTTTTTGTATGAAAATCTTATACGTGCAAAATTATTCCCCCGCGTTTTGCTTCTGCTCCCCTCTCCTTCTCTTCCCACTTTCTCTTGTCTGCGGTGTAAAATTTTGAACTTCTTCTCGACCTTTGTTTCTTAGCTTTCGTATTCGCTTGAGGGGGTGTGCGAAGGAGTACGAAACAGCGAATTATTCGCACGTGGGCGCGGTGATACACATGTGCTGATTTGAGACTTCTGGAATCAAGCGGAAATTACGAGGTGGCGAGATAGTCGAGCAAATCAAGATCAGCAAATGAGAGTGAGGTGGGGAGACTTAAATATCACATTATGAGTCTGGATGGCTTCGCCATTCACTTTTTTTCTCTTTTTTTTTTGCGGGGTGGGGGGGGAGATGCGTGATTCGTATAAGACGAGGGTGTTCTGCAGAGATAACGAGTCCAGGACGAGTTCAAGTGCGGCTGCACTCAAAGGAACCATGAATCGTACACCGAAGTCAATGCGGAACCTCTTCATTTGCGAACTTTTACTTCACGTGGGGTTGAAGGGTCGGGAGCATTGGAGGAGACAGGGACATCGTGTATGAGGAAGGAATATTTACGGGAGGGTTTTCTTTTTCTGGATTTGATCCTGTGATCGAACGATGTAAAATAAAAGTGAGGTACTCTAGGCAATTAACGTCCATCTAACTTTCAATCCATTTTTCTTTTCTCTGAATACTGTTCAAATAAAATACGCAATTCGTTTGGAAGTTTGAACATAATTTATTGAATTGAAAAATACGAGTTGTGAGATGTAACTCTTTATAATTTGCATGCCAGAAAGTTTCTTTTCAACCTTTTCTTGGGCAATATTAATAGTGTGTTTATCACCGCCGTTCGATAAATACGATGCTGGACACAAAATCTCATTCATTAGGATTATAAATATTGTAAAACAAAAGTACAAATTTGTTTATTAGAATACAAAAGGAATGTAACTAATCAAATTTAAACAAATTTCTTATCGTAAACTTCTGTTATAGTCTTTTAAATATTTTTTTAAGTTCGCCATTTTTCATAAAATATAACGTAATGGCGTTTTTATGCAAAGAGATTATGTCAAAGATGTCCTGAGGTGTTTGAGGCACTGCGCGTCACTGACAATACGGTGGCACGAGCGAATAGCGTTCGAGCTATGTTCAAATGGGTCCGTACCACGTGTGCGTGAGCCGTGACACAACTCATACTAATAAAAGTGTATTTTCTGTAGTGTGGACGTTAATTGCCATCCCTTCCTTGTACCAAGTGATTTTCACCCGATTGAATAGTTTTTGTCACAGGAGCTTCAATTCCTTAATTCCCATAAAAACTACTCATATATTTTAAGTGTTTTGTGTGCCTTGCGATTTGTTTGATGTGAGCTTTTGCTTGACATCAATATTATTGCTATTAGTAAAATTCTTTTAAGGAGCTTTTGTTGACGGGAGACTAATGGAGATTCTGAACCGCGGCGGTGTGTTTCTTATTCATGGACATGTTTAGGAGTGAGACATATTTCTCATTCAAAATACGTGTGAATAGGATGTACAACATATTTCTCAAGAATGGTTTGAAGAGGCGTAGAGCGCACTGGGAAACGCCCAGGCGCTTCATAATTAAACGCGTGTCCGGTACGCGGCGCCTCGAACGCATGCATTCTTAACGACTGCCGAGGAGGATCCCGGAGGCTACGACTGGGAACCCCCGTAGCGCACGCCGCTCTGCTCGGAATAATGACGTAAAAGAGTGTAACTCTGCAAAGTTGCAGCTTTGACATTTCATTGGTTGCTCCAGACTCCCTGGAAGTACGACTATTGTACTGGTTGAGTTTTTCTTTAGAATGAGTATTCAGAATAAATCATGTGTCTGTGTGCATAAGTATGTCAAAATGTGTTGGAATAACTGCGTTGATAAATGTTTGGATGATACCCATGATCCAAACTGTTTTGCATGTGTGATTTATACACATGCCCTAAGTGAACTAGCTCTTAATCAGATATCAATTAAAGTGTCATTTGCTTTTTACTTCCTCATATACGTAGTATATAGAAAGTATTGTAATCGTGAAAAAATTCGAAAACGAGATTTTTGCGAAAATATCCGTTATCGAGACCCCTGATTCCGAAAAAGTTGTTTTTGGCTGAACGTCCGTCCGTCTGTGCGTATCACTCCTGACCGAATGGAGGAATATGTTGTTTTCATTTTCCGTATTTAGGGTAGAATTTACTTCTGACATATGCACGTGCTTTCAATTTTCTTTTTACTTGAACACAAAGGGCTCTTCACATGATGATCAAAGTACATTTTTGAATATTTTTCAAAAACTGGTTCAACGATTTTGATTAAATTTTCTGTACGTAAAGTAGAATTGGTATGCTTACGTATCAGATGTGTCCACTGCTCCTTTTGCCGGATTTTCTTGTTAATTCGCGCATGCTTCATGTCATATTTAATATTCGTGCGTATTGTTTGATGCGTAAGGATATTATTTTATATTATTTCTTATCGTTTTAAGAATGAACTTGGCTACGTGTTTTTTTGTTTTGAAGGTAATGTTTGATAAATCGTTTTGTTAATTTCGTGATATTTTTAATTCAATGCTTTTTAGCAATTTCAATCATTAAAAATAGTATTTTTGTTAAAAATATATTTTAACACTTAACAGAATTCTTTGACGAGATATATAAGGAGCGTTACGTAATAACAGGATGTAAATAAAGCAAACAGTATCATCTATTTAACCGAAATAATTAATATATACGATTAGTGTTTATTAATATAATTTTTAAATTGCAAAAAAAAAAAAACCCTCTTCAGTTTTTAATGAAATTCTATAAGAATGTTTATGGTCTGTTGGCTTTGTTCTCGCGTTAATAATATCCNTTCAACTTGTGAAACCCAAAGACCATTTTCATTCGACGTAACATGATTAATCTGTTACCTGGCGGTGAGGTTCACCGTAATCTAAGAGATTTCTAAACTTTTTAAATTGGGTAAAATGAAGACGATCAAAATATAGAGTAACATGTGAAAATCATCCCTCTCCTAATAAAATGCTGTAATTCCGCTCTCTAGTCCAGAGTTAGAAACATGAGAAAGTATGTGCAATTGTTTTGCACCACTAGTTTAAGTAAACGAATATTACATTGCTGTCGTAACAATAGTACTAATACTGATAGAAGTTTCCTGGATAATTAAAAATCTATTTCGTGTATGTAGGAAAAATGAGATAAGTTAATTGGCAGTAAATTATTCCTTGTGTGTGTAATCAGATCTTTTATTGGACCTCCCTACTCTTTAGCGATTGTGATTTAATATTACTATCTCCTCAATGATACTTCTGTGATTTTATTCAGGGAGTACATTTTTAAAACTAATAACACTACAGTTAATTAGAAGCTAACTTGGTTTTGATCGATACTGTAATTAACTTGGCGACTGTATCATTCCTCTTTCAATTTGAACCGTGATGCATTGTGAAGATGTTAAATGGCTAAGATAATTTTGAAATCCATTTCCAGCCTTTGATTACGATCAATGACGCGAGATCGTAATGAAAACAAAATTCCTTTCAACAAACTGGGATCGCGCGTGTCATATTCATTCCTCACACTTCGTTCGCTGCTTGTAATAATGCTCCTCTAATCCAGTTTCCATTTACGAGAGTGGCTGGCTGACGGCACTTGTGCGTTACGAGTCGGTGATTGGCATCGCAACGAACGCACGCCGCGAATCCAGTCGCGCTGCAAATCTCGAAATTGACGTCGATCCTCTGATTATCACGGGTATTATGCATTTGTTTATTACTCTCCGGTAATAAACCCGCGTGCGTGGCATGTGTGGACGTTGTGTCTTCGGGACGGTGTAATCAGAGTTCAGTGGCGCTCGGACGGACGAACAAAATCGTGCGCACTGCACCTTGACGCGGTTGAACTCGGATGACATTCGTTGTGATGAACGTGGTGGACGCTTCCGTTTCGCAGATGCGGGGGAGGAGAGTGAACTGCTCATTCGCGTCGGCTTGTGTCCCTCGCATCGACCTTTATTGCTCGCCCCCGAGGCCGTCGCGCCGCACCGGACGGAATCACGCCGGCTCAAATGGAACGTTCCATCTAATTAGGCCGCGCATTCTATATAGCCCAACACCCCGCGACGCTGCTGTTACTGCCGACGCCGCTGTCTAACTACACCCCCTTCCCTTCACATCACCCTGTGAACGATGTCACAAAAATGTGCTGTGATTGGAGGGTGCTGATGTATGAACTTCATTCGAACACATATTGCGTCCTCCTGTCTACTTCACTTTCGTATTGCTCGACTGTAAATGTACCTTGTTTTAATTTGATCCATCGTTGTGTTTGGATTGACCACAGTCTGAGGAGTATGATTTTTGTTCTCTTTTCACTGTTATTTTACTAACAAAAAGGTCCGGTGAGTTTGTGATTCCAATCTTTCCATCAATCCATTTCTTGCTAAGGCATTTTCCTGTCGACTTGAGTCGTATACTTATTAGTTTTTATGTATCTAACGTTATGCTTTGTTCTTTAGGGTATCATTCTAGATGTTACATGTTATTATGACCAAGTATTTTTCTTTTTCTTGCTAGCTGAATTCCCTCTGCTTTGCTCATATTCTTGGTTAAATCTCCATTACGATCCATACATAACCTCGGTCGTGTTCACTATTTACTTGTACGTTTCGCTTGTGGAGGTTTTTAATTCTTCATACATTCATTTCGTGTTTTTAAATATTGTCAAGTAAATAAAAAAAATGTACCCATGTAGTGTGCGGGGGAGGGGATGTTACCTAAAATATTTTTGCCCCTTTCGACGCAAAAGTAAAATTTCGAAAACCAGGGTGGTATTTCTACTTAGTTAAAAACACGTCATACCCATTTTTAAATGGGAATCNATTTCGAAAACCAGGGTGGTATTTCTACTTAGTTAAAAACACGTCATACCCATTTTTAAATGGGAATCTTTGTAATTCCATTTTTGGGCGAATTCGTTCAATTCGAAAGCACTTTCCTCTCGAATATTTTGGTTCCCATCTTTATTAGTTTTCTCTGTACTGAGTCAGGACAAAGTCGCTTTAAAAATTTATGACGATGTAACATCTCCTGCAAACATTTCGGCTACATCTCTGCCGAATTTCATTAAGATAAGTTCAGTTAATTTGACGACCAGTCTCTTCAAAGATAAGTGCACTCTCAGTTGAGTGAGGACAAGGATTATTTCATGTCTCGTGTTTCTGTTGTAAACCCATCGCGTGTGTGGTTGTTTCATTCTCTTCCCAATCCGCGCCGTCATGGCTCATCGGCAAGCCGTCTGCGCGCAATCGGTCTCAAAGCGGAGGGATTATTGCGTCACTGTGCACTGTTCCCTGCTATGTTGACGCGCGTTCGTTTCTTTCCCTCCTGTCCTCCGCGATGGAATTGTTGGAGCGCGTAGGTTGTCAGCGACGATTCTCTTCCTGTACGCCCTCGCGAATAGTCGCAGGTGGAGAGGTGCTCGATGTAATGGAGTCCTTTCAGTACTCATTGATTTCGATGTAAATATTTCTGTTTGATTCGTCCCGGCAAAGGGAAATCGACGAGCGAGCCCCGGCTCTTTCCCATCTGTGCTCCCGCGCCCTTTCCCCGTCCGCGCACAAAAGCGACCGCTCGCATCCGTCCGGCACCGGACCCTTTATCGAGGAGCGCTTGTGTGAAGTTATTTTTAATATCGCGCGTTGCCGCGTCCTGTGCCTCTCGCGATGCGGTTCGCTCTTCCTTTTGCACGCTTCTGATCAAAGTATGAGAGCACCCTTTGCGACTGACTTGAAGGAAGAACGTGCGCTTATTTTTGCAGTGTAGTCCTTCGTCGGGATTCCATTCCGGGTGTCTGGTTCTTCGGAAGGTGTTTGTATTATTTCTTTGCGGAACATCGAGTGGGTGGTATCATTTGCTGTTTCTCTCTTTTCTACATTTTAATGTTCGGTGTTTCCCCCCCCTTTTTTTTGTTCTTTTTCGTTCACCTGTTCCTATCCTGATTCCTATCATCACTTTTGATCTGTGAAATATATCTACTTAGTTTCGCCCCTTCCGTATTTTTAAAACTTTTTGACTTTGTTATTCTTTGTTGTATTCCTCATTTTATTTCTCAGAACATTCTTTTGTGGAATCTTTTTAACTTTTATTGGAAACTCATTTCTTTGAGTCAATTCCTGTATTATTGTCCTTTTTCTCTCCTTTCGCCGTGCACCTTTTCGCTTATTCGCTCCGTCGCGTCTTCTTTACGCACGGAGTAACTAATTGCGAAGCTTTTCTCGCGTTCTTTGACGCCGGCGGAATGCGGGCGGGTGCCGATTGCCTCGACCGCCCGGCCGGGGTTTTTAATACCCTGCGCCAAGTGGAGTTTCCGAGGGGGGAGGGTGGTGGGTGCGGATTCGAGAAAGGAACTCGTACAGATACTTCCGACCGTTCGTTCGACCTTCCGATGGCGCTCTTCGCGGGCACTAAAGCGTAAACGCACCGCTTGCGGTTCGACGGCTCTCTCTTTATACTGGAGGATTCCATCGAAAAGAATGCGCTTTAATGAGTGCTTCTGAATAATATTCACATTTGAATCGTGTCGCGTCGCGAATGCTCCCGATGCTTTATTATAATATTTTTAATTACGTAGGAGATGAAAAGAGGAATCGTTTGTTAACGAAACAACCGGGGAATTGCATTTCATTATTTTTAACTTTGTGTCTTCGAATGTAACGAAGCCGGGTTGGTCCTCTTTTCCTCGATCTAAAATTCATGTAATCTTTCCTTGCGAATCTCAAAGTTGACATGGCTGTCGAAGGAACACGTCGCCTCAACAGCGCTCGACAAATCAAGATCCATTCGTTATTATCAACGTAAAACGAGTGTGTTTAGAAAATGATGTCGTGAGGATTATGTGGACGCTGAGCTGTGTTCTGTCAATCTGTCGCTTTTTAGTCTAATGACTGTCGTTAGGATGGACGCGAAAATATTCAAATATTGTGGACGTGCGGAATGATGCTCCGAGAGCGGGGGGAGAGCCCGCGCCGAATTATCGGTTATTTACCGGGAGCGTCAGCACGCGCTCGTATTCATCACCACGCTGATGGACGGGGGGCGTGGGGTTGGCGTAGAAGAGACGCCACTATGTCCACTGGCGCTCAACAGGCTCGACGTCCGGTCTTCGGAACCAATGGTCTCTTTGTTTTTTTGTTTTCGTGTCCATCGGTTGGTTTCGGCATTTGTTGTCATTGCTCTATTTCACACAAGAGATACAAGTGTTTTTGGTTTGGATTTACCAGTGATCCAATTAATTGAGTGTGTATTTGAATGGATCTAATTCCACTTTTAAAAAGCGAATTTTCCTCCTCATTCTTCACAAAGTTCAACAAAACTTATTTTTTTGTTAAAATACTCTCCATACTTTGTGATTCTTATACGAGAAGGGCAAAGTGTCTATGTAACATTTCCTGAATTTTGCTTTCACGTTATTTGAACTGGGAACAAAAGAGTGTATTTTCCACAAAATATACCATTTCAAAGGGGTCTACTTTCTTAGATATTAAACGATTGAATTTCCCCGTTGTTTCCTGTAAAATAGCATTGGTTGGATACAGCTCTGTTTAAACAGTGCTATTAACGTGGTTAATGAATGTAAAATAAAATTTATCTGTTCACTTAGTAATGATGATAGTGTTATGTTACCGAGCTAGCACTTACAAACCAATCTACTTGATTGTGGATTATTCTGTGAATTATTGTTTCGTCTCTGTTCGTGATTGCTAATTAAATTGACTCTCAGAGAGGCCTATAAGATTTGATTAGCGTTCCTGCTTATTATGTTACTACCCTCACTCGTCGTCACTTGGTCTTTCTAACATGTTACTTACGGTCATGTTTTCTTATTGTTTCTGGTGCTATTGAGGTATTAACTCTTTTCTTAATTGGTCTTTCCGACTCGCAAGATCTCGCGAAGCCATCATTATTCTGTAAGATTACGACTTTGTTGGAGTGCTGTTATTAAGTGTTTCAGCCACGAGATAAAGTTTTGCATTTTTATATTTAATGAAGTTCTGTGCGTTTTCAGCGTGTTATATAATAGAATTTTCTAACGAGCTTGACGAATGTTTCGATGACTTTTAAGAATTTTTTTAGGCTACACTATTGTTTTGTTTGATGTTTAAATGGTCATGATTGATAGTTAAAAAACTTGACGTCGAACGTTGATAACTTTCGGTCGAGCCGGGAATCGAACCCGGGACTCTGCATTGAATGGTGTACAGTTTCTGAAGGCGAACGGATGGTGTAGTGGTTAACACCCCTGCGATCAATGCGGGTGTCCCGGGTTCGATTCCTGACTCGTCGCCATTTTCATCTGAAGGAAAGGTATCACATATCTTCTCCATGTATAGGATACACGGAAGAAATATATGCTTATCGAACGTTGTGAAAAAAGGAACAGTTCTTTCAGTACAGAAGCGTAATAATAACTTGACGATCGAAATCATGTGTGTTTCCCCTCACGAGTAAAAAAATTACTGTAACGGCAGTTACCCGAACACAGGAGCGAAGCCGAAAAAGCAAAACGCTTAATATGGTAAAACGTAAAAAGCGTGTGGTTATCCCCGTAGCGGCCGCGGGGCTTGGCGTGTGCGCATTTCTCGCTTCCGCAGGTCGCGTTTGCATGATGCAGGACATACGCGTGCTCTCGCATCTCAATTCACTTGTGGGGCGTTTAACACGAGCGAAGCCGTTACCGACAGGAAAGCACAAATGACGGGTTTTTTTTTCTTTCCTAAATCACGTACGATTCGGTTGCGACTACATGTGTTTGTTGAATCGACTTTGTAGTCGATTTGAGACTGTATGTGTTTCGGAGCGCGTTCGAAAATCTATTGACGGTGTGTCATTTCGGTGGTTCTTAAGTAACAAGTTTATAATTTGTTATCGTCCGTTCTAACTTACTACTTTCAAGAATTTATTTATCATATGTGCTGTATTTGAGTGGCCTCGTCCCCTTCTCTAACCAGCGTAAACGTATCTACTTAAAATATGGAATGTGCTATGCTCACTTACTGATTGATGTGATGTTAATACCCGTCGTACGTTTATTCTTTTCATTTTACTTGTGGAACATCTTTCATAGTCATACCGAAACACACAAACAAACCACATAAGGATATGATATCTTGGTTGAGTTCAGCGATGGACCCAAGCGTTTATTCGGAGAATTGCTCATGGGATGGCTCATGGGATGGCCCTGGTAACTGATCTTCCGTAAGCAAATTCTGCCGTCGGGAGAAATCCTGTCCTAGAAAAACATTGGAGAAGCGAATATCTGAGAGAGCGACGCCAAGACGCGAGGGTCAAAGGCGAGTGAGTGCATCGGCGTGACGGAAACAACGCTTCCTCGCGCGCCAGGTATCCCAGCGACTCCTTTCGTCTTTCGTATCCTGTCATTACGAGGTGCGCTCCCCTTCCGCTTCTCCCAGAGACAAAAGGTGCAAGAACACATCCCGACCTCACCCGCTTGTCCCTCGCTCGGGGCGTCAGATAAGATGGTTCCGCTGATGGGTCCGCGATGTATGTCGCGACTCAGAGCTCCTCGTAATTTGTTGGCCCATAAAAAAGTGCCGCGCTCCCTACAGCCCCGCAAACCGTCTTATCAGTAAGCGCTTTCATTACGCGAGGAATTGGTGGGCTTCTCGTTGCAGGTCACGCGATTGAAGGCAGCATTTCTGTGTTGTGATTAATTAGATTACGCTAATAATGTTCTTGTTCGAAAATAAACTTTGGAGCGGGGATTTGTTGGCATTGTTCTTCCTTATAGACGATTTTAAGTACATAATTATCTGGATGCGTTAATTTATTTTGAGGTTAGTAACTTATAATACTTCATTTCTGACGTACATCACTTTTCGGGGATGCAAGAGCTCTCACTTAAAACAATTTTTTCGTGGGATTTTTGTCTTTAATTCAACATCTAGTATGTATGAGATGATCATAATTGATATGTAAATTGATATCATAATTGATATGTAATCTTTCACTGCGGAGATTACACTAAAATGAGCCTGCAGAAAATAATGAAGTTTTCATAGATCACAGGTAGCGGGGTGGGTCTATTGGTAAATTCTAGTTGTGACTATTGTTAGACAAGTAACGAGTTCCAAGTATAGTTCGTTTATTTAGTTCTTTCGCAAGTTCTTTTCTTAGGTGGAGAATACTGTTTAGTGTTCAAATACAAAATTCCATGAGCACTTAAATTAAGGAAGTAAAAAAGCGTAAATGTACGATGTCTCAACTTGTATTATTTATTAAAAAATGTACACGTGTTTGTTTTACATTATAATAACTTGATTTTGTAAAAGAATTGTGGGTGTTGTAAACGACTGTATTAAAAAAAGATAACTGCTGATATACTGATATTGGAGATCCCTGAGGTGTTTACTCTCCTCCAAAACGTGTTTGCAACTGTCTGACAATCACCACATTATCTTAATCTGTCATGTTCAGCCCTTAAGACCCACGGGAGCTGTTGAGAGTATGTATCTCGTGTGTGCACTACACAGATCGTCTTGCGCGCGTGATTCTCCCGTGATATAGCGCACGTTACGATACGCTTCTTGTTCCTTAAACGCGTTATGGAAACGAGATCTCGCCCAAGATCATAATTACTGGACGAAGCCACTCGTCACACATGTGGCCATTGTACTACGGATGAGTTGCATGTACATCTTGCTCCGTATTACCTAACACGATGCGAAGAGGACTTCGGCGGAGTAAAAGGGTACGTATTCTGATGAAACATTTTTGGATGTGAGAGGAAGGGAAGGATTTTCCCAGACTTTTGGATGTGATATCTCAACCTTTTTTTTCACTGTAGTATTTGTAAATGGAAATGTAGCGTGCTGTTGAAGCTCATATACATGAGCGATAGGAGGTAATAGGAGGATGGTATGAGCTTTTGTGGGAGTAGGAGTATGGTATGAGAATGTGGGTCGGCTAGCTGGGTTTACCAACAATTTGGCCCACGTGGAGGTGTTAGTAGGAGTAGTTAGTAATAGTAAGAGTTAGTGATGCTAGTAGTAGGAGTTGGATAGAAAAAGGAGAGTTCACTTTTCACTTGCCACAGCTATGTGAACTCGGACATGAAATAAAGTGAAATGCTACAATTTTGTTCTGGTCCCGCCAGGAATTGAACGCGGAGTGACTCAGTGGCAAGCAAGAATGCTAGCACCGAACTATCCATGGTCACCCCAACCTGAGGAATCCTTTCCTCTTTCTGACTTCGTACCCATTTCTCGTAAAGGTTCGAATCGGACATGCAAACAAGCAAGCGTACAACATTTATCCACTCTATGAATACCTTTTGAAGAGAAAGAGAAGGGCAGTAACAGATTATACCTGTGGGAAGGGCTTAGAGAGTATAGACCTTATATTACTTGATTGCGAGATAAATGATGCTGAAAAAGGGAGTTGGAAAAACGATATAATAGGAAAAGGAAACTACCAAAGATGAAGAATAGTGGTGGAAGTAGATAGTAGACGAAGGCAAGAGGAGGAGAAGAAAAAGAAGAAGAAGAAGATGAAGAAACTGTGGATTGGGACATGGAAGAGATAAGGGGTGTGTATAAGAGTGGAGGAGGAAAATGGTGGAGATGAAGTGATGTGGAAGAAAGGAAAGAAAAAGATACGAGAGATGGACGTTGAAATTTATCATCTTGTTCCTCTTTCAATTTCGAAGTGACTTCTTTTGCAAACTACCTTATGCTCTTTTTTTTAAATACAAAATTCACCAACAAATTGTTTCAACATGTTTTTTTTTTTTTTGCGTATGTTTCCCTGAACAAAAATTTGTATGTTAATTGTAATTAAAGTTCACCGTTCAAAATTTAGTTTTGTACGGAAAAATTGTAATTACCATTGTTTTCTTCTCATATTCTGTAAACAGGGATACGAAATTATATTTGATCTCCACGTAATCACGCAAGTTAATCAATGTTCCCTGTAACGCAGTGTATTTTCATGGACGATCTAGTCTCCGTCCAGAGCAACTATCTAAACTCTGAGCTGCAGCCACAACAACTCGGAGCGACGCGACGCGACGCTGAAGTAAGCGCGCGCTTACGTTTTACGTGTACTACATAACCCTGTCATGTTGATGGACTGGCGTTCAATCTCTCGCGCGCGTACGTCGACCCCTTCATGCTTCAATTCGTGTCACTGCGTCTGTCCACTTGGGCGGCTTGCTCGCAGCGACCACTGTGTTTTCGCTCGACTTCGGAATTGGCAGGTCACTTCATTTTGTTCGGTTATTCACTCTACCCCCTTCTAGAGAATCTTCATTAAATTTCACTCTTGTAATATTTTACACGTGTCATCTTTAGAGCTCATGAACGTTAATATTCTGATTTTAGAATTAGTTCAACAACTTTTTATTATTCCACTTTTTATCAGTTTGCATTTTTATTATCGTAGCTGTGACTTTTAGCATCACAGTAGTTTTTGTAGATGTNTTTAGAATTAGTTCAACAACTTTTTATTATTCCACTTTTTATCAGTTTGCATTTTTATTATCGTAGCTGTGACTTTTAGCATCACAGTGGTTTTTGTAGATGTGATTTTGAAAGTTAAATTACAGGTCATAATTTATCGCTTTTCGCTCTCTTATAAACATCTGTAACAGCTTCATGAATTTTTTATGAACTTTAATGGATTCTCATAACTTTTAAGTGCTAAAATCAATAAAGGAGTATTATTTTTTTGAAAAATAATTAATAATTTTTCATCGCTTAATTTTTGTTCTAACTTATTTTTGTGGGGTAAGTTCGTTGTGCTACTTCGTGTTTATTGAGGTCGTATATGTAGTGTTGAAGATAAACTTTCCTGATCATTCTGTAGCATAAAACTAATAAAAAAGGAAAAAATAAGCACTAATAGCGAGAATTTTTTTCAGAAAACTTGTAATCTTCGTAATAGTTATACCTAGTTAAGCACAAGTCTGATTCTTGAAT
Source organism: Laupala kohalensis (assembly GCA_002313205.1). Taxonomy (NCBI): domain Eukaryota; kingdom Metazoa; phylum Arthropoda; class Insecta; order Orthoptera; family Trigonidiidae; genus Laupala; species Laupala kohalensis. Next base: position 388,128 of record NNCF01126227.1, on the reverse strand, counting down.
AAATGTTGAATTATGCGTGGGTTACTTACGTCCGACTGTCATAAAGTAAGCTGCATTGGCTGTGTTTTCAAGAGGAGGAGGATTCATGGAAACAATTATCGATTCTTTGGGCCGCCGACCGACCCCTGTATACTCTTACCCTGTTCGAGTGAGATGCACGTGACTTGACGTTCGTGAACGCGGGCACGAAATTGTTAACTTGTCCATCAATGTGTGTTCCGTTGCTGTTAGGCAGGACAAGTGATGGATGCAGCTACGATGGAACACAGTTCGATACTTGGTCGCAAGTTTACTGGAATAGTGGGAATTAGTTTTTTATCTGTATGTTCAATGTGTATAGCTCTGGAGAGATTTTTGTAGGATTAGTTTTATTTGAGAAGGTGTGGCTATGTTTGATAAAAATTTCGTCAGAAAATTTTTGGATTTCCTCTCGTATGAGGATTTGGTATGAATCATCTTTTCTTCAGCTTAGATTGCTTAAATCTTGTAGAACAAACAAACAAACAAACAAAAAAATGAACATATTACAATATCTGATCTGTGTACTACCATTTTAAGCTTATTGAGGATCACTATTGTGGTTTAACAAATCTAATTATTATTTGTGTATGTCAGAGACGTAGCCATAGGAATCTGGGGTCCTTGCAAAATTTGTAATAAGATCCCATGAAAACACTTTACTGACGTAACTAAAATATTAATACGAAATATTACTCCTTAACTAAAATTTAACATGAATTTTTACTAATGAACCAATTACCATCAGTTAATTTGTAATGAGAAGAGGAGTATATATCTGACGTTCCTGACGTATGTGCAAACACATCTTGAATTTGGTTCTTGTTCCGTGTGAGACGAGTGGATTTTGGATGTTGACATTTCTGTTTGCCGCCGAATGAAAGTGTGGGAGATGACGCGGTTCGTGGCACGTGGCATAGGGAGTCGCGGGGCGGACGGGAGGGAATGGATGGCGTGGTCTCCAACCGCGTACCTGCTCGCCACCGCACTCTCACACGCTCACACGCTCGTGCGCTGCCGCTACCCCCAGCGCTTCACGCCACCGCCGACTACCGGGTCGAGGCGCACGCCACACGCCAAACCGCCCTGCTGCAGCACGCTATACGCGCGGATAGTGTGTGTAAATCACGGGAGAGGTACAGCCCCCCAACTCACGTTGAAATATCTGACACTTCCTAGCCCTCCCTCTGTTGCTGTCGTTTTCTTTCCCATTATTTGCTGCTAGAAAACGATTCTCATTTTCAACCCCAACCTTGTTAAGTTGTTCGCTTTTTGTTTGTTTTGGGGGATGGTCCTGTTTAGCGCACGGCTAATGCCTTCTTGCGTGATTCGTCAGAAAACACTACTAGCCATTTTATCAAGTTATCAACACCTCTGTTCGTGTACATTACGTTTATGACATCCTAAGTTTCTAGTTTTAGTTTGAAACATCGTATTTCATGTTAGTTTTGCATTCCTACTAAGCGGTTGTGTATAGAGAGGAATGAGAACGGTGAATATTAGGTTGTAGCAATGTTGATAGAGGCAACATGAAAAGTGATTCTGTGTAGTGAGTGATGAAATAAATTTTAGACAAATGTCTCTACAGTCTCCTTTCCAATTCCCTCACCCAAGTCACGTTTAGGTGGAAGAGCAGGCTGAACCTCGCAATAAGAGATCAATATAAATAAATAAATTACTAAAAATATTAATCTCTCCGTAAAATTTATTCCAGTTATTGTTTTCAAGATATGTGAGATTTTTAGAAAAGAATATGTATTTATATTGCATGATTCGTGATGGTCTTGTATTTGTATATTAACAGTTACAATTTACTGACATATTCATTTAAAATCCGTTTCGAATTGTTTAATGTTATTTCGACACTTTTCTGTTGATCATATTTAATTTGGAAACAAAAAATGTATATGAAAACCAGAGCATATTTTCAAAAATTTCTGAAAAATGCCTTCAAAGGTTATTTCCTAATTATTCGAAAAGAGGAAACTGTGTATTTTTTATTTATTTATGAGAGTATACTCGTGTTTTCGTCATAAATGACAGTTAAGAGTCGATCTTCCTGAATGATCTCTGTCCTTGTCGGATCATTGAAGTATGTACAAATATGGGAGCATGTTGACATTAAAATATGTTCAAACGACGCCCTTGGTAGAACTTTCTGTAAACATGTCTGGAACAGCATGAATTAGCGAGAACTAGTTGAAATAAAATAGCGTGAGTTGATAAGAATTATGCTATTTTGAGCATTTCTGAACGTTCTACTGCGATTTCTTACATAGAAGGCCGATAAAATTTTCCACCTAAAATGCTTGTATTCATTTTGTATCTGATGTAAAAATGTATGATCATATTTCTGGATATTATGAATCTAGCAAAATTCTTAGATTAGAACAAAGACGCATGCTTCATTGTCCATGTCTTTTCTACAAAATTATCAATTTCGGTTCCCCTCCCCCCAGGGGACTTACATCTAGTAATTACGTGTTTGGCGAACACAAGGCCCCAAGCTGAGTCTGGCATTACTTCCACTTACTTGTGTCATGCTCCTTCCTTTCCCTTTCCTGACCTCCCTTGGTCACCTCTTGTTCTTTTCGATCCCGACGCCATTAGGGCTAGGGTATCTTTCATTTTCCTACCTCGCCCCAGGGGACTAACATCTAGTAAGTACGTGTTTGGCGAACACAAGGCCCCAAGCTGAGTCTGGCAATACTTCCACTTACTTGTGCCATGCTCCTTCCTTTCTCTTTCCTGACCTCCCTTGGTCACCTCTTGTTCTTTTCGATCCCGGCGCTATTAAGGCTAGGGTATCTTTCATTTTCCTCATTCCTCTCATTTTTTGTCCTACCCCTCATTTTTTGTCCCCCCTCATGTTATGTACCTCCTTCATTTTAGCCCCCCCTCGATTTGATGTGTTTTGTGAGATATGTTTTGGTGTGTTGTAGATCAGGAGGGTTTTTAGTGGGTAGGGTTGAATTATTCGACTAGTCCCACACGCGGGGAGAGTCATATTGGCTCTCTCTAGTGCGTAACTACCTGTACAAGTTTTTCGGGCTCCAATGACCTTTGATGTCGACATGTGCCGTAAAACACACAAAAAACAAAACACACACACACAAAAAAATCGGTTCCCCTTCATAATTATCAGATAAAGTTACGGTTCTAAATTCTTCTACATTTCAACAACAAAAAATATGCAGCATCCCAAAAATCCGTATAAATTTCCTTAAAAAATCTTTCACTGTAGCCGCAGCAAGATCATTTATTTTTATTTTTATTATATGTAATCTTGTTCTTCGTGTAGTTAAAATATTTATTTGTTGTTTATGGAAAACCGTATGTACAACTGTGGATCATAAATATATTAAGAATACAAATAGCTTTTGATAGTTGGTTGTAATATTAACACTGTTCTGTTTGTCATAGTATAAGAATATTTTTGTATTTGTAATTTTCAATTTTTTGATTTATGCAATTTTAAGTGTAAAAATTAGTGTATCGTTTTCCTATTTATTATCCTAAGTATTATGTATGTATATATCTATGTATGTAAGTGGTTAGGTGGAAGAGCGGATAAGATGACCTGAGTCTCGCCACGTAATAAAGATTATTATTATTATTATTATTATTATTATAAAACTGCCTTGTTGAACAAAAATGAATTCCATACGATAGTAAAATTCGAACAGTCGGCATATCACGATAACTGTTATGGGATTTTGCTTTGTGTTTCGTCATCCCTGTTACATAATCACATCAGTTGTATAATAATCGTGTAATGACCTCACTTTCTCGTGCGAGTCAATCGATGCGAGACAGCAAATTACGTGTGCGATAGGGGAAGTCTTCGATTGAGACCCGAGCAACCTTATCTGCGCGCGGAAAAGGGGTCGCGTCTAGTTTCGCAATATTACCATGTAACGTGGTTGAACTTCGATCTCATGAGTATGCATTTTGCTTCGAATTTGTCCTACTACGCGATTATCTTATTGGGTATAAAACATCTGGATATTTGAGGAATTGATGTAGCGAATTGCGTCCTTTTAACTTATTTCTCCCATTATCTCTTTTAAAAAAATGAAACATTTGTTTCATTATACTCGCAACGCAAACTTTAATCTCTTTCGAGCGCCCGCAGAGACTGACGTAACTTCTTTGATATATTTTCGCTAAACAAACTCGTTTCCATCTCCAATTTACAACACAAAACATGGATTTCACGGTTTTAATCTCCGACAAAGCTTTTGTGCCCGAGGCAAGCGAACCGACGAGTCAGGCGACGCCTAACACGCGACCGTTTCACACTGGTGCAGCGTCTCCTTCAGTTGCGTGGCGACCGCCCCCGACCTAGAGCCACTTATCTTCTACGGTATCACTATATTGACCTCTTGGTTCAAGAGTCTAACCCCTCATGAAGTTGATATCTCTTGCAGCTAAAATTGGAGATCGGGATGGCTTATTTTAACCACGAACCTTGATTATAAAATAGCTATTTACATTTTAATTTTCCCGTAGACAAAACTGAAATGAAGATATATAATATTATTTACGTTTTGTATTCGCTAAGAATCATGTGTATATCATGTATCCATGATAATGCATGTATAACATAATTTATTCTAAAACGTTTTGTAGAACCGTATATGGATAACCACAATAGATATTTTGTGATAATTTTAACCCGTTATATTGTGGTAATCTAATTGTACTATTCTTATTGTACTATGTCCTGGAATTATAGTTAACTTTATACGTAGTGCCTTAGGAAATGTTTTGAAATACTGTAATAAAATCCTGGTGTTCACTTTTGCCCATGAACTTTATGTATGTTCATTTCTTAATTGGGTTTATTTCTGATCACTTTTTCTCATTGTAATATGTATTTTGGATCTTCCTTTAAGTTAACGTTGAAAAGGTATGCTTATTGTTCATTTATTTATTGTCTTTACCGTTGTTAATTTAACTCATAGAATTTTATACGAAGGAGTGTATATTTTTTGTAAATATTTCTAATTAAAGTATTGTATAGTTCCATTTAATTTTGATACATTTTTTTCTTTAGATGAAAATAAATTATACAGGGATACGTTTGACAGTTTTATTTTTATGATGTTGATCTTGGCCACTATATATTATACAACGGAACAATATATCAAATATTGGTCATCAATGAAAGATTCTTTATACAATGCCAACGTATCGGCAATTTATTTTGCCTTTATCAGGGCTACAAGGAACATACACAATTTGCGTTATTTCTAGTACAACTTTGAAACACCTTATTAACACAAACTTCTTCTTCTTCTTCGTCTCTCCCTTTTGCCTTTCAGCGTCGGGTTAGCCATTTCAGATATCCCTTCTTATCTGCAACCTTGCGCTGAACCTCTTGCACCGTTGCTCCTCTCTTTCTACATATGTCTTCAATGCTCTGATCCCACGTTCCTCGAGGTCTGCCCACTGCTCTTTTCCCCTCTGGC
>NNCF01126227.1:305850-373155 GCA_002313205.1 Laupala kohalensis | reverse complement strand
TATATATATATATATATATATATATATATTCTACAAAACATTACTCTGAGGATGTCAGAAAATCTGTTACCTTGATTACATTTGCACCGTTGTTATTTCTAAGACGCACGAAAATTATGTGTTCATCCTTCTTTCGCTCGTGTGCCTACCATCCTCTGCGTTGTACTCGCACAACTGGCGACGAACCTCCTTGAACAAGGGACAAGGTACACACGCTCGTCAAACGAAACACCCTAAGGTCCATTCACTGCCGCACGGACGGATTGGTCGTCGAATGATCTCCAAGTACTATGCATCCTGAGAGGCGGAGTGGACGCCGTGAAAAGACGCATTGGACGCGTGGGCGGAAAGACGTCTGTCTCTTGGCGTCGCGCCTCACAGGGCCTTATGGTGAACCGCCGCTCGCGTCAGAAGACATGTGAAGAGTGTATCTCGCTCACCCTGACTGACAGGGACAGACATCTTGACAGGAAGTGTCATGACACGCCGCCACACGGTCCGTAATATATTCCGCGTTTCGTGGAGAAAGGTTTAGAAATTATGGGGTTTTCTTTCGAAATAAAAGGAGCGACAAATTGTTTGTACAATGTTTATGTAATTTCAAACTTCTGAATGGGGTAGGACGGACATTGTAAGTAAATATTTTAGGGTTAAAATATAATTCTGGGACACAAACTTTCCTTTCAGTCATAACGAGTGAGGCCAGGCAATTACAAACATTTTAGAACGGAAGTTTTAGAGGAAAAAGAAGAATAAAATGGGAAGATCTCACATTTAATATTTAATGCTGTGAAGCGAAATAGTTCCAATGGGATAACATAAGCGATTGAACGAAAATCCCCAATCAGGATGGTGACTTATTGTCACACATAAAATACTCGTAATACTAGGAAGCATGACATAAAAAGGAACATATAAGAAAATATTAGAATATTTGAGAATATTTGAATTGACGTTGTGTATTGATTGGCATAAAATGGATTTTCTACAATTGTAATGTAAGTAATTGACTGATTACTTATTAAACGATAATCAAAACTTACGACATCACAATAAACACCAAAATAATACGGATGCGAGTTTGGATAGTTGGAATCCAGTATTGTTTTATCATTTTGATTCCTATAAATAATTTTGTGACAATCTCGATAGGATCTTCTTACGTTCTGTTCTATTAGAATCAATGTCCGGCAGTCAGTGCATTCTTACCTAAGTCACTATTAGCCATAACCAACCAGTGGATCTATTGGTCTATGGCTAATACGTTACATACACTGCGATGCCCTACGACTGTGTCGCTATTGAAAGTTCTCTGGTTGCTCTCGGCTAATAGCGGTCTTAGCATGTTGCTTGGATCGTGCAGAAAACTGTCGCACAATTTGCGTGTCTGTGTCTTGAGTTGCGATGCGACATATACAAAAAACCCTTGAGATGGTGGCGGCGAAGGGACCAATTTTCACGGTAGGGGACACGTCTGCATCTGAGGAGTGGAAGGACTGCTTTCACTGTCAGGGAGACACCACCTATTCAATGCAGCGTCTTTCTCTGCGACATTTTATAGGACTTGTCCGTTCTCAAAAGGAACTTATTCACAGCCAAGACGTTGACGGCACTATCCATTAAATACTCCAATCTGCCTTATGGTGAACCACTGTGAACTGGGTGGAATGGGTCTCACGGGAACTCATTTTCTTCTAACTTGTTTTCGCTTATTACATTATAATAAATTTATTCTCAAAAAAGCAGATACAAAATTTATATAACCACGTGGAGGGCAATATGCCAATTTACTTTCCAGAAGCAAGGAAGGGACCATCCCACCAATTCCGATCAAGGGTCGTAAGGCTAAGGATCATTTATCATTTTAGCACTCTCCTAAGATAATAATAAAATTAATTCGGTAAGTGTTACCATATTAACAGAACACCAACAAATTTGTATTTAATAAAACACAGAAGATTTGTTTTACAAGCGTGTATTATTATAAATTATGCGTAAAATATTGTGCATAAACCGTAACTTTTAAAATAACTCTAAATTCGAGATTTATCATTTCAATAAACGCCGCCTCTAGACAAGAGTCTTGAGAGCCTGTATAAAAAATCCTCCTCTACCGGAAGGAAAATCCGTACCAGGATGGTATTGGGTTTGCGATTATTATTAGTATTAGTGGGACTTCCAAAATATTTATTAGAATAATCTCAACTCGTTTAACTTTTTCTCGGGAAACTCGATTGTTTCATCGCTGTGTCAGTAATATTTTCCCCGATTCATTTTTCTTAAGTGTCGGAACAATGGAGAAATTGCTCGGTGAAGAGTCAGCGTTTTTGTGTGCCCTTCAGACTGAGATAAATGATTTATCGTTCCACGTATTGTTGTCACTATATTTCCCTACTTTCCCTGTCGCAAAATCTTTTAATTTTCGATTATTATCAGTATTTTTGTATTTTTACCTTTTAAAAGTTTTTGGTGAACTCAATAGTACTAATATTACACTTGGTCCGATTTAGCTCCCATGTAAATCATGTTTCTAGTTTTGCTCTGTGAATTGCTGGCGAACTCGCGGTGACAGAACGGAGCACTTTGGTTAGGGGAAACTTGGAGGAGCGCAGACGTCATTGGAGAATCTCCCACAGGAGCACCAATCGAGTTAATAGTAACGATACGACCGTATAATTGGACGCGACACTCAGTCCTTGTTCGAGTTGAGAGAACAGAGGCCGAAACCAACTTGGTGAAGTACTCAACTCCGGTAGTCAGTGCCAATTGAGCTCCTCGTAACTTAGTATTGATCCGACGTCTTGTGATTTGGAGAGAATCTGGAGTGATGAAGACGCAACATCTCCGCGTAGTACTTATGTTATACCTCTGATTAGTTTTGATTGTTCCTACATTCTTGATTGGATACAAATTTGCTACTTTTTCCCCGTATGCTGTGTTCCCAACATCTTAAAATGTTGATGGGATTTTGTTGGTAGTTTGACATTTCGTGATTTTTACAACAATAACGAAAAATATTTCTCCGGACCCCTTGGTTTTTTAGTTTTTCACTACCCATTACCTAATTTTTATACAATGTAAAGATTCTCTATGGACGATATTCCATTATTTTCATATCGTCGGAATTTTGGACAAAACATCTCAAATATGTTACAAAATAACTAAAATACGCATTTTAAAAATTCGTAAATTTATCTCTAAAATGTGTCACTAATTGATTGATTATATGCGGGTTTTTTTTCATTTCACAGGAGGTATAGTTGTTTACTATACCGCTTGCACTCACTTGCCGTTTTGTAGTCGAAGCAATTACTATGTGTTTTAGTCATATTTCTTCATGTATTTACAAAAACAAGTCAAAAAAAGTCCGTTCTGTTAGAGGTTCATTCTTAGGTACTCCTTCTTTTGAAAGTAATTTTCTTATCTACTTCTATCCGTTAATACTTCCCGTCTCTTGCTTCGTGTCATCTTTTTCGTATTTCAATGCAATTGTCATCAATCCATGTGTATACGTTTCTAATATATCATATTTATTTGCTGTTTTCGATTTCTAGACAAAATATGAAAAATAGCAATGTGTTCCTTATTGGAAAGACACTTAAATGTTTTAAGTAGGCCTGATTATTTATGATCCGTAAACATCAGATATTATTTTCTATACGTTTTCTCTATGACAAGTAAATGCCCTTTGCCTTGAAATCCGGGGTGAGCCTCTCATTTTGTATTTGTAAATGGGAAATGCAGCGTGCTATTGAAGCTTATCTACACGGAGCGACGGGAGTTAGAAGTTTGGTGGAAGGTCATTGTTAGTAGGTGGGCCGCTTAGCAGGGTTTACCAACACCTTGGCCCCTGTGGAGGGGTTAGTAGTTATTGATACTAGGAGGAGCTGGTTAGAGGAAGGAAGGTTGGCTTTTCAGTAGTCACAGCTATATGAACCGGGACATTAATGTGAAAAGCTACAAATTTTCTGACCCCATCGAACCCGGGATGACTCGGTGAGAAGCGACAACACTACCATCTGCGCCACCGTTGGGACTCGTGAGTCTCCTTGTTCATTCGTCCTTGCACTTAACGCCATCTGATTTTCGCCTTTCGATTCTGGGAATTTGCGAGGGACAATGCGGAGTTGAACAAACTTCTCGGACGCCTCTTTGACCGAGAAACCTTAGTGAATTATTAGGCGTGAAACAATATTAGCGGATGGAGCCCAGAGCGGCGTGACTGCCGCCGAGGGTTTCGAGGTTCGCTTGCGTCTCAGGGCTTTCATTGTGCGTCTGGAAGGCCACCTGTGGTTCGGGGATAAAGCGCAGGAGGTGATTCGAAGAGGCGTGGAAGAACAGCGAAGAGAATGGTGACGGCGCCGGAAGACTCGGTGACATTTTGTTGCGGACCTTTGCCCTTATCTCCTGTTCATTGTGAGCGCTCGAGGTGAAGCGGTGGGCGTGGAAATGTCTTTGAAGCGCGACTCCACCCCTCCCGTGATCTTGGCGCCTCGACCGAGTTGTTCTCTGCGTACATCCGTTTCAGTCAGTCTTATATGAACTCAGGTATAAGTTCACTTATACCGACAGCGGAGGTCTAGTGCGTCTTCGCAAGCACGATAACGCTGAGCGGTAGAGCGTGGGTTCAAACTCGGCTCGGTCGAACGTGGTGAGGTTTTCTTCCCTCACCTACTCCAGACAAATGTCGATGCGGTTCCCTGGCAACCCAACATCTCCTTCCCAATTTTCTTACCCAAGTCACTAGATGTGGACCAAATTACCCGAACCTCACCTGAAGACATGAAATAATCAATAAATAAACACTTAGATACATTTCCTTCTCATCAACCTCTTCAATTTTTTTTGCTGTTCTGTTGTTTTTAGGAACTGGAAGATAAACTGATATCGTTCGCAACTAATGATATCACAATCTTGATTGTGTTTACGGTTGTCTAAAACCATGTATTGTAAGAAAAGTATGTGGATAGCAGAGCTTTATTCGGATGACGTATAGCAGAAACAAAATAGATGCAGGGTTTTTAATTAATTATGAAATGTGTTAAATCAGTACCTATATTTTCACAAAATGTATTCAAAATATGAGTCCAAAATATGAAATATCCACAGTGTGATTCGAGTGATGGATTTCGCAGTTGCTCTAAGGAAGATACCACCTGGGGGGGTGGGGGCGTTGTGCCTAGTGTACTAGTCTTCTACCTCTCGCGGGTTCAAACCCTTTCCGATCCAAGTAAAATTCGCGGTGGTGGGCGAAGTGGTGTTCGCGGCAGGTTTTCTCGGGGTTCTCCCGTTTCCCCTGCTATTCATTCCACCACAACATTCACTCATTATCATTCATCCCTCATTGCAAATCAACTCTTCATCACCATGGCTTCTTAAAGCCAGAGCGCGTGGAGTAAACGGCGAGTAAACACTGCCTTGAGTAGTCTCCCCATCGATATGCCGAACGAATACATACATACCACCTGGAAGATAATTTAGGAATTAGTACAACCACGGTAGAGACAATGTATAAGGTACAATTGGTGTGAAATGTGTAATTTTGCTGAAATATTTCTTAATATTTGTTTTGTTGAAGGATATCGAACTTTTAGTTCAATATTCCCATGTTTTTACGGGTAAATATTCTTGTTTTTATGTAGAGTACTTTTCACTTTTTTATGTCCATCTATTGGCTGTGACAAAGTAACATCTGGCGTGAGAAAATCGTTTCGCCATGATTCCCTGTAAAATTTATTCAACGACCGGGGAGGTTTCCGATTATGTACTCAGTTACGGCACGGTAAACGCGCGGTGTCGTTTCGGTTCGAATAGCTTTCTCCTTGTGCGAGACGCTCCTCCACCTTGCCCTTTCCTCTCAAATGGTTTTGCTTTTTTCGCCGCTCCGTTCACTCTAGTCTTCCAAGGCAAAACTTATATGAAATCAGCATTGGTTTTATGATGTATTAATTTTAGAAATTTTTTTCATACGAGATAAAAATTAATTTAGTGTGCCTCGTGTGTTAGATACAGATAAAATTGAATATCAAGTACTATTTTTTTGTGGTTATATTTTTGGGTTGTTTCCGTCAAATATTGTACTTTATTTCTCATTGCTCCATTTATAGTGGAAAAATACTATTTAATAAACGTGTTATGTCATAAAAACTGTTCCTATATTTCAATCAAAACGACAAATAGTGCGATTTAAACATTTTTATTAATTATTGTGCCTAACAAATGTTGTTTATTCTATTTGAATTCTGTGTTCTGTAACGATCTGGCAGCAATTGTCACGGGTTACAATACAGGCTATTGTGTGGACAGTCATTGACATAAGTAATCACTTCCGCGATGTCACCCTGTCACTCGAAACGCCTTTCATTTTCCTTCGTTGACAAATCGTTAGTTACCAAATTGAACCAAAATTTTGTCCTTGTTTTCATGGTCCCTATTATTTTATGTCGGTTTTTGAGTGTATATTGGAAATAATGTGTACTGTTTTAACGCTGCATTGTAAACAATGATGAACCACAAAACTTTATTGCTCCATTAACATATGATTTTTTATATAATTGAATGTGCCTTTTTAAACTACTTGTCTCGTTGGTTTTTCAATGTCGGGCACAATATTCGATGTATTTATTGTTCATATTTGCGTACAGAAATGTGTTAACTTAGTACAGTAGAACTCCAATTATCCCAACTCCAATCATGCAGATTTAAGGGAGAAACAATGTGTAAGATTGTGTATTTTAAATTACTGCTCTCTAAAGTATCATTATTTGCAGAGTACCGAGCTAACTGTAACCACGTAAGACTTGTACAATTAAGTTGTTTATGTTAACTATATTTTGTTAGTGTTTGTTTTTCCTAAGCAATACCTTACAATCCGATTTTCGCATTTTGCCGTAAAAACACTTTCTTGGTTCGTAAAAACAAATGCAATTATCCCGATATTTGATTATACAGACCTGGTCTGGTCCCCATCGATCCGGGTAATTCGAATAATGCAGTTTCGAAGAGAGAAAACGATACCAGTGTCGTGGATTTTGTAACTGCCATCGGTGCGTTGTCTCTTCCTGCGAAGTCAGTAGAAGTTCCACCCCTCGCGCGTCGCTGTCGCTGTCGCGATCTCCCTCTTCGGCGTCCGCTGTGAGTTTATCGTCGGTGCCGTTGCCGGTGTTCCTCTTTCCCACTGTCGACCGCGCGACTGAGTACCTTGCTCGCTTACGTTGTTTTTACAGCGCCGACGCTCCGTTGGGACCGATATTAGATTTACGACCCATGCCTGCGGGGGTTTATCGGGCTTGAATATCGCCCCGTATCGCGTCTGGGAGCCCTTGCATCGCCGTCGGCTCTCCATCTTCTTCCTCGTCATCCCTATTGCCTCCTCTTTTATGTCTCGCTTCCATAATGCACATTTTTGATACGTCATACACATCTTTTGTTTTTCACTTGTTCCTCGACCCTCTTGACTGTCTCGTTTTCTCACGTTCTTACTCTTCGTTGTACTCCGGAAAAAGAATAAAGAATATTGTATCCTCGTTCTTGTAGTGGGTCAGCAACTAAAGAATCACTGCCTCTCTTCCTGTTACCTTCTTCCCCCGCTTTCGCTTCCACCTGCGCTGCCTCCAATCCTGTCGTGCTTCCAGTTCGTAGACGCCCACTAAATCAACTGGAATTGTTTTTAGCTACAGGTCGGCGAAGGAGTTTATCCGTTTTTTTTGTCTGTTCACCTTCCATGAACTCTTCTGTTCCTTCTGAATAATTTGTTCGACCCGATTCGCGGGTTTCTGGTGCTCCCTGAGATTTTGCGAACGCGGAGATGAGTTCAGAGATAGTCCGCTGTACCTGCTGGAGCCTGTTCGACGTTTTTCATGAGACTCTTGGAAAACAATGAGAGATTCCTTATCGGGGAGATTATCTCACTGACTTTGAGGAAGAGGTTTTCCACTTCCAAGAGAAACTATTATGATGTTTAATACATAAGTTTTTCTAATCCTTTATCCACTTTTAACCTTTTAGTGCATAAGCTGTTTAACTTCAGCGGCGTCGGAGGTGATTGATAGATTTTATGATCACTTTACTGCAAATATTGATTTTTATTTCAAAATAAAATGAAGAAAAAAAAAAAACGTGTAGTGAAACACATGTAGAAGGGACTGGTTGGATGTGAGGTTCAAATTCAGAGGAAGGAAAAGATTTCTCCCAATATTGTATACGAACTACAAGGCTGGAATGTCATATCCAAATGATTGCAGAAATCCTTCCAGTTGTCAAATTTGGCTCTCACGTACTCGGGGTATTCGTACCTGAAGTGCTTTTCGGAGCACGTGTAAGTTTTGTGTTGTATTGCAATTTATTATTCTTTCTTAATCATGTATTTAGCATAATCTTAAAAAGAACTTTCTTTAACCAGCAAAAACGTAGATTTTAATGTTGTTTAAACCTGTCAACTCTGATTTACACTGTTTTACACGTAATTACATAATCCTTTCATTATAAATTTTGAGATAGAATTGTATTCGTAAAATTAGAGAACTAATGAAAGAATTTTGAAAATTTTAAGGGTTAATTTTTAAGTGCCATAAAGTTTCATAAAAATGTTTTGTTTAAGTATTGGATCACATTGATTTAACATGGCCTTGGCGTTAACAGAATTAGCTGTTTTACCTGTAATAAGGGTTCAGTTTTTTTTTAACAGTTCATGTTTTGTGTTTGAGGAATTATTTCTCCCTCAGTGAGGTACACATTTTATGTTTTTTCTTGAAGTTCTAAAAGTTATATCAACATCTATCGAGTTTCCTGCAAATATTTGCATTTTGTTTCTACGTCCTACAATTTTTTTGTTATCTAGATGGGTATTTCATCGTATGTACATTCTTACCTTCACATGCCAGGAAATGTATTTTAATTTTTGAAGTATAAATTATTTCGACGTTGCCGCGTCAACAAAACCAAGATTCTTCCATCTTCCAATCCTCTCCTTTTTTCCTAGTATTCAAAGTTTTCCTGAAATTGTTTCGGTTCTTCAAACGAAAAACGAACTTGATCTAGTTAGCCATTGCTTTGGGACCATCACATGTGTCTAATAAAATCGACGAAAACATGTATCAATATGTATTCTTTGTATCAATATTGATTCGAGTTCTGACAATCTCGATGATGGTCCTGAAATATAAATACCCTGCTCCCATGGACCCTTGCGTCCAATAGAACGGAGGTAGATGAGCGTTAAAATTCCCGTCCGTGTGTCGACAGTCTAACTTCCCTTTAGAGACGTTTTTATTGGCGAAATTCTTCCTGTGCGCGTGCACTTAAATAAATTGATTTACATCCGACGATCTTCTAGTTCAGAACTCCTCGACAGTTGTAGTCCACCGTTTTTCTTGATTGAGATAGAATTTCTACTCTTTTTTGTACCTTAAGGTAGTACTAGCGTAGGAAGAGTTAAAACCCTAAAATCTGAAATTGGCATAAGTAAACAGAGAAATAAATACTTATTGTGATTTCAACTTGAAAAACTTTCCTCGCCGGCCATTTATATGAAGTTTATGAAATTGATGGAGTAACAAATTGATATTCTATTAGAAGTCAAATTGATATTCTATTAGTATTATAACACGTAGCTAACTTTTTATCTTATCTAGGAATTTTTGCTGAAATTTTTCAATCCGCCTCTGCCTTAGGGAATTGATGGGATGGTCCCTTGCTTGCTTCCGGAGAGTAAATTAGTTTATTGTCATCCACGTGGTCATACGCAGTGTGTACTGCTCTTTTGACAATAAATTTATTTATTTAACACGCAGCGTCTAATGGAGAAAACACTTATCTTCAAAAAAAGATCTACTTTTAAGTAACCGAAGTTATGGAAATTTACTTTGATTTGTTGTATATTATCCGTAGAATTTGTTATATAACACAACATTTTTAAACGAGTCAAGCGAGCACATGAATATTGTTTACTATTAACTGATAGAAATTAAATCACGATTTTTCATCCTTATGATTCAAAATGTTGTGTTATAAAGCAATAACAATAAATATAAAGAAAACAGTTATACATTCCAGTGATTTGACTAACTAGGAGCGCTAGACATATATCACTCGATTCTACAAGATTTATATATCACTAGATTGTAGCATTCAAATATTAGTGAAGAATTTTTAAATGATAAAAATACATATATTTTTCTCGTTATTTACATGATGACATTATGATTGACATTATTTACTGAAATTGACGACATTATGTTGATATTAATGTGTCATAGTGAAAAGGTAGTAAGATCAGGCGGCACCTTTTCTCTGTGATTTGTTGTAGTGAACCCTGAACATCAACTCCAATAAAGGATAAGAAGTTAATTAACGTTTATGGGGGAAATAAACGTTAAGAGTATTTTTTTTTTTTTTTTTGCGTGTTGAATCGTAGAGTGGAGTGTATCTCGAGTGAGGGCTATGGTCTAACGTAGCAACGAGGGCTTGTTTTTGCCGAGGACCACTTCCGTCCGAAACTGGTTTCACGTCAACTTCCTTCGAACGGGGTGGTAGGAAGAGGCGGTGGGTGCGACCCATAAATTTCGACGTGGCGCAATTCCTTCTTTCCGCGTCCCCCGCCCTCTCCTCAATTCTCGATTCTCCGAAGTCTCCCCTTCGAGACGAATCACGTTCTTAGCTCAGATTCGAAAGTTGAGCAACAACTACACGAAATCTAATGGTACGTCTGGGCGCGATCTTGTACTTGCTAATGATATCATTGCACCCACGTAGTCAGTGATAGCGGATTGAAGTTTCGTGCTGGTTAGCATGGCGAATCGTGCGTCGTGGCATGAACGGTGTGGATTTTATTTTACAACTATTATTGTTCCGTATTCATTACTTATTCCGAATTACACCGAGAAATCAAATTGATGATCTTTGGTTTTATTCATTGCACAATGTAGTTTAGCGTTTTGTTCGAAGATCGGAAACAGCCATCTCAGCGACGTTATTGTAGTGATGGGAAATGACGAAATATCTTGTATGGTCCATACATTACAAAAATATAAATAATTCGTTTATAAGATTTATGGAAACATTCTCATCAACTAGTGTCGGAAAGTTTACCTCACAATCAAGTCGGTTTCTTATATCATCTCTAACGATATGCTCTGTTACATTTGATAGGTTTGCTGAAACTAGTAGCTGTTATGTTGGTTGATTTCGTGGAAGATTTGAAACATGTTCTGAAAAGAATAAACACAAATATTTTTCCGGGTTTGTTGAATGAAAAAAACAACGCTTTCAGTACTTAGAATGATTGATTATTTTTTGCTGTATAATTGTGCATCAATATGTCCTTATTTGTCTCAAATTGCTAAGTTTTTATTTATTTTTTCTTTCTTTCTTGCAGGTGAGTTTGATTTCGATGCAGATGTGCAGTGTTCATGACAAGAGTTTGAAGTAAGATTTTAGTGTTACGTAATGATACGTCTCTAGAAGTAAGAACGTACTCGTCAATCGTTAAGCTATCATTAAAAATGCATTAACTTCTTGAACTGTGTATAACCATTCGGTACAATTATTGTATAACTACTTTTTTTAGACTGATTCTTATAACAAACAATTATACTTTTTGTTTGACAATTTGTTCATCATATTACACCAAAAAGCTTGTTAAGTTACATACCATATATTTATCAAATGAATCTGTAATGTCATATCCCAATTATTTAAATGGCAAGGTTCCATATTTCTGTGAACTAATGTAGCTCTCTTTTTATATCAAAACAATCGATGGCGATTATTGAGTTTTGTCACCTCTGTCATTTCTAAAAGATAACTTATTTTTAAGATCACTTTTTCTCCCGTCGTAATTAAACACTTGTAAAATGAGGTATCCTCACTAATACTGTTTCGTGGTGTTAGGAAGTATTGTATTCATTTTAATACTATGTTTATGGACTATGTCTTTCATTAGTTTTAAAATAAACATTAAAAACGAATTATGGTAAATTCCTAGATTTCCTTCCGAGTGACAAAGCATGACTGCTCAGTGATTCGATAAAGAATGTATTTAGATCATAATCTACCTCCTAGGTGACGCTAATAAACGTCGAAGAAAATCAACAGAATTGAAATCATTACTGTTGTTGCATCAAAGAAAGTAAACGACATTTATTTTGTTGCCCTAAAAAACGAAATTCTGAATAATCTTCGTTCATGCAATTTCTTTAACAATATAGTAAGCCCTCTTATAATACTATTACTGCAAAATCTTCGCAAGTATCCTTTAGTAATTTTTATACTCGATCCAAAGAGTGGAATTCAATTCAAGTTGAACCGAACACGATCGTTGTCAATAGGGACTCGTCTGAAGTTGATGCTCGAACCCTGTAGTAATTTCGTGTTTTCCGATTACTCCAGGGCTTATCAGTGGCGTATTGGAGATCATGACGTCTTTGCGATCAACTCAAAAACTGCAGCAATTTACTCTACAGCCGAATGTAAATTTTCTGCCAGCAAAATGATTGGGAGGAGGGGATAGAGTGGGCGTTCGTCCATGAACGCTTAATAAATAAATACTGTTATCAGTGGCCACCGTTCGCTGGCGCCAGTGTTCTCTCTTGCGCTTGGACCTCTATTTGTTTTTTGTTTTTTTCGGGGAGGGGGTGCATTTTTATTGTCCCTCCCTCGTTTTTTCAATTCGTTTCAGTTTCAGCGTTCGGATGGCGCTCGCGTTTTGTAATCCGCAGATATCGATTACGAAGGGTGCGGTGGAGCGTATGGCGGCGTGGCGAGGGGACAAAGGAATTCGCCACTGTGAGTGCGAGATGTGTGTAGAACGCGTTTATACCTCCTACGTGAATGGATATTTGGACGATATACGGATTTATTCGTGTTTAAATTGTATATTTGTTAGTGACGCATCGAGTATGTTTGTAATTCAAACGGACAAAAGTTTCGTTGATTGGTGTTTTCGACAGGTGACCCCGAATCGATCGTGATCTACTGAACGCACTGTCAGATCTCTATTTGGCCTCCTGACTAAAAGGCACATTGGCTTGGGCGTTTTGCCCAAACGTCACAACGTATCAGTTTTGCCGATATGTCTCTTTGCCCATTTGTCGTACATTCACTTGAACTCTTCCCCATGAAGCGATAAGTCTGAATGAGGGCGTCGGAGTGAGGGCTCGGTAGTTGATGCAGCGGCCGGTAGTTGACGCGAGATATTATTACTTCTAATTTCCGAGATAAGGCAGTTCGAAGGGAGCGCAGAACGCGCAGAGGCAGTTGCTTCTGACGCGGATGGAAGTTAACTGCTGAAACTTCATTTCATTTGCGGCTGTAACTTTCGGTTCGAGTGTGATTCTTCTCGCTGCAGTGCGGTTCGACGGAAAGTAACTCAGAAAGAAGGATCAAAGTAGGGTAGAGTGGGGTGTTGGAAAAATTACGATAAGGCTCGGTGGAAACTGATCCTGGAAAAAATATTCGAAGGAAGAAGAATATGGCAAGCTGGTTTATTGAGGATGAAGTGTGGCTCATCATTTTTTCTTTTTTTTGACTGAAAGGGTTACAAATTTTGTGAGAGAATAAACCGTTCGAATCACAGTGGATAAAACGAACCGTATATTTTCAGTTGAGAACGATCTCTGTTGAAATTTGGGTCCTTTCCTTGACGTGATAGTACAATTTTGCCTCTATTAATTTATTACATTTTCTAGAGGATCAAAATCTTTCCACTTAACATCTTTCAATATTGTGCTCATAATATTTGCCAGAGATATTTAATCTCAAAATTTGTTGTTCGCTTTGTTGTTGTGACGTGTGTGTTGACTTGTTTTCCGATCTTAGTTTTCCTTCTATTCCAAGAAGGGAGAAATAATATTTACTTCAGTCTTGGGTCGCAGAGACATTTCTGAGAAGTAGATTAGCTTGTTACGAAACGTTTGGAGCATTTGAAATGGTTTTATCTCCACGTACGCCGAACATCGTTTTTACGTGGTGAATATTCTCTGGTTTAGAGCAACCTATCATCATCCCGGATCCTCTGAAGTGAAATACCACGATTCACCGCTTTGTCGTGATGTCATCCAATAGCGACCGCGTCGTTGTGTGCCGGCTTGTGGTCCTCGGCGGCGGCGGCAAGAGCTGGGCGTGGTTTTGCGGTATGGTGTGTTTCGGGTGAACCGCAGGAATGCCTTAACCAGTTCGGTGAACGCGAGATACGCCCGCGTTCCCTTTTCTCTCGCCCTCTCCGCGTCTTCAACCTAGTGCAAGGCGCAGTGATCGTCTTCTGGAGTCTCTTCCTTTTCTTACCGCCTCATCTCGTCTAACGAGGAGCGTCTCCGCTGACGCATCAAAGGGAAGGAATTAAACTCCCTTTTAAAGGGATTGCGGAAGCGGTCTCGGCGCTCCTTGATTGAGCGTCTTGCCGCCAAAGAGAATGCTTTCCTAACAGCGCATTGTGCGTCGCAAGTGTGCTCTATAAAGAAGTATTTTGTCGTTAAATGGATTGTCCATTATCTTGTAGGATGTTCGTTCGATCGGAGTATTGTATTGACTAAACCAGTAAAATGATCTTTGTTTATTTTGAACGGGCGTGTTTTAGTAAAAACAAATAATAAACGAATCATTCCAATTTGTGTGTCACATATTTTCAATAACATTCTTCAAATTTAACTGCGTCAACATAAATTTCGTATTCCCTAATTTGTGGGTCAGTGTGAATGCGACGACGGAAAATCAGGACAATGTTTCGCTTCATTTACTTCCCAGAGATAAGCAAAAGCGATCTACGATTTATCTTTTATAAATATAATTTGCTTGTGACCAACAAAAATGAACCCATTGAAACATAACTTCACTTGAGATTGTCTCTTCACCCGTAGTGTTACTTGAACTAAAATACGAAAGAAACTCAAAATAAATTAAAAATGATGACTTTATGATTTCAATAAACTTATTAAAAAAACGAATTAACTCATTTACAACTAGGAATGACTTAATATTTTGAAAAATAAAATTTAACCAGTGCCACGTGTACCTTAATATTCTGTGTTTTTATTTGATTTTTTCTTCTCTCTGCATATATATTTTGCTTTCCAAGTAGATACAGGTGTTTTGTCTATAATGTATTCTGAATCGTAATGCGTTCCAAATATATCGTGAGTAAACACTCGAATGAACCCTGATGTCTTCTCGTGAGTTCTTGTTAAATCAGCCTCATTAATAATGGAAAATTAATCCTTCGAGGTGAAGAAACACTCTCCCATTCAACTGCGTGGTCCCTCTCATTTCTTTCGTATGCTCGAAAGGTATGTAGAAAGCAGGTGGGCATGAGCATTAACATCCACGAGCTAAATGAAGGGTTATCGTGCATTATGTAAATCTACAAAACACCAAAGTGACTTCTTATTAATACCTGTTTATTCATGTGTTTTTTTTTCTCCCAACTGGTTTTTATTGGGGGGATGGCACCAATTTGGTGGGATGAATGTTTTGTGGCATTCCTGTAAATCTGAATATAATTGTATATATTATGAACAGTTAGGTCCTAAATTATTAGCCTCTGCAATAACAGCATTATTGTGTTCATCACTCTTACAAACGGACACACTACTACCAACGTTTTCTGTATTCTTTTCAATATACATGAATTCTACTTACTGGGTTTAGTTCTGCGCTGTTCGCTGCACGACCCTGTTCCCTTATCTCGGAGAGATNTAGAGCTCAAGGTCCCGGGTTCGAATCCCGGTCCCGTCTACCATTTTCATTCGACGTAACATGACGAATGTGAGTATATATGTTTCACAGTTTAATTTCTGGCCTGGTACAACGGAGAATTATCTTTCAGTAGTCGCAGACGGTTTGTTCCGTAAAAGGAAAAACCTCGAAGAGTGGACTACGACGTCCAAAGTATGTTTCCCTTTTAATGGTTTACTATTCTACTGATCGGTTATAATTGTTCCATTCGGTTCCATCCCTCATGTCAATTGTAGGTGACTCAATCTCCCTTCGAACCGATTCATAATGTGGTTTTCCGGGTTAATCACTTTTTGGTGCGTCATCCACTTGGGTCTGTCTCATTTGATCTGCGTTTTCCTTTTATGTCGTTTATTATTTGTGCTGTCTTCTTCCTAGTTTATCTTCCTGTCGCTTTCGAGAATTAGAGTAATGTCTTGCTATGACGCACCGTCCACTTCTGAATCTTCAAATTGTCGTCAAATGACTTCTGAATTGCTGTCGACGTTTCTAACTTGTCTTTTAGTCTATGTCTCTGTGTCTCACTCACAAGCTTCTTGAGGATACAATAAATATTTTTTTGGGCTAAACTGAGAAAAGACAGAATTTAAGTTCCCCAAGATGGGATATGAGTTCTAAATTCAGAGGAAGGAGAGGATTTCTACGAACTTTGGGTAAGACGTCCCAATTTTACAGTTCGGATAATTTAAAGTCGCATTCATATGTTTGGAGAAATTCTTTCCCTTCTGAATTTAGATTTCACATCCTGACCCGTTCAATCAGAGAAAGATTTACGTCGTGGCGCATTCGTCTCTTGTGACTCACACATTTGTATATTGACTCCTTATCTTAACAAATTCTGTATCATAGCTGTTGGTGGATATTTGTTTGGGTGAATTATGAAAAAATACGTTTAAAAAGTGGAATGCGGTAGACTTTCTTTTGAGTATTNCTCACACATTTGTATATTGACTCCTTATCTTAACAAATTCTGTATCATAGCTGTTGGTGGATATTTGTTTGGGTGAATTATGAAAAAAATACGTTTAAAAAGTGGAATGCGGTAGACTTTCTTTTGAGTAAACACACAGCAATTGAGTATGGTAGCTCTGAGTAAGCAAAATATTCATCTCTTAAGCAGACAATACAGAATAAATATTTGCGGATGAGTTGCTACGTCCTTGCCGAGGTCTCGCCGCGTTTCTCTTTCCACACGCTAGCTTTCCAGTTTTCAGCCGCCGTCAGCGCTGCTTTGCGAAACACGATACACTGCGTCATTATTATTAGCCTCGGAGTAACGCGACGTGCGCGAACAAGCGACTCCCTTGTCGACGAAAGCGATTAGGAAGAGGTCGCGTGAGGAGCAGCAGATGAGAAGGCGCGTGCGAATACACGCGCCACGCTGCGCGAAAGCGATAGACACCGTTGCCGACTAGGGACGTCGACGCCTCGCGCGAACGAGGAAGAGGCTGAGGATTTGTATTTCAAGGGCAGTGGCGTATTCTATTGGGATGCTCTGGAGTCACTTCGGATATCCAGGTCGTTAGGATGTGGTCAGGGCAAATCTTGTTGACGTTCGATTGGATAGCTTATTTTTTCCCTTGAAAAGCAACTGTTAATCAAGATTTTTTCTCGTTCAAAATCATCGATGTGATAAAAAATATAATAAAACGAAATGTAAACACTGATGGAACGCAGAATGTGGAGGTCTAAGACAAAAATATCTCAATGAACCACAAATTCGAATAGATAAGTATTAATCAATATTACGACGTAGAGAGTAGACGTGTTTATTCGACAGAACACAATGTATCGACCCGTGTTTAACGTCAAGTAGTGTTCGCGATTCTGAAGGTTTAAATAATTATCGTAATATTGATTTATCTTTTATCTAATGGATGACGAAAACAATTTATGTTCAGAGAGACTTTGATTTGTGAAGCATTTTCATACACCAAGAGCCAGTTTATTACAGCCCACGCAACAAAAGAAAAGTCGGTGTTGTCGTATGTCTGCATCGAGCGGTAACCTAGGTAATGACGGACGACGGAGTGCCACGGCACCCACACAGAGACACATCCGTGGAAACGCTAACTTGAGGCTGTGTCCTTTCCGCCAAAGGTTAGAGATCAAATCCTCTGTCCGTCACAGTTGGCATATCAATTACTATCGGTTCTACGAGTCGGCTAATGTAGGCGGAAGCATCTGAACGTAAATCCGATCCTGCTGACACGAGTAAAACGCCCTCGTGTTTAAACTGAGAGGAAGAATCAGCAATCTCTCTATGCTGGTATTGGCTCCGCGACTTTTACCTGATTTTTGGACTCCATCATTCCTTTTCATTCGCTGCGGTCACTGTAACAAAATATTGGGTAATAGCATTAAATTGGCTGTAGCTAGCCAATGCACGATCTGCTTCAGTGAAGTTGTTGCGTACTCACCCATTTCAATACTTACGAATGCGATAAGAATTCGTGGAAGTATAAAACGATGCGTTTTCGATCCCGGAAGATGATTGAAAAATTCTGTTTAACGTGATGTTACGTTTATTGCGGCAAGTTCACCCCCAATATCCGTAAGTAAGTTTCTAAACGTACTTTGTATCCTTGTTCTATCCAGGATAATATTTCATGGTTTGTTGTGTCATTTAATGTCTTTTCAATAACTATTTGATTCTCGGTGTGTGTTGTGTAATAAAAATGCGAATAGTCATACATGATCCGTTAACAATACAAGAATACCAATACTCGTTCCGTTTACGGTTTTAAAGATTTTCCATCTTTCTACAGTCTCCGTGCAATTTCCATAGCGCAGCGAACTCCGTGCAGAATTACTTCGTTGCACATGTTTCGTATTGCGTTTCGTTAGCTTCCGCTCTTGCAAGATGCTTTCCTTTGTTGTGTTTTTTTTTCACGCGCGTTCCCGTCGTGCATACATACGCCGTTGCTTCTTACATCGTTGATGTCTGCACTCTTCGTGCGTTTTCGCTGCCAAAAACACAAATGAGTGGAATTTTGATCACGTCGCAAATGAAGTAGTGTTCCTTCACGTATAATAGCGCTTAATGTTTATTTGTTTCCTGTCGTGTTGCGAGGTTCAGGCTGTGTCCTTTCCGCCAAAGGTTAGAGATCAAACCATTTCCCCATCGTGTATGAATTGGATGAAGGAATAGGGAATGAGAGATGTTGGTTTGTCGGGGAACTTGTGGCAGGGAGCAGACATTGATCTGCAGCAGGTTAGGGAAACCCTAGCTCTTAATGTTTGTTTCATTCCAGAGGCAAAAATGGTTGTTTACATGAAAAATAATATATTGTTATCCGAATCGATGAGTGTTAAATGTTGAGTGATTTCAATAACATTTTAAATGGGATTCTATTTCCCATCAATGTTCGTTTTAAAAAAAATGCTATAAATACTAAATACGTCAATTGATCTTGTATTTTTTTCACACCATTGTCTAGTACTTTCAAAATAAATTATTAAACTTCAAAATTATTTTCCTGTATTCTGTTAGTAACCGTTTGTAAACAATATATTCCGAATAATCTATAGTTGATAATAATACCTTTACTTGTGAACTATTTTTTGTGTTTTATTAATACAAATTTGTTTGTATTCTGTTCATATTAGGTAACTTTTTATTCTCATCTAAGGAGTGTGTTGAAATTTTTAATCCGCCTCTGCCTTAGAACCCTTGATCGGAATTGATGGTAAGGTCCCTTGCTTCCAGAGAGTAAATTAGTTTACTGTCCTCCAAGTAGTTATACGCAGTTGTAACTGCTTTATTGACCATGAGTTTGTTTATTTAAATTTTCTTCTGTCGACCACATATTTATCTCTGATCGACTTGACGAGTGAAAATGGAGGACGTTTTAATAACCCCCGAGAGACGTATGAAACGCGCCATCTCTATTCAGATTCATTTGGAGAAGCTTTCTGTTTGCGCAGTGGCTTCGTGCGTGCTTTCGTCGTACCTTGGGTCATTGTGGCGAAGTGTGTCAACTACGAACAGTGTGGCGGGAGCTCTCTTCCCTGTTCGCGTATTGCGTTTCGACGACGCTCTCCGGCCAGCGCCTCTTCGTTTCCGCGCCGATGTGTTCCTAGTGCTTCGCTTGCTAGTGAGTGCGCACTGAACATGTTCTCCGTGGGGAATTCTCTCTTGCTCCGCTAAGCGAATTGCGCTCAACCTCCCCCCCTCCCCTCCCAACCACAAATTCAACCTTGCCTCTCAACTGCTTCCTCTAATGCAAGTAACTGTATGGTCATCGTTACAGAGATTTTGTAAGTGAATCGTTAATTTTTTGTTAAGTTACATCGATATTATCATTCTACCGTTTCACCGTTTTTTCTACTTGTTTCAAAATGAATTATGTTATTTACGAATATAGCTGTCTGCTAATTTGACATAATTTTAACAATATTCTCGTGATAGAGAAATAAAATCCTAAATTGCGGTGAATCGCACCGCCAGGCAACAGATTAATTATGTTATGTTGAATGAAAATGGGCGACGGGACCGAGAATCGAACTCGGGACCATCTCCCATTTTCATTCAGCATAACATTATTAATATTCTCGTCTACTAAAATATTTCTAGTCTATTCGAAATAGTATAATTAACAATTTTGTTTGATCCTAATATCTTCTTTATTCTTGCTGGTACATTCACACTTGAAGATGAACCTTTCTTTCTTGTCCGCTATGAATTTCGTTTTGTCACGTATTCTTCCCCATTGTCATCTTCCAAGAACCGCTGTCTTTGTCACCTATTTTCACGTTCCCATTATAAACCGTTTGGTGTTACTTCTCATTTCGTACTCTCGTGTTTTTTTTGCCCCTTTGCCTCCTTATTCTTGCAAGATAAAGTGTTAAAATCGCCTTATGGTCACTGTTCTTTATTCGTGGAGAAGTGGCTCTTCTTTGGCTATGAGCTTTAGCATCGTTAACCTCTTCCAGTTGCTTTCTCGCCTCTGATTGCAGTAGTACGTAAAAACGTCCTCGTAAGGGCACCCTTCTGTTTCTATCTTTGGAACTAAACTTCCTGTAAGTGACTATTGCACCCTCGCCCAGACTAGGTTTTGTCTCCTTCGCCATCGTTGCTGGCATCTGCAATTCCCATTGTGCGAGCCACTCAATTAGACGCTGCGACGCTCGCTTTGTCGCGCGGGAGAGCGTGTGGTTGGTTGAACCGCGGAGACGGAGAACGACGAGGACGCTCTACGGCGGATGTATCGGCTCACCCTAGCCGCCCACGCAGCCACCGCCGTCTCATTTTCCTCTGGATCACATAGTGTGTCTCAGCGGACGTTTGTTTGGTGCCGGTGACGAAGGAGATTGCCATGGACCACCGTAGTGGTTGAGATTGCGATGATTGCAGAGACGGCGCGGCGATGTTTGGCTTCGGTGACTGCTACTAGCTCCGGGTAGAAGGAATGTTTACATGTTTGTGTTGTTTCGCGGTCGTCTATGACGGGGATATCATACATCTGGGAAACTCGACCCTTCTCAAACAATTTTGAAATGGGAGGTAATCATACTAAGGGTGATTGAAATTAACGTAAGTCCATTCGAGCTATTTATTGACAGTAAAATGGTTCTCAGCTACTCCATACATTCTAGCGTGAGACGGATTGCCGCATTGCTTTGGTCCTCAGCCACTAGGGTCCTTGCAGATAATTACTAGAGAGTGTCTGGACTATGAGTGCTGGACGGGATGGGAATGGAATCAACTGGTCCTGTTTCAAGACCAATCGATTTTGAGGCTCTTAACGCGCACTTTCTCCCTCTCTGCCGGCTTTTTTAATTTCACTCCTCCTGCCTCAAAATCGGCTTGTTATGTAACAATATAAATCGGCCAATAGGCCTCGTGTCCGCACTTCTGCATCGCTGTTGTATACAACCCACTTACAACATGTTGGCTTAAAACATGTGTATGCACATTTTCACGATAATTGTATTCGTGTAAAATACAGAAACTTAGGTGATTAGGGATAACGAGTGAGCAGATTTTAGCAAAATAAGTGGCATAGTTGTAGGTGGGCCACGAAATAATAAGAAACAACATATTTAGAAGATAATTTCGCTTTCCTGGGACCTTAAAAAAACAAATAATTTACATATCTACTTCCGAAGATTCTTAATCACATTTTGTCTATCGGAGGAGATACATGAAAATGATATGTACTTACAGCGCGTAATAAAACGGCGTGACAAACTGGAGAATCGTTGGGTAGCGAGTGGAACCTTGGTTGAAGGTATGACCTTTAGCGACGTTCTTCCAGCGCTCCTCATTATGAAGGTGAGCGCAGGCAATAAACATGCGTCGTGCGGATGCATGGGGCGAGACGGAATGAAGGTGTGGGCGTCTCGCGGCTTCACTCCCCACTGCGGCGAAATTGCTTTTCTGTGACGACTAGGCCAGGGAGGATACGTAAGGGATTTTCTAACGATACTCTTTAATAGTTTGCTTTTTGTCGTTGTTCGATTTTTCCATCAAAGTCACTCGTTTGTGGCACACATCAAACGAATGGTACCAATTCTAGTAAGAAGTATCAAATTCGTAATAGACGATTTTAATTGTTTGTTTCAACTGGGGATATCCCCATTCTTGAACTGGGGATATCAAAACGGTTTCTAGTGTAATGAAATATGGGTCTTATAAATTCGAAAAACAGTGGAAAATGGGATATCCCTTTTCATGCAGCCTACTTATGTAGATTAGCGATCATTAACTCGTGACATCTATCAAGATATTTATTCGTTTAAGATCTTAAATTAAACGAAAACTCCTTCCTTCATCATGTACCAAAGTGGCGTCGTTTATGCCACATATATTCGCTGTTGAATATATGTTCAGTGACAATGGAGTTGTAAAACATTTTTAAACATTTAATTGTTTTATGATGGTCGTGTATTTTGGTTCATATAATCAGTTAACGATGTGCTCATGGAATGAATTAATAAGTCCTACGTAACAAAAGCGGAGGGCGATGAACCATTGACTCGTGATCTTACTATCGTGACATCTGCACTTCGATCTCTCGAGCGCTGGCGGCGCACAGCGTGTCGTGCGTGCGTGGGCGNGTATAAGAGACAGCTCTCTCGGTTTCCACCCATCTGCCATCCAGCCAAGCCACACGAGGCGATCGGTGCGCCTCCGTGTCTCTCTCACAGGAGAGAACAATGCCCGGCGCCCTGCTGCGTCCTCGTTCTTTCCCTCCCACCTGCTTCGGCGGCGGTAGCTCGGAATGCTGGGCGCGGCGGCACTGGACCACCTCTTCCTCCACTTCGTACTTTCTTCTTACATCTTTCTTTTCTCCTTTGCCGTTTCACTCCTCTTTGCGAGGGGACGTGTGGCGCTCCGACTGCTTCGCGTTCTAATCTTCAACTGTGCACATGATAATGAAGCACGAGGTGAACATCAGATGTGGCATGTTTTCATACCGCGTAAATTCTTATAGCTGTCTCACCCTGGCGATAAATAAAATGGTGTTTTTTTTTTTACATATTTCATTGTGACGTGGACATCTAACAAGTAATTTGAGTACGTGGTGGGTTTTACATTTATCGGTCAGTTCCACTGACCAACTCGATTGATCTCGACTTGCCGTGAAATGAGTAAAGACGTTTTTCAAAAGCTGTTTACGCTAAAGTGAAACCCGTCCCGCGTTAACTCAATCACGACCAATGGCGAATCTATGATGGAGGGGCAAAGGGGGCTGTAGCCCCCCCCCCCCAATTGGACCTGACCTCTTAACATATAAATTGAAAATGATAGATGGCATACTTTGTAAAAGTATTACCAGAATCATAATTGTTATTAGTTATAATTCTTATTGTTAGTAATAATATAATTGTTATTGGTATTAATAAAACCGGATTAATAAAATTAATAATACCAGATTAATAAAATTAGTAATAACTTCAAAAAATAATTTTTATTGTTATTGATAATACCAGATTGTTAATTATTTATTTGATGCATTTTATTTAAAGGTAATATTTATAAAATTGTGTTGTAAAACCTAATTTTTAAACAAAAATGCTTCTCGGTTAGCCTGCCCCCCACGTGGTTACGTTCTAGATTCGCCACTGGTCACGACCAATGAGAGCGACGGAAATCTCTTTCTTCAGTTATATTGGGCTTTACAATGCATCTGTTAACGTTTGCACATTCTTCTCTTTCATGAAAATCTTCTGTCACACCTATAATAATCGATTGTATGTTGTTGTCGATACCATACTTATCGTCCCGGGGATTTCAGTACGAATTACTTGTCACTTTTATTCATTTTCTCGTAATTTATTTTTTTCTGGTTAATATTGTTCTAAGTCTGTTCATAAATCCAGCTTCTTTCACTCGAATTTTCTTTATCCCCTAGCTGTGTGTTTACGACTGCGAACGTCAGTTCTGTGTTCTGTTATTGCGACCACTGCACGAAAAGAGCCATTCAGTCTTTTCGTGTCTGACCCTGAAAAAGGGACAAAGTCTCGCGAAAGCGTCTTCAACTAGTTTCCTGAATCGTCCAGACACCAGCACCGTCCTGCGCCCGACTGAGAAAAGCTCTAAATTGGGTTGTGTCCCAACGTTAAGGGCATTTTAGTGATTACGTTCAGTATTAAATTCTATGACGAAATTCAAATAAAATATGTGAACAAATTATCGACTTCATAGTTTGATTTTTTAGGACCCGTGATGTGTGTTTATATTAATTCATTTACTGTGGAACGTTCTTTAACGGTCACTTCTCAATCGCCGATATTTCTCTATAGACGTCACTTTACTCGTTGAACGTACTGAAATGTGCAATCCTTCACTGCCGTAGGACCCTTGATCGGAATTGATGGGATGGTCCCTTGTTTGCTTCCGGAGAGTAAATTAGGTTATTGTCCTGCACGTGGTCGTAACAATTTTTGACGATAAATTTATTATTAACTCACAAAATCGGACACTTCTCAATAGCAGACAAATTTTAAGGTTCTTCTAGTCCCAGAAGTGTTCGGTATAGAGACGTCTTATTATACTTGCATAGAATTTTGCGGGATTCTATGATTACGAAACGATAATCGAGTAGGGCACACTACATTGTCAAAGCAGTTTCATTGAAACCACAAATCCTTTTCATTGTCGATATCGTGTATTGGCAATCTCATCTCCCTCACGGATGCTACCGATCTTGTCGGAGCAGAGGCGAGCACTCCAACGTGAGTGCCACCCGCTCCGAGTAACTGTGAATAGCGGTACGAAGACGCCCGTGCTCGAGAGCGAGCGGTTGACCGCGCCGCGCCACTGGCAGACTTCCCTCGTAATGGACCGTGTGTTGTTGTTCTTCTTCTTGGGCGATCGGCGCGTGCGAATCGCTCGGTCGGTCTGTCGGGTGTCGCGTCGCGTCGAGTCGAGTCGTCGCTTCCCAGAAGCTCTTCAAGCCCCCTCGGAACGAGCGGAGAGCGAGCGTGGCCATTGTGCGTCGTGGCGTAGAAGCTTCCTCCCTGCGACGTAGATGAGTTGGGAAATTGTCTGCGCGCGAGTGGTCGCCTCTATTCACGTCGCTTGTTTCTCCGCCGCGGTCACTGGTGGCAGGCTCCTTTTGTTTATTTCTGCTTCCTTTAACAAAAAGGGTATTCTATTCGTATTTTTTAGTTTATTTGTTGTTGTTTTTCGTCGCTGAAATGTTTCGGCTGGTGTTTCTCAAGTTTGATTTAGAGGTATCTGGAATGCGAATATTGTTTAAGGTATGTTGCGTTTTGCCGAAAATAAAATGTTGAGCGCACTTTTCATGTGAATGGATCTAACTTCAGTTTCTCTGCGATCTGCAAACTTGAATATTCAATACATCACATCATCTGACAGGGAGTTAAAGCTTGTGTATTGTTTTCATATCCCTGAGAGTTTAGAACAGAAGTTTTAACTTTGAGAGAAATCTGAAAAATACTAAAGACAGGTGACTTCATTTTTACCTAAGTAACTACCACTTGTTTCAACATCTATAATTATTATAATTAGACATTCACATACCTCTATGTTAATGTTAAAAATACATGTTAACTAACAAAGAAGTGCATTAAAGTGTATTAAACAAACAATTGAAAGTAAAGTACATGTTAATTAAAGAAATGGAGGGTCAGTACATCATAGGAAAAAAAATTGTCAAGAATTTTTGACACATGTTTCTTTTACTTTCTTGTGTAGATGCAAAATATGTGAATTTTCTTTTAGCCCACAATATATTTCCATTTAGGGATCGAACATAGATACCCCTGTCACCAGAATATATTTAAATGCTCATCAGACCAAACCTTTCACGGATGGAATCATGCCGCGGGTCGTAGTTGGAAGTCCCCTAGATTATTGCAAACATTTTCATCCCGCACTTCCCGTTCGACTGATCCGCCCCGCTCAGCTCAGGTGTGAATCACCCACTAATGTGCCAGTTTTCTGTGGGGTGGGGAGTGGGTGATTCATACTTTAGTCGCGTGCTGTTAAGTACGGGTTAAGAGAGCGGGAGAACTTCAATCTTACTGGGAGTCATGGGAGATAAAAAAAAAAAACTTGCGTAAATTGAATCCTTATTTGTGTTGGTAAAATAATGTGATTTGTTGCAAGTTTTTCTTTATTAAAAATATTTTAAAAATTGAAGTATTTTTTTCAGTTTCTAAGAAGAGATTGACATATGTGCTAATAGTTGGTATAATATTTTTGTGAATTCAAGAGGTGATCTCAATGCTTGGGTTAGTTTTGAGTCGTGAGTGTCCCTCGCTTTCCGAAACATGATGTAAATAAACCTATTCATTAATTCGACT
Source organism: Laupala kohalensis (assembly GCA_002313205.1). Taxonomy (NCBI): domain Eukaryota; kingdom Metazoa; phylum Arthropoda; class Insecta; order Orthoptera; family Trigonidiidae; genus Laupala; species Laupala kohalensis. Next base: position 346,650 of record NNCF01126227.1, on the reverse strand, counting down.
TGAATTCTTGCACCGAGAGATCGCGCTTCGATGTAAAATCCAAATTCAGAGGAAGGAAGAGATTTCGCGTAACCTTTGAATGTGACATTCCAATCTTGTCGTATTCGAACTTTGAGGTTGGTATGTCGCATCAATGGAGAAATCCTTACTTAATTTAGTAGTGTTTTGTCAATGAAAAAAAAAGTGATTTTAAAATTCAGATTACAAGTAAAGAAGCTAAGTTTCACCTTCAACGCGCTGATTCCGTGAACAATCATGGGATTGAATGTTTGTTTTATAATGAGGAAATTTTTGCTATACGACACAGAGATCAGATTTGGATGTGATTTCAAAATTCAGAGCAACGAAAGGATTTCTCCAGACCTTTGGATGAGTCATCTTAACCTTATAGTATCCGATTTGCATGTTGGGATGTAATAATCAAAGGTTTGGAGAAATCCTTTCGTTCCTCTGAATTTTGAAATCACATCCGTTCCTAGGAGACTCATATCCATTGAGTTTTCTCAATGCTGTGACCTGCTATCGTTGATGGCGTGTGGAGCACCAGCCATGGCAGTGATTGATTTGTAGTGTACCTGGCTGTAGACACCGCAGTGATGCCACTCGTGAGGGCTGTTAGCTATAGCGACACAGAGGCATCGGCGACCCCACCCGTGGCTCAGGTGGTAGTGTTGTCGCTTATCACCAAGTCATCCCGAGTTCGATTCCCGATGAGGCCAGAAATTTTTTAACTTTTCTCATTAATGTCCCAGTTCATATAGCTGTAACTACAGGAAAGCAAACCTTCCTTTCTCTCTCCAGTTCCTCCTAGTATCAATAACTCTTCGTATTACTAACTACTTCTACTAACCGCCCCACGTGGGCCAAGTTGTTGGTAAACCCAGCTAAGCGGCCCACCTACTAACAATAGCCTTCCACCCAACTCCTAACTCGCTCCATGTAGATAAGCTTCAATAGCACGCTACATTTCCCATTTACAAATACAACAATAATTTAATCGACAACGTGAAGCGACGTGTGGTGACGTCGCGTCGGTCGCTGGCCGGGAATTTAATTTCCGCGTTGCAGACCGGCGCTTGTCACCGATGCGCCCGACACTCGTTATTGGCCGCGGAATCCACAGCTTCCTGCCAACACTCCCAGTCAGCAGGAGAACCGCACTGAAGGTGATAGATAATATCGGGATGGATCTTCCTGCAACGGCGTTTGTCTCGCATTTCCTATTTGCATTCTTAAGCATTGTTTATTTTTATTGTCATTGTATATTACGTATGAGCGAACTATGTGTTATGATTACGAGTACTATTGAGGCTCAGTTCTTCATGGATTTTCTTATTAGACAATCGTTATGCATATTGTGGGGAACACACAGCGTCTAGATAATGAATGCCGTTACAACTGCGGTTGTAGGCCGCAGAGGATTCATTGATGTGAGATTGAGCCATATGCACTGAGACATTGAAGGGCAATGCTTTACAATTTTTTTGGTTCATACGGCAAACGAGCGTCTTGATCAACTACCAAGGGGGCTTAAATATGATTACGTTTATATCTGTGTATAGTTCTTCTTCTGTCCACTAAGTTCGTATTTTGCCTACTTGAGCTACAGATTTTTAAACGCTTGAGATGTATATCTTATTTGTACAACTTGTGTAAAAGTGAACTCGTGTAAAAGAGGAAAAGTTTTTGCGAAGCGATTTGACAGAGGATAGAAACGTAACTACTCGTGACTTCGTAACAAAATGGGTTCGTTCTGTACGAACTGAACTCGCCCAGCGACGACCAGGAGTTTGAATTGGCCTCTCCCAGTCTCTTTCACACATTTTCACGAAGAATGATAAATAGAAAATCAGTAGACGATGTAAAATTACTTATTGATCATTTTCATAGAAATAGAACGCCTTATCCGCTTCCTTCGACGGCACCTATTTTGGATGACATCTCTTATCGGTGCATTTTCATAGAAGTTTGGATCGTCTAGACTGATTTCACCAAGTTTGAGGAAGGTCCATTGAATGGTATTGACTGTTGGGTAAGTGTAATTAAAGGGAGTAAATAAATGAAAAAATGTATAGATTAGTATACAGATAAGAGGAAACCCACTATCGTATTTTTAGTATTACATTTCAAGTTTCTCTCGTATATAATATATATTCGAAGAGGATACATACAAATGTAACACCTTTAACACGTAAAGAGAAAACGTGAATAACCGGATAGGAATTTAGTCTGAAAGTCCTAAACAATTACCGTTTTCTATTTTTATATCTCATCGTTTAATTCTATTGACTTTTATATTCCTCTTTTGCCGCTGAGATTTTCGTGTCAGCTTCCGTGACCGTTTTCTCCTTCTCAACTATCTCTGTTTTGGTACCGAGAACGAATATATGTTTCATTTTGTTGATTCTTGTGTTTACAATAACTTTCTCGTGAGGTTTACGCGTTCTTTTGCCTCGTAGCGCCATGAAAGCTCAACCTCAATTTATGATCCGTATATTGTTCTGGGATATGACGATTAAATTTATTATCCTCGCGTATCAACTCAACATTCAATGCTCATTCCTCGCACGCACTTGTGTAAAAATCGTGCGGCTTTCTTACCCGTGAATAGGTTTAAGTCTCGGAAATTGATGCGTCTGGGAGAAGCGGTTGTTGCGATTTCCTGTTGCGAATAGAGAGCATATAGGCTTTATGGCTTATTCACGCGTACAGCGGGGAGTCGTTTCATTTTATCTGAGTATCTTTCCTTGCTCGTGACTGCCTCCTCCGCTTGCTTCCGTTTGTATGTTCGCTGCGCAATAAAACTGGATACCAGATGCGCGTTATTCATCTTTGATTCGCACCTTTGTCCTTTTTCGTGTTATTCAGTCGAGTCTATCTTGAAACTCGTACACTTCCTAGTTTATTTAACGTTGGGAGATTCATAAAATACAAAATTATTTATTGATCTCAGTATTAAAATTTAAAAGAGGCACTATAGTCTGTCTGAATCGTAATATTCGTTTCTTTCTTCGGATACCGTATAAGCAATTATTTCTTGTGGAACAAAAAAGAGACCTTTCACGTCAATCAGAAAATTTGTGACACATTCGCCTTCTACCTCTGGTGACGCTGGTTCGAAACCCGGATGATCCAAGTGGTGGAATGCAAGTCTAGGAGTATTCCCTTTACCCCTTCTTTTCATTCATCCACAGCTATCACCTGTGCATTCAACTCATCCGTTCCTCTCTTCATCCATATCAATCGTCTACATTCGTATCTTCTCATTCTCTCTCGTACATCCACTGATAAAGCGCGCAGAGAAAACAGCAATGGAACACTTCCTTGTGCGGTCTTCCCATCAAAATGCCGAACCAATTCATACAATACATTCGTACAGAAAAGAAAGGAAACACTGCCTTCCTGAATGATTTGTGGCGAGATTGCGTAGCGTCGGGACTGCGAAACGGAATGACGAACGTCTGCAAGTGTAACGTTTGATAGGGTGAAGTCTAGTGAGCAGAGATAAGCGGGACAGAATTGCGTCTCTTAATGCGGACGAATAAGGAGAAGTCAGTGGTGCGTATTTCACTGTCAGTCGTACAAGTCAACTCAGAGAGGTTACGGAAGGTTTGAGGAGAGACAAGTAGGGCGAGGATAAAAGTTAAGACTATTTGACGGATATAAAACAAAGTATCTCGGGAAAAGGAAGACTATTTATTGTTACGCGAACATGGAAATAGACAAAGAACCTCTCCAGTGTCTCGGGGACTAGCGTTCTTGCTCGTCTCGTAGACGCTGTGTGTTCAATTCCCGACGGGGCTAGATGTGGACCAAGTTGTTGATAAACTCAACTAAGCGGCCCACCTTCTAACATTAGCTCTACCACCCACCTCCTACATCATATCGCCCCATGTAGATAAACTTCAGTAGATCGCTACATTTCCCGTTTACAAATAATACAAATAAAAAAATAGACAAAGCTATGAGATCGAAACTCAAGAAGCTAGAACTTTTTAAACATTTATTGTGCAACACGAATTTTATTTAGTTAAATTTTGGACGTGGTCAAATTCTTGACGGGAATGAAGGGAAGGAAATGATGGATGTAGAGAAGGAGATGAAAGAGGATAATCCTAATGAATGGAACTCGGGAGTGTAATGCTGACAGTAGGTTCAGATGGAATGCACAATCTGTAACGGAGCGCGAAGACCCGAAGCAAAGAAATAGTCGTGGAAGCGCAACACAATACCGGACAAGGCGAACCACAAAGAGGCGTAACCGTTCCCTGCAGGGAGCCTGTGCATTATGCGTCACCCAGCGCTTCGTTTGTTGCGGGGCGGGCGGGGAAGGCGGCGGGCATTACAGCGTCTACGCAGCGACGACGACGCGGGCAGAGGCGATCGTAAACGCCGAGTAACTGCGCCGGTCGCGCGCCACTGACTCTGTTGTGGCGGGGAACGCGGTGAATGGTGCGTCGGGGAAGGTGACGGTGGTGTGGGAGGTGATACGGTGCTTACTGTCGAGAAAGCGGTGAGGGTTGCGCTCCGTGGGGACTGGTAATGGCGAAGGGATAGTGTTAGTTTAAGCGGTCTTGTGTCGGAGTCAGCGTTAAGAGACGACTTCATAGTAACGACGGTATGAGAAAGATTCCGAAAATTGCGATACGTTGACTTAATGGGATGAGGATTGGTGGACCATGATAATCAAATGGCGGAGTTTCTAGTGTCTGTGTGTAGGTAGTGATATAGGTGTTGCTGAAAGGGCGAAGATCACATGTGCTGTAAAGGGACATACTGTGCAAGAAAATTGCGTATTTTTTAATATTAAGTAGCGTTCTCTTATCCCTGCCTTATAGTTCGAACCTTACAAGGTTGGAATGCCTTATCTAAAGGTTTCGAGAAATCCTTTCATTCCTCTGAATTTGGATCACATCCAAACCTATCCCCCCAGTGCTGTATCTTTTTATGTTATTGTATTAATTGCCCCGAGTACGGTTGTAATCGACGTCTCATATGTGCAACGACTTTTCATTCTAAGTTTTGTTTCCCTTCAATATCTTTGCCTTGTGATATTTTGTCGCGTCGATCCTTGTAAAACATTCATTTTTATTACCTGCCACCCTTGAACCACTTAATGAACAGAGACACGTTCATCATGTTGTAGGTAGCAGTGATTTTTTTTTTGAGGCGGAGAACACTACAGGATGATTTACGTTGGCCCTTTTTGAATTGCCTGTCGTGGAACGGACCCTCTGGAAAATAATCGCTGCCACCCGTACCGCTACTTCGTCCTAGAAACAAATGGACCACATGTGTTTCTTCCTTTCTCACCTCCTTTACTTGTCATTAACGCTTCCTTCGTCGATTCAGTGATGTTCCCGTTGTTCGTCGGAACATGTGGTCTGTAAATTACAAATATTTAGGAACTCACCGATATTTTGAGAGGATTTTATGTCGAAGTTTGTTTAATGGATATTTATTCCCAAAATATTTTAAGTACATCTCTGATAATATTGTTACGTTGGTATGTATAGGGTTAAGTAGAGACAGACGTCGCACAGGGACAGGTGCTGAAGAGGGCTTTTATCTAAACTAGCGCCGAACTAATTCTGTATTGTGACCTGTGTTTGTAGGTGTTTTCACCGTTTAATTGGTAGTTTTTTTCTGAGTTCACTTCAATATTTATTTCTCTCGTATTCTCGATAAGTGGGTGAAAGCATTGTATAGTTTTTCGTAGATTTTTTTAGCATTACAAATAGAGATTTCGTTCAAAAACTGGTCATAACTCTATACTAGGTTCTTGTAGATTAAAGCCCTACCCTTGCTTTTGTTCTGCGTCGTTCACAATTGCGGGGTGGCATCTTACTCCTCACTTTTGAACAGATACCGCACCTCTGCTCTATGCGTTTAAAAAAAAAAAAATATGAATCATCTCACTGCGACGAAAGTGTTCGTGTGATGGACTCGAAAGAGTTTTGAAAATTGGAAATTGATAACAATGATTGTGCCGAATGTGTTAGTCTTTGAAATCTCGTGTTTCTTGTAATTTGAATAATTAAATTTAGCTTATTGTCTCGAAAAATGCATTTTTGAAAGTTAAAATACTAGCATCAGTAGATTCACTTGCCAGCCTATGTTGTTACTCCATAAGCCATCTCTCCCTCATCTCACCCTGCTAGTAATATATGATGTGAAAGAAAGTTGTTTGGAAAAAGGTTTGCGTACTTTATTAACAAAAAATTTAAAAGTTACAAAATTAAATTAAATTTTAAAGATTTGTTTTTTATTTTGTACACTTTTGAAAATTACAAATGTGGAAAACAAAAACTGCGGCATCTGTCCCCTTTTTACCATATTTCTTTCGTAGAACTAGGAGTAACTAACGGAACACATATCTTGTAGACTGAAGGTTGTGTGATGAAGTTAACGCGCAATCATATTTAAGAAGCAATAGAGATTTTAGAATGTGAATTAAGGACCAAGTCAGTAATTAAGGTATCTACGAAGAACTGGAAAGAAACATTCTTCCCGGACTGTGGACGTGAAAAATAACATTTGAAAGAACGAACAACTTCAAGTGGTTTAAGGAGAAAGAAAGAAGGAAACAGAAGGACACGGAGCGCTGTAAAAGCTGGAGCTGAGGACACGAGGGAAAATATAACCGCCTATTTTTTTTCTTTCAACGTGGGTTACCACCTCACCCGCCCGCTCTCCAGGCAGCTCCCATCACTGCCGTCACGATCGGGGCGGTCTGGACGCGACCACTGAAACGGACGAAGGATAGGAGGTCTGGCGACGCCGGCCGGCGTGCTGCTGCTGCTGCCGCCGCCAAGGGTAGTAGAATGGGGGAAAGGGGCGTTGGACCGGTTATTAACCCGCGTGCGAGAAACCACCTCGGCGGCTGACTGTGGCTGGGACGGGACGGGCGACGACGACGATGGCGGCGGCGTAGCTCTTTCTCAGTCTGCGCCGGGTAATTAGGGGAAGGGGTGCTACTAGCCCGCGTCGCTATCCGTCTCCCACCCTCCTCCTTCCCGCGTTCTCCACGTCCGCCGGTGCTGCCCTACAGCGTCCGGGGAAATTAATAAAAACGGAGAGAAAAAGCATTTTTCCCCGCTGGGTGGCGGCTGATGCTCGGCGACGCGGCGTCCGTGCAAGGGAAGGGAGGCACGTGAATGAGACGTAGGGCGGCGGAAGCTTACACAGCGACGCAGGCTGATGGTGACACTGACAGTGGCGGGGCGCACGATGCGATAGACACAATGAATTGTTACAAATGTATAGATACAAAGAACAAATTTGAGGTTTTTAATTATTTTGTATCTGAAGTATTGTGTATAAAAGACTTTATGATTATGAAACAACATGAAGTCAGTTTCACGTTTAATAATAATGACCGACTGGGATAAATAATTGAAATCAATTCATGCATTGACAATGTTTGAAGCATGGGTTTAAAAAAAATTTAAAAAAATGACATGATTTAAATGATTACTAGCTGATTACCCGGCGTTGCTTGGGAGTTTTCTTCCACTAATCTTCTTTTACTCAGGAAAAAATAAAAATCTATTTATGTTATTAGATCGAAATACTTTTACTAGCTAGTTTTTGAAAACATGTTCAGTATTCTAATTTTTCAAATTCACAATAATTCTAATTTAGTACAAAAGTTTACTACTTACTCTATACCGTCTCGCGGGAGCCGCGCCGATCGGATTTTCGCTTCAGATGCAGGACACGGCTGCACCATATCAATTCTTGTAAGATCTAAACTATTCGTCGAAATTTTACGATTAAAAGGCGGTTTTTATCTTTGTTCAATAAACAAAGCAAATAATTTTTTAAATCTGATGATGATTGAGATTTTTTTACTAAATTATTCTCTTAAATTTAAGTATATGAACACTCCTATTTTTAATAAAGTTTCTTCAATAATGTTTGTGAACCTTTGTAGATAGAGATATGCTGTCGCTGACATTTTTATAGAACTCTTCGAGGCGATCAATATTGCCATTCATATTTATCACTTATCTCTAACTGTTGAGGCGGCGTAAGCGAATATACCTCTCTTTTTCCCCGATTTCATCGACTTTTATGGTCAAAATCATTTTCTGTCTTTCTTTTTACGCATCTTTAAAAGAAAAATTAGTCTATGTTCATCCTGGGTATCTTAACTACCTCCTTGCTAAATTTCATCACGATCGGTTCTGTGGTTTAGTCGTGATCAAGTAACAAACAGACAGACACGCTTTCGCATTACGCATTTATATATTAGAATTGATGAAAGACAAGATTATATTATTAAGAAAGGAATGCCTCCGTGAAACGAACATAAAATAATTAATAGCAAATAAAAGAGCATTTGAAATCATTTGAACTATGCAAGTAAGATATGTGAAGTACGTGGTGTATTGAAGGGTTATGGTACATGAATTAGTACTCAATAGCATGTCCTGAGAGTTTGTATTTATATTCATATTTTGACTTTGAGGATATGGTTAACAAAATTAAATAAATTAAATGTCAATCATGGTGGCGTGGAGCGATGAAATGCTTTTATTCTCAGTGATCGCGTGCTATGAGAACTGACGTCGTATTGAAAAGAAAAGTTGTGATGCGTAAGTGGACTGTCGGAGCTTTTTCTGTGTTCGAGCAACACTCTTCTCGTTCCGGTTATACCGGGCGAGCAAGCCAAGCTCCGACATTCCGTATGTCGAGCGACATCCGGAAAACATCTATATATTTCAAGATAGTAGAAAGACGTAAATCTTTTGGGTCTTTAGACAATAAATTACGTTTTTAAATTGAATTGAATTTCGTCTCCTCCAAAGTATTTTCCCAAATACACCTTTGACCTTCCCATGAGAAGAAATGCGCCCTAGAAATTAAATATGATTTATAATTTATGTCGGACGTAATATTGAATATGAACAAGAACATAATGACGTGTGATTTGCCACGTTAATTCTTATCAACGAAAGAAAGATTGATCCCTGTGATCGATTCGAAAGAATCAGGGGTAGCCATGTTAGTTGCACCGCCCGAAAAGGAGTCGTCACATGACACAAAGGAATTCGCCTAAACGAGTAAAAACTGACTCTTGGTGTTTCCGAGTACTTGTGAGAAAACGAATTCCTTTGGGGTACTTGAAGTTTTTTTTTCTCTTTCGGAAACCATTAGCGAAATTGAACATGTTAGTAAACATACCTCTTTGTTGGTAAAAGATCGACGTGCAAAATTTTATTAATTTTTAGGTTCGTCGCATGTATTTGTCTATTTGCGTATTATTAGTGTGAAATGTTCTCTTTAGAATGTATATGCATCTCTAATATTTGTTTCTTATTGTAAATTACACGCAATTAAATATTTTTCTGTGATTCCAAAGCACATAATTGTTTCTATATAGTCGCTATGAAATGTCAATTTTATGCCAGATGAAGTGCATTGAATGTGATTAGTTGTGTGGAGTACCTCGTAAATCAAGTGTACACAGAATCAGGGTTAGTGGTTATGCTACATTTAATAGAATTAGCAGTTTAAACGGATCCTCTGTGGTGTCTCCTAACGAAAGTGAATTGGTCTCGTCTTTTCTTCTCTTGGCATCGCTGAGATCTCCTTCCGCCACTGCTACTACCAGTGTCGCCGTCGCGAGACACTCGGATGGGTGGGCGTCGGCGCGGTAATTAAAGTCATTACGCCGCTGCCGCCGCCGAAATGGCCCACCGAGAGATAGGCGGCTCCCCGGGAGCAGCGTCTCGGATTTTCCACGTGACGACTGCCCACCCCTCTCGCTTCCTTCCTGCGCCTTCTTCATAATTGCCCGACCCTCGCCCTTCTCCACCCGCACAGCCTCTGCCTCTCCTCTCCCATCCGCAGTGGCTGGGGAAATAATCATTGCTTCGGTGGAGAAAGAAGGAAACCGCTGTTTACAGCCATGTGTAAATCTTTGCTGGCGTTGACACCGACCAAGAGGTTTGTGCTACTCATCGATGCGTTAAGGTTTGTTGTATTGTTTTGTATATGATCAGTATGAAAGAAAACGTCATTTTACGTTCAAAATATTACAGAAACACGCAATTTTCTGTATTGTATTGTTTATTTAATCATAGGGAAAAAACATTTTGTTCACCGTTGCACCCCGCCCCCCCAAAAAAAAGTTAATGAAGACATTTATGGTCTCATGTTATATATAACTCTCACATCAAAAAAGGTACATTGCCTTGTCCATTGTGAAATCATCTTCGGGCACTGAGAAGATACATAAGAAGCAGCATAATTTTTTTCCGTCTACAATTTGATGGACTTCAATTTTCAGTTCTTCCTTTTTCCCTTCATCCATCGGTACAATTCCAATAGACTGATGCAATGATTAGAAATGTGTTGTTTGAGGTCATACATGCAAAATGCCTTATTCGTATGGAATAGCAGAAAATATTCACCGTGATAGTATCGGACGCATTTACTGAAACACGTCGAATGGGGTGGAAGAAGAATCCTGTTTTAATATTTTAGCATTTATGATAGGATAAAATGCCTTTATTACGTAGTGAGGTTCTAGCCATCAGGCCTGCTTCCACCTGACCGCCATCAGTAATGACTACGTTAATATTTACATACGTACATTCACGACAATACAACACATACAAAATACATATACAATAATATAAAATATTATCACCTATCCATACAACGTAAAACAAACATGAATAACAATAACAATAATCGGTAGCAATCTAGGGATCATCCCGGCATTTAACTTAAGCAATCGAGGAAAACCCAGATAAACTGAATTAGGATGACGGCTTAGTACTGAACACATATTGAGTGTTGCGTCCTATCCTATTGTAATAATTGTGTGGAATACTCGTGGAGCAAAGCTTCGTTGCGTCATTTAAAGTTCAGTTTCCTCTCATTCTTTCCATTCCCATGTTCGTTCTCCATTTCTTCCTTTCACTGTCTGCCGAGCGAGCGAACAGTCTGTCCGTCCATTCCGCCACCCACCCACTCGCTGTGCAACGAGGTCCGGGAAGGTCGTTTCGTGAGAATGAACGGGTGCACCGCTGGGAATCTACACGCGAGTTCTTTCGGACGCAGCGGCGGCGACTGTGGCGGGAACGTGTTCCTATTGTGGGTTATATTGGTCCGCGCGATGCTATCTTCCATGTAAAGTAATTCTATTCTCCGACGCTAGTGGGGATATTGTAAGCGTGCTTCCCTTTCACCGACCTAATTATTTTAAATACTTCGTGGAAATTGTGATTCTTGCTGAATTGCGGCTTTATTCTTGTCTATATTGTACAAATAAGGCAAGTGAACATGATTAGTAAAATAATATTTTATATCCACAAGTCTTTTTTTCATATGAGAACTACGAGAGAGCGATTGCTGTTGTGGTAAATTTAGATTTATCTGTAAATACATAGATTGAGGCTGACAATGAATATTGATGTGGGAAGAAAAAATGAAATTCATCGAAACGGCAGAAAAGTTTGATCTAATTTTAAAATCTATATAACAATGTTTGGGATGATGTGAGAGGTATTGGAAAGTTGACAATTTTATTATAAATTACTCGTGACGGAGTTGTAGTAGTAGACGTAAAGAGATACGACCATTCATGTATTTTCATTTAATGATTAAATAATTTGCCCTTTTATGACTTTGTGAGATGTTGGCGAGCATATCAAAGAAAGAAATTATAATGACATGGTCGAAATGATAAATAAATCTACTGTTTTAATGCATTTAGAAACTGCGTATGACCACGCGGGGGTCAATGAGCTAATTTACTCTCTGAATGCGAGCAAGGGAGCATCCCATCAATTCCGATCAAGGGCTGTAAAGGAGAGGTAGATTTAACATTTCAGCACACTCCGAAGATGATAATGAAAATAGTTCTCTATGTGTTATAATAATAAGAGAATACCAACTATAACTGAGTAACACAATGTAGGCCTATATTATAACTCAGTAACAGGATGTATATGGTGTTGAAAAAGAAATGATACGTAATGATGAAGTAACCTACTTTTGAGTGGTAGAGATTGGAAGGATAAATTCTACTGCCAGACTTTTCTCCTAGTTTCTCCCTTCAAGAAGAAGTTTGTTCGTTGCCACTAACGAAGCTGAATCTCTCTGCTGTTGCTCCCGTCTGTCGGACATGATTTGCAAGTAGAAACTCATCGCATTTCCATCGCGACCGAAACAAACGGATCTCGATGACGAGGAACAAACCGCTTGAGGAAGTCTTTTCCAGAGCAACTCGGAGGGTTTTGAACCCGGACCTGTAGCTGCGCGGCTCCCGGACGCGGAGGGACACGGCACGCTGCGGCTGCTGTTGGTACTCGCATTCTTTTATAGTGTGTGAATGCGATTATAATGTTTTAGCTACAGCGTTTCCTACTGTTATGCTTATTGAAGTCCAAATGTGCTTTGTCACCTCGGAGAAATACTTGATTACAGTGCATTAACTCGTCGGTGAATGTCTGAAATTATTTTAATTGTGCTTTAATGAAAGTGTTGTTGTTATCGTTTTTTATTGAAACCGGTTATAAATTAGCAATTCTTAACAGAGGTAACTTATTCTATGTAGAGGATAATCTAGGGAATAAATTATTCTTACTGAATTATTTGGCTAAATTGCCTATTTTCGGCTGATTGAATAATAATAATAATAATAATAATAATAATAATATATTTTAGGATATGCATGTGGATATTTAGGGTTTAGGTCTGAGTGAAAATGGTGTACAGTCGTGGAAGGCGAACGGGGTGGTGTAATGGTTAACATCCCTACGATCAAAGCAGGAGTCCCAGGTTCGATTCCCGACTCGTCGCCATTTTCACCTGACTGAAAGTTATCAAATATATTTTAGGTTTGTGTCATCCCAAAATTTATTTACGTGAAACTTTGTGACTTATGCGACTGAGAATTTTTTTAAAAAAATTACACTACACTGGGGTCAGATTATCTAGGTATATTTGTGTTTTTCTTCTTTCGCGGCGAATGATTTTCGATTTTACTGAAGGCATCCCTTTCTCAAGAAACGTGCATAACTGCTCTTGACACTCATTAACTGCCATGATAATAAAGTGGTTCATTATTATTTTGTATCATTCTTATCATATTGCAATTTATTTGTATGATTCGGAAAACAACCTTTACCGGATCCTACAAATATTTGTTTGCATTACATATGTTGCAATCATTTTTTCCTCATAAATATAGAATGCTTCATTTTCTGAAGAAATGTTGACTGTTGCAATGACTAGAACGCGTTTTCTCATATTGACCTTTCAGACTTCGCCGGATGTATTGTCTAGAGGCACTGCGAGAACTCCTATCTGCTTTTGTCTCTCGGGAAACTTAGTCGCGGAATCGGTTTAATGTCCTTCGTGGAACGATGTGCAAACACAATGTCTGTCCGTGATTGATGTACGCTTTGGTTGTTGGTATTAAGAAGCACTCTTTCTTTCTCGGAGACGTCACAGCCATTTCCGTTGTTTTGCAGAGTACTGCGTTGTTACGACCTTTTAAAATTCGATTACATTCTGTACATAATGCGTATATTACAGATATAATGGGTTTCTGTTATACAATCTATACTCTGAATAATTTATTGTTCATAAACTCATTCAGTTTTGGAATACGTTTGAAAATAAAGTGTGGTTAAATGCTTCCCAGAATTTTTTGGATCTAACAAAAATTATATTTTAAGAAGTTACGAGAATAACTCCTGAAAGTAATATTTTTTTCCTGAGTGAATTTGTGTTCTCGAGGCATAATAAAATTCTCTTGAAATAAAGAACAATTTTTTTAGGTGGAGCAAAATTGATTTGAAAGAAATTTATTCATTAAGTTATTACTTCGTTTGAGATGTCTTACGTGTTTATTAGTACTCCTTTCTACAAGTAGAAATGTTTCGTGATGCTCTGGGATAATGTTTTAACCTTCTGAAGTGCAGTCCTACCGTGGGAAATTGTAAATTTTTTTATCTTGGCGTGAATACGACACACATTCACATGCCAGCTTACGTTTGAGAAGAAAAAAACCGACCTTGAGGTGCGGGAAATAGCCATGTTGGATATGAGGAAATACGGGAGAACATGTACTCGTAATATAATGTTATTTTCTACGAACTCTGGGTAAACAAGGATACGACGATAACAGAAGTATGCTATGGAGCGATGTCTGCCTTTGATAATGTCGAGTTTTGGATTCATGGTAGTATGTTACTTCTCGACCAGCAACATGCGATGGAAAGAATGCAATTATGAAAATAGTGTTATACAGAAATATGTCTTGTTCGAACAGATCATAGGTCGGATTAGAAACTGTCCGGATCAACTCGAATATAGGGCCATAATTAAATATAAATCGTTATGGAATGAATCATCAATTAATTGAGTGTTTAGACTAATGTAGTGAACAGGAGAATTCATCAACTTCGGTATTTAGTGGTTTATAGTTGGTAACATGACAGTAAGTTTGTTCATTGCCAAAGGAAACGAAAATAATTCATATATAGACAGGTTATAAATCGAATCCCAAGATATGGGGCCTTGAGGAAGCCCTTGAGATTATCCCTTAATAATATACACGGATATAATTTTCAAATACCAAATCAATATAAATTGAAAAGTTGCCACCAGAAAAATGTTTATTTGTCACGTTTAACTCTGCGCAGAAAACTTGACAAATAAATTACATTTTTCTGGTGACAACTTTTCAATTTATATAGTTTATTTATTTAGTTTTATAGTTTCAATTTATTAATTTAGAGTCCCGCAAGGATCAATTATTGTTGGTTGTTAATTGTCGGAGAATAGTTGTTGATGAATTCCTGTCTGAATTTTAAAAATAAACTAACTGAAAAAAAAAAAAGATTTGTTTGTGAAATTAAAGACTGTACATTATTTATTATTATGTTATTTATTTATTCATTAAGTAACTTAATGTTTATTTATGATAGGCTTGAGTATGTTGGTTGGTCGGGTGAAAGAATTGGAAGAGTGAGGAGGGGGACCCAAAATCAAAATCCATTTGACGGCTCCGCATAGAAGTGCCATTTTATTATAAGTACTTGCTCTTGACTTTCGTTCTGTTAGTGAACATTGTTTCTCGAGAGCTATCCTCCGACGCGTACCTCGAACAAGTCGCATTACAGGATGGAGCGAGGGATGAGGAGAGGTGGGCCGACAGGTGCTCGGAATGCACAAGGCAATCCGAGCAGGTGCGACCATCTTGTAAGTCCCTGTGCATCATGGCAACTGGGGAGCATGCGCGTCTCCCGTGGACTGGTTCTGACCGGCTGACAGGTGTGGCTGAGATTTAGTTGCGGACTCTCGCCATTGTCGGAAAAGCGGGTCGTTTGGGCACGTTCACTTTTCTGTGGCCATCAGTGGTGTGTTTTTTACTCGAAGAAAACGTAGTTTCTCTTATTAACAGTTTAAACGTTGTTGTATAGTAATAAAAAAACTGCTATTTTTGCTTGTACACGAGTGTGTTGCATCCTTGAATATGTTAATTCATATGTATCATTTTGTGTGAACTACACGGGGTTGAGTAGTTGTGGGAACTATTTAGACGGCATTCCGAATACCTCCATTCTTCAACAAATCTCGTTTGTTACATGTCGGCTGGACTCATGTTTTGTTGTTTATTCGTTTTGCTTCTTTCGCCCCTAGAAGGAGCGTTGGACTACTCGATACATCCGTATGCAACACGTTCTTATTCAAAGCTAAGTTCTGAGAACTGGTTGCGAGATTCGCCTTCATAGAATTTCTATCTTCTGAAACTCAACTGAGAGAGTTACATGCTCTTCATGTAAGACTTATAAAAGTATAAAAAATAATTTTTTACGTAAATAACTTTTTCCGTGTTATGCGGAAGTACCGTCTACAAATCATAAATAAGTACTGAGTGTTAGCTACACGTGTTTGGAAGGTAATAACTCCCTCAACTTCTTTTATTTATCAATTTAAATAACTAATTGAAAAAATAAGTTATAATTAATTGCATTTATTTTGTAATTAAATTAATTTTACCCGCATAATCCTTGCGAGTCGGTAAACATGTACGTTTTTATGATTACTAGCTAAACAATTAAAACTCGCGTAGCAAATTTGGGATTTTTTTTGTTTTTGGATTCTGGATTTCCCATAACTTTAAAGAGGTAACCCGCTAGTTGTAGCTTGAACATTAGAGCAGCATTAAAGAAGCTGTGAAGTGTCATGCCGTGTTTTTGAACAATGAGGAACGCTACTATTAATGTGACTAAATAAAATTTAATTGTGGTTCGTATCTCAAACACGGAACAAAAAGGAACAACTAAAGTGGACGTGTAAAAGAGTAAATGTTAAATCCGAGAACTTGTCTACCAACACATGTCTAGCGAACTTAAATAATGCGGATGAACGAACCTCCTCGACTTCTTATAGTTTGTTGACAGTGAAAGATTCATGGTTGACAAAGCGGAAAATGTATTTGAGTTAATTTCCCACCCCATCTGCTTCGAAATAGTTTCTCAGTCACTTCACAATACACCAGTAAATTCACACTCCACTCATCCTTTTAGCGCGAGCAATTATATAGGAACGAGTTAAGCGAGAGTGACGAACGGTTAAGCACGCCTGTAACACTATATCGCCAAAATTCACACCTACCTTTCTACTTTACTGCTCATAATTTAGCGTTGCTGTGCCATTCTCAGAAAATGTTCATGTTTTGCTTTCATTAGTGTGGAGGTGACAATGGTATCTTCTAGTTGTATCTTTCCGGTCGTTCATCGTCGGTTTTATTTTACGTGCTGATTTGTTTTGAGTCCCAGGTCGTGAACCTCGGATCGTTTAATTGTCTCATCGAGGGAAATACATAGGATTCGGTGGTTTAACGTTGGAAAGGGGAGAAAAGTGCTGAAGTGTTGACCCGGGTCAAAAGTTAGCGTGGATAGTCTTAGAATATCAACATCCTCCTGTTATGAGGAATCAAGAAAGCTAACATCCGTCTCGGAGTTCGGAACCGGTTCTCGAAGATAGACTGCTAGTTATTAATGTCCTTCATGCTTATTAGAATTTTCCTGCTCAGGTCGCCCATTGAACAGGATTAGAAAGGTTTGTCGTATTTATCGATGTAAGCTGGCTTTAAATAGACGTTTGCTTTTCTTTTTATTTCCTCGTTTATAGAATCGCTCATAAACACTAATATTGATTCGCTGTCTTGTCATTGTTAACCAATGGTTTTGGCAATACCTGTAGCAGTTTTGGCGCAGAATGGAGTTTTGAAATTCTTCTTTATGATCATGTTATTTACGATTTGCTGTTTTTTGTTGTACGTTTTTAATCACTATACAAATTTACTACTAGATCTCGGCAGTAACGAGAATTGAAAGAACTGTGCCACTCAAAGATCCTTATTCCTTTTAGGATGGTTGAAACCTTCGCTAACTATAGTTGTTTAAAGAAAGAAAATGGATACCTACGATTTTTCAATATCAGTACTTCTACCATTGTGTATGTAAATACTTTCGCAACTGTTCTTTTGCAATAGAAGAGATGAAGAGAGAATAAGTGAGATTACTTCATGTTGTAAATGGAACCTTCACTATAGTTACCTAATTTCCATAGTACGAAAAATGTTTTATTTTCTGTATTTACTTGATAAGAATAGTAATTGTGTTTTGTAAGAGAAAATTATATTTTTTTCATTTGTTGCTTGCAAAGCGGATGTTAATAGAATTAAGGGATCTCTGAGCGGAACCCTCCCTTCGTCTCTTATTTTTGCTGAAACATTGTTTATCCGACGGGACTTCTGACCTCAGTGTCTTTTATAAGGTGTGAGACATGCGTATACTCGGTCAATATCAATCTGACTTCTACCGTCAAGTGCTCGTTTCCCTCTTTCTGAGACTCGACCACCTCGTCACTTTCAGACGTTCGTCTTCGCAATGTTCCCACTTTTCCTTTCTGCTCTCCTCGTTTTCACCTCTTGTAACAGCAGTTGAAACACCTGATAAGTTGAGGACCAGTTCGTAATCCCAAGAGGTGCACCTACTACGTGGAGTAGGAAACGATTCGGTATTCAGGCGAAGTCATTTACTGCTTTATGACGAGTATGAACTCATCTGAAATGTTATTGCTTCTGCCCCTTCTGGGTATTTGTTTCGAAGAATTACAAGTCCTCTCTAGTAATTTTAATTGTTACAATTTTAACGCGGTATGGAGTTCCTCGCGTATGTAAAGGGTGCTGCAGCAATCCCATTAAATTGTTTTTTGTTCTCGGTTCTAGAATCACCTTCATGTACAAGCATTCTTATGTCAGATCCACTTCTTAGATGGGTCCATTATATATCGTTTGCTTGGGCCGTAAAATCACTTCAAGGAGAAGGGTTGCGCACAACGCTGGGTACTTCCGGAATCGCATGCTAAGGGTCTGACAGCCCTTTTCTCTCCCCATGCGTAGCGGGAACAATATCATAAGCACATTATGAGCAAAAGCATCTGATTTCGCTTATAATGGCTCGTTCAGACCTGCTACTTATTTACATATCAAAATCAATAAAGAAATATGACTGAGATTACTTGACACCTTGAATGATTGAAGATTATGCTGTAGTTGCTTTGTGGTAGAGGAAATTTCCTCCGAATCTATGTACTCTTTCATGAGAATTATAATTTATAACTCTTCTTGACGTTTTTATATTCTTAGCAAGCACACGATAAATTCGTGACATTTATTTTATTCAAATTAGCAAATTTTAAGACAAATTTTGAGAAATTTCCACCCTGAATTTTTTTCCAACTCTCCAAAGTGTTATTCGGATCATAATAAAATTTTGCGTGGTGACATTTGAAAATAGGAGAAAAATGTATTAACCTTCTTTTCAGTTTAAATAACCTAGCTCCATCCCTTTTACCTCTCCCTTTAGTTAAATGTTATTACTTGGAGTGCAAACTACGACAACCGAGTAGTCATAAAGCCAAAAACGAACTAATCAAGCCATTTGTTAATTAATTGGAAGATCGTAAATAATGAGAGCAATACTCAGTTTTCGTGGGTGTCTTAGAAAGTTACGGATTTTTTTCTCTATTAATATTTTCTGTCCTGAATGAGATTAATATTAAAAGAAATGACCTGACTTGACTTGACTTGCCTAGCTTCTTTACGACTGTCCGTTTCTGCAGCGAACTTCGTCACGTCCAAAGCGTCTCCTCGCGGTTAAGGGGGATGTACACAGGGCTAGAGAACACACCTTTTCAACACCTCTTCGTGCCGCTGCACAGTGAGACGAAACCTGGCTAAGAGAATTTAACCCGTGAATTTGATGGATTATGGCAAGTATCGTTTGCATGTATACAAACAAATGTCATGTTAAGTTAAATGTATTTTTGATTCGCGAGGTTATGTATCAAATCTATATGAACAATTAAAAAGAAGTTCTATATACATTTTCTTAACATGAATAATGGACATAACATTTGTTTATAAATATAAAAATGATTTTTCGCTATTATTCACCGAACTTACTGGATAAAATATTTTAGGCCAGGTTTTGCCTCGATGTAGTCCACTGTGCGAAGACACGAAGAGGTGTTGATAAGCGGCATTCACTAGTCCCGTGTACATGCCTCTTTATATTTATTACATGACTTAACCCTTTTAATAAAGTTAAAACTGCACTTCTGGAGGCATTTAAGAAAGTACTAAACTTCTGAATTTTTTTGTAGGTAATTATGAGCATAATTAACCCACTTCATCTTGGTAACCAACCGGCAGTTATCACTTTTCTTTATCAACGTAGTCGGGAGAGTGTTTTAACGGTGAAAATATTTTTAAGGAAATGACAATTTTGGTAGGCGACTTTTCATCCATACGTATAATCCCCTTAAACCTAAGAATGCTACGTAAATCTTGAGCATTAATGAACACTTATTCATTGGGAAGATGGGTTATACGTACAAAATATCCGTATGCGGATCAAGTGCTATCGCACGACGTGTCGTGCTTCTACATAAGAAATTTGCTTTTAGGAAAGGGGTAAGAGTGAAACCTTGAACACAGAGAAGCAAACAAACAATACACATGGGAGGAGAAGACAGAGAGAAAGGTTTATAATGTACACTGGTTCCGAAATACTTGCTCCATTATTGGAAAAAAATAAATGAAACTGACATTTCTTTCATTTTCCCGGTCCGTCTCTGGGATGAAATGGTGGAAGCCATTGTGAAGAAAATGATACAGATGTGTGGACATTATCAGAAAAGATTAGAATCTTACCGTACTAACATATAATAATAAGATTTTGTTTTTATGTTTAATACCTTTATCTAGAGAACTAAAAGGGTTGTAAACTTCGGGTGCTTTCCGTATGAAGAGGAAACATTCAACTTTGAATATTGATAATGTTAAAATCTGATACTGTATTCAAATAATTAATTAACATTCCTATGTTAAAGAAGTAATAAATAACTCTAATCTGGCTATCACATCCAGAAGACACACATAAGAGAATGCTCCTTTTATATCAATCTAGAGGATATTTTCGTATCACCATTATTCAGTGCAGAATCGCGCATTTTCACATTATCACCAACATTGTCGTAATCGGGAACAATAAAAATGACGTTTTCTGTAAGTCGTAGAAAAGGGTCTCGGTATGACTTCACTTCGGCTCCCACTATTTCGGCCCGTATACTGAAAGTCGTTTTCCTGGTGCGGAAAAATCGCGGGCTCGCATTGCGACTTGTTGACCAGTCTGTTTCTATGTTCATGTTCTTTACTTAGTTTACATTGCATGTTATTATTCACAATTGCATATGAGGAAAGTTTTCTATACGTCCAAAACTGATAATCGACTGTTGTGGGGGAAACTCAGCTAGCAAAATGTCTCCTGAGCGACTTGTACTTATTAGAATATCTCAGGGTGTTTGGGCAAGTGCGAAATATTGTGGTCTTTGGTTTAATTGTCTGTGGTTATCACATTCATTTGTCTATTTATTTTCCTTGTAGCATTTGTAAATGGAAAATGTAGCTTAGTGCTATTGAAGCTTTACATGGAGCAATTAAGAGGAAGGAGGTGGGTGGTAGGGTTATTGTTAGTAGGTGGGCCGCTTAACTGGGTTTACCAACAACATGGCTCACGTGGAGGGGTTAGTAGAAGTGGTTAGTAATAGTTAGAGTTATTGATACTAGGAGGAGCTGGATAGAGGAAGGAAGGTTGGCTTTTCAGTAGTCACAGCTATATGAACTGGGACATTCATATGAAAAGCTACAAATTTTTCTGCCCCATTTTCTGGATTTGAACCCGGGATGACGTGAAGAGCAAGAACGCTGCCACCTGAGCCATCAGAGGAGCTCATTTGTCTATGAACTGTATATGAAGCATTGGTGACCTCTGTCTGTCGTGCATTGCAGCAGACACTTGTCCAGCACCGTGTGCCTGCGTCTGCCATTCCGCATGATGTCGTTTGTGCGATGTGCAGAATACTGCAGCTGCTCGCCCCCGCAGACCTCGAGAGTTGAGGCGTGACGATGCGTGGTGGGCGTGAAGGTCGTGCGCGTAGCCTCGCTTGGTCACGCTGTCACGGCTACTTCTTCCTCCTCTATGGCGCACGTGTTCATAGGTACACGCGGAACCTTCTCAACCGACGACGCGTCACGTTGGCTGGCACGCGAATTTCAATTAGGTGACCTTCCCACTTTCGTATTACTATCGCACGCTCTTAGTGTGTTTCAGGTGTTGAATATTTATAATAACCCCTCTGGTGATGTTGCATCTACTAAACTCTGTTGGGAAGAAGGAGTATCATTACCTGAGGAAAATAATGTTGTGTTCAGCGGTCAGCAGTGGTGGACAAATTATTGTGCACAAAAGTGAGTGGTTTAAGCCTAATAGAGATGTCAAACAAATCCTAGCGTCGCGTGGAGATTTCAATGCGCGTCTAAAAAAGAAAAAGATTAAATGGGATGATTTATGCGTATGTAGGGAAAGTAAAGACATTGGAGCTAATTTTAGAAGATTGCATTTTATGGGGACGTGAAAGACAATTTTTGGATGAATTTTTGATGATAGAAATGGACACCAGAAATATGAACAAATTGATGAGACGTGAAAGAAACATGAAATTTTTTGAGGACTATTGTGCGAAAATAATGTTGATCAGGGGAGGGTGGAGTTCGAAAATTTAAAAGAAAGAATGCCAGAAACATAAGTAATGATGTAAAGAGAAATCCTGTAAAACTTCCTGCAACGACTGTGTTTGGTGCAGAACATATATAGGAGAATAAGTATTTTAAAAACTGTCCAAGTTTAAACAGAAGATAAAACAAGCCAAAACTTTCATCTCACGACACGCTATGGTTATTTATGCATATTGCATAACCTGTTTCTTCAAGATAAGTTGTGTGTCGCTACTTCTGTTTAATGAAACCGTGGGTGCAGAAGTATGTTTATGAAACTTCAACTCCGCAGGTATCCATGTTAAGGATTTTTTCTTCTCGTTGCAACGTGTTATGGTGTACCTAATGATTCGATGTGACTCACCGTCATAGTTTCATTCCAGTGCTAAAAACGTTCATCTGTGTGGTGCAGTTGCAGTAGAATTTAAACAAGAATGAGATTGCGCCTGACATGGACGATGTAGCGCGGTGGGGCTGTCACTGCAGCCGCTGGTGGTGTCCTTAACAAACTGGGTTGACAGATTTCTCTGTCTACGTGTAGTCAGAGTAAGACAATTCAGCTCTGCGTAAGAAACGAGGTCGACCTCAAAAAAATTTCCACCGTAGATTCCCTTTACGCAGCCAAACACGAGAATTGGAATTCAGAGTAAGAATACTTCGCTAATGGCAGCGACTTCACGTCTTGCCTTACTTTCTGGAAAAAGCTACTGATGGCAACACTGATGGACGTGGATCAGGCAATGACAGAGGCTGTCTGACTAAGTAACTAGGCCCCTCGTTACCGACTTTCCAGTCCCATTCTAGTTTCAATTCAACTATAGTTCTGTTGTCGCGAGGCTTCCGCAGTTGTACCCAGGACATGAACTGCATTCCATGAATCCGCGTCGCCTTTGAGCGAAGCGTGGCGGCTCCTACCCCATTCGGAACGCCGACGACGCGCCGGTCCACTTGTTCGACCGCGGAGGATTCCAAAAGCCATTCACGGGAAGTACGAACATATTTGGCCAACGCACTCTGCCGTATTTGTGCTGCGCAATTAGAAGCCCCGCTAGTGTTTATTGCCACGATGTCCACAGCCGCCGCGTTGTCATAACGACGCATTCAGTCAGCCGCCGCTGCGCGAGGTGTCGCAGTGCGAGGGAAGCTCTTCCAGCGATTGCATGGCGGCTACATACACAACCCGATGTTACGCGCTGCGTCCTCCGGACAATCTTGTTGCCGGGTATTGCCTCTTCATTCACTGTGACTGAAACCGCGTAGTCGTTTACTCTTGCCACTTCGGGCGTCATGGCACCTATCATTGCTGGAGCGCTGTTTCACGGCTGTTGTTCAGCGAGAATGATGGGAGATTGTTCCGGACGTGTGTAAGTGCTGTTCGTCGTGTGGAATTGGCTTCAGGACGTGTATGAATCCTATAACATTTACTTTTAGAATGATGAAAGCTATTATTTAAATGTATGGGTACATTGATAAATGGTATCCCTTTTTATTAGAATCGAATTAAATTACAACAAACATTTTAAATTTGAAGACTTCTACAATGCACACCCTATTTCTAGGCCATCTGGAGACCAGATCATTGACCAGATTAGAAAATGGTTCGATCATAAAAATATTTGTTATAGGAATGAAATGAAATCTTTAACGTTTAATTCACTCGTACAGTCAATTGTACGACTATTTAAATTTAAGAATTAAACAATAGCAATCGTCAACCGGAAGCTAGTGATGACCTATCTGAGGAAAATGTCTGGACGTCAAGACTTAAGCCTCTACGGCCAGCGAACCAATCTAGATCGGACCACCGGGAGCCTACCATACGTGTTATACGGTGACGTGATTGAAATTTCTTTTTGAAGTACCGTCCTCATCAAATGTAAATATGATGTATCTTTTTACTTTTCGGAAATAAATCCACCTGTAATTTAATGAAGACAGTATGGTTGGATCATATTAGTTTTGTTTTCTATATTCCTTGTGTCTCTAAGTGTACTGATGTTTTGTAGTTTAGAACGTGCGTTTTGTGTCACATGTTCCTGTCATTGGCTCAAGGTTTTTTTGTCTCGTTTCTAAGAATGCTAAGTTATTTTAAGCACATTTTATGTTTTTCTATTGATTTGTGGTCAGTTCGTTAATTTTTTTTGCCATCTCCCATTGCAAATGAAAGTTCCGATAGTTGTTTCATTCCTCGCAGGATTAGTTGAAATTTAGATCCCATTATTTTTATAAATTACATATCCTGTCCTTCATGACCAAACGAAAAGTCAAAGAAAATGTAGGATTTTAGAGGAACAAGTATTTGATTTAAGGAAAAGATTTTTGATGAAGTGAAAAGAAGAGAAAGTGGCCCCTGTTTGACTGGTTGAGACCATCGTGTCATGTTCCTCTGAAATGTTACTGGCAACGCAGTGACGAAGTAAGACGTTTTTGCTTGGTGATGGGGTATGGAAAACTGAAATGTTTGGAGCTGCTTTTCTGAACCTCTTTTGATTGTTAGTTGTTCGTAAAAAACGTCTAATGTATCAAGTGTTTTTTGTTTGTCAAACATCATGCTTAATAGTTTTACTAATGTCTTTCATTTACACTTATGTGTTAAATGCATTTCAGTCTGTGAAAAGATAATCTGTATTCGAGGGTTGTATCAATCATTGTGTTTAGAATAAGCATTTTTATTGGTATTAATGAAGATAATGGTTGCATTCCTTCTGTAAGAGTTCGTTCTTGCGTTGGGTTTTGCGTCTATTACAGAAAAGGCGAACGACTCCGTATCTTAATGCTTAGCCATAAATGTTTATCATTTTATGTTAATGAGAATCGTGTATTTCGTAGCGAACAAACCACAAACCTCACAAAAATCTGATAGTCGATGTAAACGATACTCGCAGGCTGGAATGCGTCAGTCGAGTCAATTAAGTTTCTGAAAGTCGAATGCGTTCGGAGTAAATTATAGGCTGTCGTAAAAATTAAGTAATGAATAACAGCCACTCCTTGTAGCCACATCATACCTTGATGGAATAACAAGTGGAGATTGTATCCGTCCGATACAGATATGTTTTTACGTTTTGTCATTTGGAAAGGAACGTTCTACGTGTTGAAAAGATACGAAGTACTTATCACATGTCCGCTGCCTGTTTTGTGTCGTTGCTCTTATTCCGATTAATGTGTTCAGTTACATTGTCTCTTTCTCGAGGATATTTTGAATGATTTGAATATATTACGAGTAGTTATTTGTTCGGTGGTTATTAATGCGATTTGGTGCGGAATATTAATTTTGTGAACTTACGAAGTGACCCTCGGCCAAAACTGGCCGTAGTCTTGCAAAGATCGTTTGTTAGTGATCGTCTGTCGTTGGTCGAGTTGTTTGCCTAGTCCACGTTTTTTTCGAAGCTCGACTGTTCTTTACGTGGCAAGAAAGTGTTCGATTCCGTTTCAGCACTGCGAGATCACGTTACTGCTTTTCCATTGCTCGCCACGGATTTTACTACGAACAGTCGATTTGGTTTTACGATCACCTGTAATGGCTGCAACTGGGCAGACGGCGAGGAGGCCGTTGGGGCAGTAAGCGCTGGCTCACGAGAGAGTGAGAGTGAGAGTGGGTGAGAGAGTGGGTCTTCGTTTATGGGAGCGCTTACGACTCATCTGGAAAAAACCCATCACCCTTGCTTTCCTTCTTCCAAGTACTGCAGTGTAGTCATCGCTCCTTCCTATTCACAGTATTATTGTGCTCTTTGAGGGTGCACTCGTCAGATTTATGGAAGCGGACATAAAACGTACACCCATGAACTGGCCGAAGATATGATGTTCCTACATTTTTTTTTTCGTTTGGAATGAAAATTTTCGTGCAGGGTTTGTCGAAATTAAATGTTTTCGCTAATGTGTTATTATATATTTTTTTTACACCTTCTGGCAAAGTTTATGTCGTGAAGACTTCTCTTCCAGCTTACCATGTTTAGAATAAGGGAATGAGGAGGGAGTGATTTTGGATTTAGTGAATCGCGTACATATTTTATATACCTCTACATAAAGTTTTTGTGTAGTTATATTGGGTCAAATTAAAAGAGCCTTGTTAATATTGGGTAAAATACAAATAGGTTTTGTTAATAATGTTGGGGCTAATGAAGCAATAAACTTGTTCTTGGTATTCACTCTGACGAATTGCTGCTAGAACACAATGTAAATTCAGAACACTTTAATGTATGTTGTAAATGAGAATAGCTAACGTGGAGTATAATAAACAAGATAATATTTGTTAAAGATGGTTGACAAAAGAAGTTTACATTTCGATAAAAAGTTTGACATTTCCATTTCTTTTCTCAAAGCCTCTTTGTGTTTTATTGTTCAGTGCAATTCGTTTAAATTTATGCTGGAATAATTAATCTTGTCCGCGATCCACGCACCACCTTATGCAAATGGTCTCTTTCCAACTTAATATTCCCTACTTCGCACCTTGATTGGCGGTTAGACTACAACTTGTTGTGACCCGTGCCTTTTCTCTGGGTTCGTTATTCCCATTGTGGAACCGGCTTTGAAACTGCTATCACGAATCCCCGCGCGCGTCTTTTCTCCAGCTGCATACCTCGCTTAATCCGTTCGACCTGCACAACTTCCTCGTCCCCTCGACCCTTCCAAGTGATTCGATGTGAGCGGTTCCCTGGCTTCGTGGGCACGTCGAGAAATGTGTTGTCACGTCGAGAGTGTGACAGTGCGGTCGTTACCGAGTGCTGTGCGACTGTGCGATGGAGGCATGTGTCGTAGCGAAGGATTATGTGCCTCAGTTAGTGGTTCTAGTGCCGTGCGAATCCTCATCAGACCTTAGGTGTGTTTCGAACTGTTTTTTTTCCTGAGTCATTCAACATGCTCAGTTATGTGAGAATAAAATGAATTCCTTGTGTAATTTAGAGTTGGTGAATTTATAATTTTCTTCAATACGCTTTTCAATCCATTTCTACACGAGATTGCATGAGGGAACAGTGTGAAAGTGGACCTACTAAAGTAATGTTTTCTGTAACGTCCAGCGCTAACCATAACTTCCCATTTAGTAATTTCTTGTTTGATGGTTCTCCTTTTCCTTTTGTGGTTTGATGGGTGACATCTCTCTTGATTCTGATGTTCTATATGTAGAATAGATATTCAATATATTAATAAATTTGATACGACAAGATAGGAAAGAGAGTTACTTAAAACGTGCTTGATTTGTATGATTTGTGACGTATTTTTCTGTTCATATATAGTGTAATTTCCTGAAACACTTTAGGAAACCTGGCGGTTACTTCTGTGATGAATTATTTAAGTCTTTATAAAAAAGATGTTTTAAACTACACTTATCGATTTGAGAGAGAAGATTTAGCTTATCCTTTACCTATTTGGAAAAATATTGCTTCTGCTAAATATCAATTAAACTTAAATTCACATACATATACGCGATATATTGTTTTTAAAAAAACTTCAGTTTCTCACTTAATAGACCATAAAGTATGTAAGGTACCCCAAATAAAGAGAATGTGGTCCTTGGTTCGTTTGTCATAAACCGCATTACTTCGACGCTTTTCTCCAATGATACTTTAACTTCTGAAAACATGTGAATATTAAGTAACGGTAACTTTTGTTCGTCTCTCGAAAACTTTCATTGAAATTCAGCTTAGTAGGGTTGGATATCACTTCAGAAATTATTACATATGACACGAAAGTTTGTTGACGTGATTTGTGCGTATTTAATGTAAGATTCATTGGTACATGTGTTTTCAACCACAAAATCTTGATTGAAATCAACTGGAATAAAGTGGAAGTATTAATGTCTGGAAATATCACTTTTAAATCGATTTTTACCGTGTTTGGTTTCTTTGACAGAGTATCCAAGTTCCAGTCAATTCGTGTTTTGTTGATGTCAAGAGATGCAGTTCTTTATGATTTGTTAATAGACCTAATTGCCATAGTTTCTTGCCAGTTACACTTTTCTTCAGAACCATTAGAATATTACTACAGTACAATTCCGAGCTTCCATATTAATTGCGTATCGGTCAATTCGGATGATTGAATCTCTTGCTTAGGAATTAAGAAAAAAAAAAGACAAATGTAATGCGACTTTTATTGATGAAATTGAGTGTGTATGTTCTTGTAAGTACTGTAAGTTTCGTGTAGGTAGAACTTTAATCATTTGAACGAGAACATAAAATGTCTCGGACATTTTCGGTACGGTTCACTAATGGATTGATTGTATCAAATAGAGAATGGTTCTGTTTTTCACGTGAGGCATCTAGAATGAGCAATTTATTCTCGATAATTCATTTCGCTACACGTACATACACAGGACATACGTATCTCTCCTATGGGCTCTAATGACCTNGCCCTAAAGCCCCCCCCCCCCCCCCAAAAAAAAAAAAAAAAAACAACTATCTCTCCTGCTTCGCATAATTGGGCTGCGGATAATAGTACTTCAAGTGTGCCCTGATTCGACTTAACACCTCTCAACGAAGGGAACTGCTCTCTCGAATCGGAACTCAACATACTTCAGTTGGATTGTATTACATTAATTGGTCCTTGTTGAGCTAATGAGGGAGGAAGTGTTCATCCCTTATGAAGGGTTTGAGGACTGAGGATGGGGTGATTGAGGTGGTTCTTCCAGAACTTACAACGAATGTGAAGTTGTCACATGTACCTGTGACATTTTACTTCACAAAAGTATGCTCTGGATTGGGTATCATTATTCCCACGAAAACTGACTAGTTAGTCGTAATGGCTAACGGTCTCAGTTCCTGAAGACCGTGATATGTTCATTCTTAAAACATTACATCACGCTTCGTGAAAAAATATATTTCGCTGGCTATTGAAGGAACATAACGTTTTCAAAGCATTTTACGAATCTTTGAAAATATCTATTGAAAAATTAGTATTATTTCAATTCGGGTGTGTGTTTCAATGTGTGGTTTGAATGATTGAGAGCTGCAGAGCTCATGAAATTACACCAACATTATTACACTTTTGTTTCTCTTAACTCTGTAAAATCTCTTATCAGAAAACTGAAAATATTGTTTCAACTGTGTCGTATACTTAATCGACTTTCCTTCGGCTATTTGATGATTTTTAAGTGTGCTCATTTTCATTTAATTCGTTGAGTCTTATTTATGTATGAATAAGTGAATACGTTGAAATGTATTGAAAACCATTTACGGTTTATTCTGAGAGCAGTTGGTTTAAAATCGCTTTTTAATTGAAACACATCATGCTTTGTGACTTCTGTAGTATTTTTATTTATTGATTTATTTCTGTTTCAGGTAAGAATTGCTGAGTTGTAAAGTTATCTTCGTCCGAATGAACACCATTCTGGGTAAGAAGTGTTTTTTTAAACCTACAATTCCAAGTCTTTTACGGTGGATTTCTAAGACGACGTCTGAACGCCTTTTGGGGAAGACGCGGTTTGAAACCTCGATTTCGATTGTGATAACTTTCGGTCAGGTGAAAATGGCGACGTGCCGGGAATCGAACCCGGGACTCCTGCTTTGATCGCAGGGGTGTTAACCACGACACCCTGGCTCGTCGCCATTTTTCACCTGACTGAAAGTTATCACATATCTTCTCCACGTGTAGGGTACTCGGAAGAAATATGTACACTCGATCTCGATTGCTAAAACAAGGTTAGGATGACATTTTGAAGCCTTGGCTCAAACCGTTGCTCGGAAAATCTAGATCACGGCTGTGGAAGGTTTGAAAACGCGTCTCGTAGTTCGTTGCTTCGCGATTTGAGGTTTAAGTGACCTCAAAGTTTGAGGTGATATCATACGACCAATTTGAGAACGCTGCATTGAAGATCAATAACGGAAACATTATAACAATACAACGAGTAAAAATAAGGAAGATTTTAGATTTTCGAAGTTAAATTCCACTGACATTGCTGCTGTATTATAATCAGCATTTTTACTGATGAAAGAAGTTCATTGAATGCAGACTGGCTCGAAACAATCGACATGGTTTCTTCTACCCTAAAGCATCATAATCTTTGGTCTTATTTATTTTCAGATTTCTGAACTTACACGTTCCACTCAGTGAAGGATTAAATGGTATTCTTGAGGGTTTATTTTATCTCGCGAGGAGACAAAATTTCAAACGAAACAAAAATGTTTTATCTCAGTGATACGAGCATCCTAGAATAAAACTGTTGGAATTATACAAATACATTTTCTGTTTTTATCCACTTCTTTATGTAAATAAAGGGCTTTTCATTTTATAGTTGAAGTTATTCTCATGTCATAGTTGTCAAGCTAGTGAGTACATAAAAATGTGTGAGAAAGTACTACATCCACGAAGATAATTTGTAATTT
Organism: Laupala kohalensis; assembly: GCA_002313205.1. Taxonomy (NCBI): domain Eukaryota; kingdom Metazoa; phylum Arthropoda; class Insecta; order Orthoptera; family Trigonidiidae; genus Laupala; species Laupala kohalensis. The sequence continues at coordinate 316,176 of NNCF01126227.1, read as the reverse complement.
AATTATATAGCACTACCAGTCTCAAGCATATTTTTTGAAAATATGAATTGTTGTAAACATATGTATTGTCTGAAATTATCTTAAATATTTAATAGACGTAATAAATATGGATAATTATGATCATCATAAAAACAGTACCGTGTTCCCTATTACCTTAAGCATCGACTTAAGGCGACACAGTGTAAACAAATCATCACGTGCTGGTCAAGTTCCTTTTGTAGATTCCGCGCGTTTCTGCGCTTAATTTCTGTGGAAAACAATTGAGAATCGCGACGTAGCCAAGTGTGATTTCCGAAGACACGGCTTGAAAACGCGATCTAGTCAGACCACGTTGAAACCTCGTCTTAGCAATCGAATTTGCGCCATGGCTCAAACCGCGGTTTAAACTACGTCTTAGAAATACACCGTTAGAGTATCATCTGTGTCATTTCTTGTTAATATTTTATTAAGCTTTCTAAGCGTATTCTAATTATGTTAGTCTTCTGATGAATGCCTCATAACGGAGAATCGTTTTTCCAGAGAATGGAATTAGCTCACTTCATTATTTTAATGTTCCGGTTTCTCTTAGCATTCGTTGACTCCAAAATTATGAGTATTGTAATTTCGTGTTTGCGTAATGTCACTGTTGCAGCATTTTCCATTTTAGCCACATTACGTCTTAATGTCTCGCTCTATCAGATCGTTCCAGCTCTCTACTTAAGCACGAATGCTTCCTCGTGGTAATGGCCACTTTTATCCCGCTACTTTAATTTCGCTCGCGAACACCTATATTTAAAGAGAGGAATAATTAAAGGTCTTCGTTGCTTATGCGACTCGTCGCCTCAATTTGAAGAACGTGAATATAGAGTATTATAAGATCGTGGATAATACAGCCAGCGAGTGAGACCGTGATCAAACGAAACATGTTTCTGCTGAAATCTAATTCATGGACTCATGACCACATTTTAATGCGACTGCTCGTTTTACGGGATGGAGAGAGCGAGTCACAAAAATTATTTCCAATGTAAAAAAACAAAACAAAAAAAAACAAAATTGGTCTGTGAATTGATATAGTTTACCCTATAGAGGTCAGTGAAACACCTGTCAACTGGTTTTTGAGCTGATTTTACCTGAGTTTCTTGTATAACCTAACATCTCTTCTTCCCAAATCCCTTCTCCAAGTCACGGTTAGGTGGAAGAGCGAGCCAAATCGCCCAAATTTCGCCAAAAGGCATAAAATAAATAAATAAATAAATAATATTCTTAGTGGCGATACTATCGTGCTTTAAAATTAAATACCGCGAAGAAAATTACACATAGTTTCCAGTATTGTATGTTAATATGCACGTAATTAAGAATTATTTTAAAAGCTGGGCGGAAGGAAAGTGCACTACACCGAAAGCTTAAGAAGAACCACGCTGTGCATTGTAATTGCAATGACCCTTAAGAACAGTCCTTTGAAATTTCAAATGTTATCGGTTACTTTTCCCCGATTCCCATGTTAAACATATTTAAATTATTTCACTTTTATTAGTATAGATCACTTACTAAAAGAATTACGTACCACTAATGAAATAACGATTCTTCGAAGTATTTGTATGCTAGATTGGAGTGGTTAAAAATGTGTTAAGAGTGATATGAAATTTAATCCTAAATGAAAATAAATGCATTAGAAACAACTGAATTCTTATAAGCCAAAAAATAATGTATTTAGCTTTGAAATACGAATTTTATTAATATTATACTGAACTGTTCTCTTATTTCCATTACATTACGAAAACAATTAATTTATATTTTGTTGCCTAAATCGAATTTGAAGAGTTAATGATGGCGAAATGTAACAGTAGCACTCGAACCATGTCGGTGAAGAAGCTCGTGTATCTTTCGGGACGCGCGACATTATCTTCGCAGAAGAGACGGCGGTTCTGTGTGTAGGGTTACGTCGAGTACCCTTCCCCCACCGTTGCTTCGAACATTCTTCGTGTTCCGCACCTGGTTCTATATGAATAGGAAGCGCTGTAACCACTACCTGGGCGCCATCCCCAACCACGGGTCGAGGACGGGGCAGCTGTGTCTATCTCAACGACAATACATCGTAATTTGCATTTAACTTCTTGCGAGGAAAAAGGAATATCTTTTATTCTAGATTACGGCTATATGTTATGCAACAGTATCGTCAAGAATATTCAGTAAGGACTTAATGTTAGGATTTTGTGGATATTGTTTTCAATATATAGTACCGTGAGAGATCACAATGGATGTAAGCACCCTTTGATTGGATGTGAGGTCTAAACTCAGAGGAAGAAAGGGATTTCTCCAAACATTTGAACGTAACATTCCAAAGTTTGGAAAGTCTAAGGATGAGAAGACATATCCAAGAGTTTTGAGGAATCCTTCCTTTCGATGACAAATCCAAACCTGTTGTCTCTTTCCCTTGATATCTGCGATTATTTACGGTTTCCCTCTGGTATATGGACGCAACAATTTTTTTAGACCAAGAAGTCTTTTTGTTCTTCATGTATTTGCTGGAATAAAGGACTTGATTTGGATGAAGTATCGTTTCAGTGGTCGCTCATAGTTTGTACTGAAATTCCGTGATTCCTCGCTTGAGTTCGAGTTCAGTGTTATGAACTGCATTTTTCCTTATTTGAATGCGTACTTCAGAGGGTTGGATGTTTACTTCGTATTGAACACGCTGCAGCACCTTCAATGTATGCTTCTGTATACTTCTATGTAAATATCTTGTATATTTGCCTTTCCAGATACGCCACTCTCTATAGGTATCATTGTTCAATCAGTGTTTTCATAATGGAACAAGACACATTTCCACTTATTTGTTTTTCTTTTTTAGCGTGTCAGAGAAAGTCGAGCTCTCGCTTTTCTGGGTCTCGTAGTTTTGTTGTTATCGAACCACGCACTGTTGTGAATTGATAAAACTAAAAATAGAATGCTATTCTTTCCTTCCCGCGCGGGTATTTATCTCTTTGTCAGGTAATTTGGATTAGTTCAGCGACTGAGCGACTTTTTTTGTTTGTGTGATAATCATTTTCTTTTATTTCAATTTTTGAGGAAAGAAAACGTGACATTAATTTTTACTGTTAATATTACATGCAAATGAGTTTTATTGAAAATGAGTAGAACTGTATATGTCGGTGACATCTTCCCATTTGAAGTTAACCCACCGTGAATGTTATGGTGATTGGCAATAAAAAATTCATTACTCTTTGATTGATTGAAATTCCGTGTTTTGTGATTGAATTTGTCTGTTTCATCCTGTCGAATCAAATCGTCAATAGTACTCTCTCGTAATTCAACCTACGGTTCATAAATCCAGTTTCGCAATAATAATCTAGTTATTGGGCTCTATGCTTTTTGAACGGGAAATAAACCTGTGACGCGGTTCACCGACACGATTATGGCGATCCAGCATGCGAATCACAGTATGCTAATTAGCGAAAACTTCATATTGACGCATTTACATTGCGACCCGTGTGTTTCCATCGCGCTGCCTCTCTTACCGGGAGAGCATCCCCGTGCAATACGTGTAATATAGACAAACAGGATCAATGCGCCATCAACAGTTAATGCACACAAACCATGTGTGTGCGTTTTGCAGTTCCACCTTTTCGAAGTTGTGTATAGCAATTATCGTTATTGTGGGTTTTGTGGGAAGTTTCGTTCCAATGCACACGATTAATATACGAATTATTTTTAAAAGTTGTTTTTCAAAGCGTGTTTAGCAAATCAACTTAAGTACTACACGTTGTGTAAATTTTTATTAATTTTTTGACACCATCCTATTTTTCTAAAATTGCCAAAAATATAATTCACTTAACTATGGACAGATTGATGCGTGTTTTGTAAATCAACGACATAATGTACGTTCAATATTTATTTTTATTTTGTTGTGTATATTGCAAAACAACCACAAAAACGCCGTAGGAGGTTAAGAGAACCTGTGTGAACCTATCTGAAGTGAAATTAGTAGAGAAATATCCNAGAACCTGTGTGAACCTATCTGAAGTGAAATTAGTAGAGAAATATCCTTTTTTTTTAAAAAAAAAAGACTTAAGTAGTTAAAATACAAACAAGACTAAATCTGGCGCTAATCTAGAAGACAGTCACAAACATTTCAGAAAGTGTGACCTTTCATTATGACGTAGTATATTTTTTCTAGTAGAGGCGTATTTTTCATAAAGAGTCTCTTGGCTCTTGCCTGGCTTCGGCGTCTATTAAAATAATAAATCTCGAATTTAGTGTTTTTTAAGAGGTACGAGTAACTCATGAATTACGATTTATAAACAATATTGTCCGAACAATCCATTGTTTGATAATAATACATACTATATTATTTATTGTGAAATACTTTTTTGTCTTTTATTAATACAAATTTTTTGGCATGCTATAATATTATAACACGTAGCGAACTATTTTTATTCTCGTCTTGGGAGTGTACTGAAATGTTAAATCTGACTCTGCATTAGAACTTGTGAACGGAATTGATGGGATGGTCCCTCGCTTGCTTCCGGAGAGTTAATTAGTTTATTGCCCTCTACGTGGTCACACAGAGTTTGTAACTGCTTTTTTGAAAATAAATTTATATTAAACACAAAACTGGATGTCAGAATAAAAGAAACTAAGGATGTCAATACATTTAAAAAATAGGTACTTACTTGTTTGTAATTATATAATTTTTATGAATTTCTTGACTCCTGTTTTATTTTTCAAAATATTGTTTATTCAATTCACTTACCATGTTACGTTTCATATTTAAGATAACCGTTCAGTGTCTATGGATTAGGTGAATTGGCGGGTTGCGTGTGGAAATGGATTTTTTGTGCTGAGTTTTTCGTTTCTATGGCTGTGTGGTGTTGTAATGGACCTTCCTATCACACGTTTGCATTGTAGTGCTTAAGAATTCGGGGACTCCTCTCTTGTATCTGCCGGATGCAAGAGGCACTCTTCTATGCACAGCAAGAAACCGCCTTTGAAGAGATCGCGCTTATGCAACTCCCCTCTAAAGAAACTATTGTCGTCGCTCTGGTTACTCTTTAATTGTTGCTACGCTACCCATCTTTCCCCTCCCTTTCTTGCGAGCTGCTTCTGGTACTCCCTCCGCTGCCGAGGACCCTTCTGGAGGGCTACATGAAAGGGAAACGCTTTAAACTTGCATTGTGCTTCGGGGGCTATCCTCTGGAACAGCATCTGGGAAGCCGCGGACTGGACCTCTCCCCCCAAGCCTCCTCTCCAGGGTACTTCAGCAGTGAAGGAGGAGTTTGTACATTATTCATCTCGACANATATATATATATATATATATATATATATATATATATATATATATATATATATATATATATATATATATATATATCCTAAAACTGTTGAACAACAAATGGGCTAAGGTTCTCTATAGATAGTGAATTCCAGCTGATACATTCTTTGATTAATGGATTGGTACTTTGGAGTGATTTTAATATATGTTTACTGTACTTTCCTAAGTCAATAACTAAGTTACAAAACTTGCTACAGGCAATAATAATCAAAGTAACTTCCTGACATTTATTTCACTTTTCGACGTAATCACGCTGTACATTGAGACACACATCTCATCTCTTTACAAGTCCTTGAAAGTCGGTGGATAGATGATAGATTATAGATGCTGTCGGAGCTTCTTGGATTACGGCATAATCAGTTTCAAAATGACGGCCACCCAAATGATTTTTATAGGCCTAAACAGATGAGAATCTTTAGGGACAGCTCGTGCGTTGGTCTTGCAGTGTGATGGCGGGCACACTCATGCAACACAGCTGCCATCGTGTACTGGCTGCCTTTGACTGACTGCGTGCGTACGAGATTTCACGCAATCTATACGACAAACATACATAAGCTGCTATCTGCTGGCAAAAATGCGGTCGTAATTTAAAACAACATAAGGGAAACTGACGTTTGCGACTTATATATTGACTTGCCCTCATATACTACCCCAAATTTAATTGTATTGATGTCTGTATACCAATCCCAAATACCCTGTTCTCTGAATCATTTTTTTGTTTTTGTTTTAATTTATATCAACACTTGTTCATGATGTATCTTGCGACTTTCAGCTATTCATACCCTAGTAGAACCTTGCCTAGGGAGTCCATTGGAATGACCTGACGCAGAGAGATTCATTCTTGGATGGGAGATGCGTTACGTTCGTGAAGGGTCTCTGAGACTCGTGTAACACGAACAGCGTGGGTTTTACTCGAACGTCGCGTGCCTCGAAGGAGGAAGCGACCCGCCGCAAGCGCCTCGCCGCCGTCGAGTTGAAGTGTCCTGAAATGGCTCGGAGTATGACAGGCGCCTTGACGAGGCGAGGCGCCTGTTGGTCGCCGACGCCCACGTCGAAGCCGTCGCCCCTCACGACGCGTTCGCTCTCATCCAACGCCACTGTGATCCTGGCTTGTGTCTTCGAATGGGTAAACGCCGCTTCACGCCACGCAGTTCATTTCTGACATTTCCGTTTTCTCCAAGACTCAGCTTCTCGTTTCCCCTTCGTCCAGTCAAGTTCGTAGCATCAAAATATTTCTCATACGTGTTGATCAAGATTATAAATCTCACTTTGTGACGCAATTTAAGGAATTATATCCGCGTTGACTGAAGTCAAGTTGTCAATTATTTACGAATCTTGGAAATATTCACTCAAGGACTTCTAATTAATTAATTAATTAATAATTCGCTCCATTGATTTTTACTGTTCGACAAGGACAATTATTTTGTGATTTTAAGACGTGATAATAAATTTAGGTAGTCATTTTACTCTTTCTTTCAGAAGGGACGCATCGTCTTCAGTCACGGGATATGGCAGCCATTTCCGTTACAACAGTATTTTCCGTAGAATATTTTTCTGTTGAGTTACTCTTATAAATGCCCCGTAAGGTATGAGAATCTTTACGTCATTGCGTTCCTATTTCTATTTGCGATGTTTCAGTAGTTCATTCTCGCTATGTTAAGTCGATACTTTTGTCAGGATATCAAAAATACATAAACCCGCCAAGTTCTCCATATAAACCCATAGTAATTTAAACTCAAAATAATTCAAAATTTAAAGTATGAAAATTCATTGCCACTGTATTGGGAAAGGTTCAAAAAATTCATGTGAAACATTTTTGGGGGTACTTAAGCCTAGTCGCTCTGCCGGATATATCTTAAGAGAGTAACCTGATATTGTAATAAAACTGTTCCACGGTATAGCCCTTTATTTAATGATGTGCATTATCACAATATTATTAAAATTCAGCATAGTATACTGAGAAAATTAGGAAATCTCCCCAAGATAGCGAGATAAGTCAGAGTGGCATTGCAAATAACGGCGACATTTTCTTGGCGATGCGTGGAAGCTACCAACGCTTCGGGCCTGAATGGAGCAAAACCCCGAATTTTTACTCACTCTGGGGGTGGAAACCAGCGAGCTTTTGAGGTGATACCCTAAAAGGGTGTTTGGGGTAAAACTCCAAACAAACGAAGTGAGTTGATTAAATTAAAGAAATTAACAATAAAATGCAATATTGTCAAGAGCTAATAATGTTTTTATAGCAAAATGTTTTTAACAATTGCAATAAATGTTTTATTTTTTTTATTTTGTCCTATTATTTCCAAACAATTGTGTTGATTGAAGATTTTATGTTTACAAAAAAAAAAGTGATAGAAAAGTGCCTCTCCAATCCTGGTTACGACCTTCAGGTCTATAATGAAGATGTGATGATGTATAACTAATCCTACCTCCCATGAACGTGTAAATCCTTCAGCTGCTTTGCTTGCGAACTCTATTTGATAATCCTCTTAGTATTATCTACCGTAACTAAGACGTGGAAGATCAGAAAAAAATTGTATTGCTTATTTTGCTTGCTTTTTTTCGTTCGTATAAAGTCGAGGAATTTTATTCCTGGATCAATATCTTGACAGATAACCTACTAAGACGGACACGGCTATTACAACGTATTTAGTATTGGTTACGAATGCAACTGTGAATGTAGAAGTATGTTTTTGCCTCAGTAACCTCAGCAATACCCATGTTTTATGACCTCTACATTGCATTCACTTGAATGCTATTGTTCTATCTTTTATATCAATGTATCCTTCAGGCTCAACTTACTCTTGGAAACGTCTGGAGAAATCGGATTGTAGGGGAATTTAGTGCATCAGAGGTTCGAAAGAAAAAAAAATTAAAAATACATATGCTATCGCGGACTTTTTGCAGAAATCTTTGAGGCGAACAATATTGCCATTCATAGTTGTCACCTACCTCTAACCGTTTAGGCAGCTTAAGCAAATATGTCACCGAAGATAGGTTCTTCCTCCGACTTGATTCTCTATTATCGTTAGTGTCTTAGTGTCTATTCTTTGTGATACCTAAGGTAAAATATATATTGTACTAAAACCTTGCCAGGGAATATATCTATGAATTAAAAGAAGATTCACGTGAATCGGTTGAATGGTATAGGAACTTATAAAGGAAATAAAAATTTATTTTTATGTTTATAGATTTCACCCTTGTTCCATGATTTAATCCTGGGTTCGTTGAAATGTTGCCGTAAACTCTAATACGATGCGCTCTTGATATGTGCGTGTGGAACCTCCTGAAACCTGGCGGCGAGTCTTGTAGAACTGGTAGCGACCAATAACCATCTGATGGCGGGGCATTTCTTATGCGGACGCCTGCTCCTCTCTGCTTCGTCTTGATTCCACCGCGATTGTTTGTTTGCGTCGCGACGAAGACGCGCTCTTAGCAGGTGAAAAACAGTGCGTCAGTGGGCGAATTTATGGAGGCGATTAACGCCTGCTTTATTGCTGCGCCGCGGTCTCTCGTCCGTCAAGGACGCTATCTGCGGTGAGGACGCGGATTTCTGTGCGTCTTATAAACGCGCTCTTGAGTTTTAGCTCCTTCGGATTTTTTTTATTGTTGTATTTCTAAATGGAAAATGTAGCGTGCTATTGAAGCTTATCTACATGTAGCTATAGGAGTTAGGAGTTGGGTGGTAGACCATTGCTAGTAGGTGGGCCGATTAGCTGGGTTTACCAACAACTTGGCCCACGTGGAGGGGCTAGTAGAAGTAGTTAGTAATAGTTAGAGTTGTTGGTACCAGGAGGAGCTGGATAGAGGAAGGTAGGTTTGCTTTTCAGTAGTCACAGCTATATGAACTGGGACATTGTTGTGAAAAGCTACAAGTTTTCTGGCCTCGTCGGGAATCGAACCCGGGATGACTTCGTCCAGAGCGACAACACTACCATCTGAACCACCGGATTTGAAACAGGAGCATAAAAGGTAACGCGACCAGTAGAACGGAAATATTATTACATTGGCGTATCTACTTTTCTTATATAAAATTGACATTTCTATAATTCCCCTACTAGAGGTGGTATGTACACATTATCAGACACGTAAAATTTGTCCTTGGGTGGTGCCGATTGTTTTCCGGCTAGGGTATTTTTTGCAGGTACCTCCTAAACCATTTTGTGCAGCTACCAAAATGAAAGGCGGATTTTATCAATTAAGGCAAAAGAGAACCCTATTCAAACTTTGATTTCTAGTTCTAAAAGAGCAGCGATAAACGGTCTTCAGTGCAATAAAAAGAAATAGAATTTTATTTCTAGATAAGAAAGATAAACATATTAAAATTATCAAACACAATGCCATACTAAACAGTTCAATCTGTTTAAAAATATTTATCCTCAATACCTGTTACTACATAACTGCATATTGAAATAGGGTTTTATTATAAATTATTATCTTCCTCCCAAAACTCTTCGCAATTTTTTTCATTGACCAGAACTATTTTCTCCAAGATAACTATTTTGTGTAAAACTTTTCACCGTATCTCGATAACTGTGTGACGTACAGAAATGGTTTAGTAGTATTTCCTGTGAACCAAAAAAATTTTTTTTTTTTTTTTTTGCTTTGAAAATTTTGAATTTTAAGAAATCGAAAATGATGCACGGAATGTAAATGAGTTCGTAGTTAGCTGTTCACGAATACGCTTCTATTTTCCTATCCGAAATAGGATTCTATTCTTCTAGAATTGGGTGTGATATCCAAAGGAGAGGATTTCTTCAAACCTACGACTTCCCAGCATTATGGTTCGGATTCCACAGTTATTTCTAAAGTTTGGAGAAGTCCTTTCCTTCCACTAAATTGGGATATCACGTCCAATCGTCTTCAGTGAACCCTTATCAAATTATCGTTCCGTCTGTTATATTGGACCGAATCGGAACGTCCACCAAGAACCATCTGGTACGATCACCCTAGTCATGACACCCTCCAAAACATGCGATGTCGCTCCTGTTGCTTGCAAGCAGTGCATACCCA